>CM031236.1:517958569-518558569 GCA_018340775.1 Taxus wallichiana var. yunnanensis | reverse complement strand
CATTGATATCTTATTATGTCATTGAATTATATTGTATCGGACAAGTGCGGTTAATGTGTGCAATGAGTGTGCAGGTGACAGGTTTACAGGAGAACGTGGGATTCAGGCCAGCTACTCAATCTTGCACAAGCAGCCCACGGGCTGAGTCCTAGCCATGTTCATTGTGTGAAGCCTTAGTATAGGAGATTATTATTTTGGGCACTATGAGTGACCCCAATTTATGTAATGTATTGTGCTTTGAATTATTAATTTTGTTTAGGGTTGCTAGTGAAGTTGTAAACTTGTTTTGGGAGTTAATAATTTCACTTTCATTTTAAATTTTATTTTGTTTAATGAGTCACTTAATCACAAGGGTTTAGGGTCACATGTGAGACCCTTGGGTGGTCCCCACACCCTCTACCCTTGTGCCAAAAATGCAAAACCCGAAATTAGGGTATTTTGGGCATTTTTGGGGACCCCTTTTAGCTTGGGAGTTCCCCTAACATAAAAATGAGCCCTTGGACCCTACCTAATGGGTAGGGGGGCTTATTTTCAAGGCTAGAGGGAGTTTTCCCTCCCTTTTTACCTCTTGTTTAGTCACATCCATGTAAGGGATGTGGATTTGAGTGTTTATCAAAAGTTTCACTAGTTTTGTCTTGCTAACATTTAAGGGAATTTGGGAGAAGAGGGCAAAAAGATAATTTTACCCTTTCTCTCTTTTGTTTTGGCATCTTTGACCTTGATGAGGAGAGGGGTGACACATGTCACCCCCTCATTTGTGAGGATGCTTGCTTGCTCCTCTTCAAATTCCCATTCATGGGAAAAGAGAGGGACTTTTTTTTGAAACTTCTTGCTTGGGATGCTTGTGGATTTTGGAGCTTGGAGATTGGCTTGAGTCAAGGTGTGGAGAAATTTGAAGTTGGAGAGCTTTTTGGAGAGCTTTCCTTGAGGTAGGCTCTTATGTCTTTTTCTTGTGTTGCATTTATCTTAGTTGTTAGATGGGTTGCATGGTTTTGTTATTTGGTTGTTGTTGTTTGTTTTACTCCCTCCATCATATGGCATGATGGAGTTTTGGAGTGTGGGGGAAGAGAGGGAATTTTCCCTCTCAATCCTCAAGGCTTGATGGACAAGCCTTGTAGGGTCTTATTATTTTCCCCTCAAATGGTTGAGGTGGGGAAGTTGATTCATTTGGCTTGAATCTCCTTCCCCATTCTTGGTAAGGAAACCCCTTTGGGGTTTGAAAATCCTTCCAAGGAGGACTTGGAGAAAGGGGGAGGAATAAGGAGGTTTTGATTGAATTAGGAGCAATAAGGAGGATATAGAGATGTGTTTAGTTTGTGCAAATAATTTTGATGCATAACTTTGGAGAACTTTCTCCTCTCTTCCCCACTTTTGAGGAAGAACATGGGTTCTCCTCCTTGTAAATTTTGGAGTCTTGTTTGTATGTGTCCTATTTTTGTGTGCATGTATTATTGTTAGTTTACCCTCCATCTTGTGCAAGTTTTGGTTAGTTGACCTCTTTCCCATGGGCTTGGGGGAGGCTAGCATGCATCCCAACCTTGGGAGAGGCATGTAATGATGCCTATGGTTGGGTGGTTATCAAGCTCTTTCTCCTTGTATGGATTTTTGAAGGCATGGAAGTTGGATGTTGGTTTGGAGTTGGTGGCATCTTGGGCTCTCATTATTCTCTCTTTCCTTATGAAACTTTTCTTGCATTGTAACCTCTAAAAGTATAGCTATGTGGGAAGATTCCTTGGCATGGAGAAAAGGTTTTCAAACCCACTTGTAAGAATTGTATTCCATTTGTAATTTAAAAGCCTTATTTCAATCTTGGGAAGGAGTTGCTAGGTTGTTTTCTTATGTGTTTTAGCATGGTTTGAAAAGAGATGTATTGAGAGTTATGCAAAGAGAATTGAGTAAAACATAGCATGTGATGATTTCTTGCAAATATTTATATTCCTTTAAAAGTGCATTGAGTAGAATATAGTTATATTCCTTTAATATGCATTGATTTGAATATCATTTTGAAGTGGAAGATTGTTTAAAGAAAGTATGTTTTTTATAAGAATGGTGTTAATCTTGTTGGGTATTCTCCATGTGAAAATCTTGAAATATTCAACTAATTTTACATTGGAAAAGAAAGAAGGTTCATTAGAAATAATGCTCTTCATGAAATGGATTTCTCTCTTACAATTTTTGTAAACACACTATGCTTATTTTTCTTTCTCTTGTGAATTTTTTTTTTTTACTACTCTCTTATTTATCACATAAATGAGTAGATCATTCCTTAGTGTTTCTTTCCTCTTAAAACCTTAAGGATATATCATCCCTTTTATTTCTTCAACTTGTATATTTTAGCCTCATAGCTTAGACTATGGGTATGTGGTAATGCTTTTCATTCGGTTAAAAGTTACAATACTATACTACTATATAATTTATAGGAATATTTTATATACAAATAATAGTCTAATCATATCCTTTTATTTATAGCATTTCAATATATATATATATATATATATATATATATATATATATATATATATATATATATATTTAATATTATATATATATATATACATATACATATATATATATATATAAAATATATATTGCAATTCAAACATGTGTGTGTGTGTGTATTAAATATAAATATAAATAAAAAAAAACGTATTAAAGTTTATTTTTAAAAAAAACAAAAAAAAAAATTATAACAATGCTGGGGGAGGGCCGAACCCCTCCCCCCCCATATGTGGCCTCCCGCAGCCCTCATGCATGTCCCCCCCCCTCCTGTCCCCATACCGACCCCCAAGCAGCAACACCCTCCTTCGCCTTTGTTGTCCCTGTCCCGCCACCGGTCCGTGCCCCCCTCCATGCGTCCTCCCTCCCTCCCCGCCCCTAATGCACCTTTCCCCAACCGCCGATCCACTCCCATCCTCCTGCGCAGCCATTCCTTTTCCCCCTCCCACCTACGTGTAGCATCAAACCCGCCGCCCCTTTCAAAAAAAAAAAAATAATATATGTGTCTTCAAAAGAATAAAATAAAATAAAAAGAACCATTCTTGTTCTTGCATGAACTGCCAAATCAAAGCTTATACAGGATTTACAAAACTTCATAAATCCTCCAACATCTGCACATTCAAAAAAAAAAAAAAAAAACCAAAACAAAATGAGAATTAGAATAAAGAGAAAGAGAAGAAAATGGTAAAGAGAGGATTAGGGTAAAAAATTTAGGGTGAAGTTTTAAAATCTAGGGTCAGGATTTGAATGATCCTAGGGCTCAGAATAAATCCTACACACTTTTGGACATGGGACCTTTTGTGGGAGTTGTAAATTAAATAAAGGAGGGGATGAGGGTAAACATATAAAAGGGGGAATTAAAACTATTTAAGGATGAGTAGTTACTTTTCATGTGGCAATGTTAAACTAAAAGAGAGAGATATTCAATGTGTGTAAATTTAAAAGATAAGTAAATAATTAAAGACGGGTTTAGGCTAGTGATTAGTTAAATTAGGTAAATTAAAATAGAATAAAATTAGTAATTATGAAGAAAGGGTATAAGAGATGTATTAGTATTAACTAAACACTTCAAAAAAAAAATTACCCCAAATTTTTCTCCACTATTATTTTTATCATAAAATTTGAGTTTGAATACTTGGTAAGTTCAATATTTTTTTATGATTCCCAATTCTTTAAAGGATCTCATATCTTAATGTAATTTCCACTTGAAATCAAACCCACTTCTCCAAATTTGGTCTTCCATCCCTCGCTACTATTTTCTTTAACATTTGGCTTGAAAGAAACCAAATAATTTTTAATAATGTACAAATAAATGTGGACATTATTCTTACTCTGGCTCTAAAAATTATCAAAGAACTTATTTATGTTTGAACTCCCAAGGATGGTAAGATTCTTCGATCAATAGTAGTATTTAATCCAATTGAGTAACATATTGAGTGATATCCATAATAAGGGGTTAAGCATTAAAACAAAAAATTGAGCTCAAACTTGAAGGCTCTTTATGACAATTGCATTAAGTGAATTTGATGGTGATTAACTAAAATTGAATAATTCTAGTGTAATATAATATTATAAGAGTAGTTAAATAAGTAAATAAATGAAGAAATAAAATATTGAAATGATACCCAAGCAATCTAACCAATGAAATGTGAAACCCTAATGTGTAAAAATGGTTAAGAAGGCCTTAGTTGATTCGATGATGTCATAGGAATGTGTCGCAGTGAAGACCTGGTGAAAAGGATGAGGAGACCTTCGCATAGGAGCCTAAGAAAGTGCAGATATGGACTATTTGGATGGAGTGGGGAGCTTGAATAGGGATAGGGGCGCCCGTGGGTCCCCTAGTCTAAGATCTAGCCAACTTGGTCTGTAGAAATGGCCAAGAAACCTCCTCTGAAGTTTCATTGGATGTTTTTGTGTGTGTGTTTCCTATTGCATGAATGTCACCGTATGACCTTTGAAGCACTAGTAAACCCGCAATATAATAAACACCGCAAAACCCCAAACAAAGCATCAAAACCCTAAAAAATAAAGATGCATATGAAGGGTTTAGACTATCGTCACAATCAATTGCAAATTGATGGAATTATCATCGAGTGATGCACTACAAATCAAACCCAATGCAGCTTACTGGTGTGTGTGTGTGTGTATAATCGTGCCCTAGGGGCTCTTGTGCCTATCGCACTTTGTGAAGTAGTGAGAAAATAAATAGATGTAGAATGTAGTAAATGTGTTCATGGAAACAATAGTGTAATGCCCACATTTTGATGCACCAAAAACACAACAAAACAATATTTTAATACTTAGAAATTTATGGGGATATTTTCTTTGTTTAAAAACATGCATGTGTTGTGTTTGTTAGGGTATTGACACACTTATTTAATTTCCAAAATTCCATTACAGTTTAAATACTTTCCTAAGTCTCTCATTTAATTTATTTAATTATTTCCTTAATTAAATTTAATCCCCTGAGTGTATAACACCCATCTATACCTTTAATTTATTAATCCAAAATTAAATGGGGTCACAACTAAGTCTAACCCACTATTCAAGTGGAAATACCTAGGTGGCCCTATTATTTAATTAAATATAACTCATTTTAAAACATACCCATTCCCACAAAAATTCCAACAACTTAAAAGGGGAGGATCTAATCTCCACCCTTGGATTAGATCATTTAGAGCCATTAGATCTAAGGTTTCCCTAAAAATCCCTAATAATCCTTATGGGTTTCTTTTATTCACTTTTTTCCCTAACCTCCCTCATTTGCACTTGCAAGTTTGAAGGGAGGAGAGGAAGGAAGCCATGAAAGCTTGGGGAAGCTCATAAGGTGGCTTTTTAATGAGGATCATGCCCTTCAAGGGTTTGATAAATGTGAACAAAAAAATTATTTTATGTCTAATGGAAGATATACTCTATTCTAGTAATGGCTACCCCCCCCCCCTCCCCCCACCCCTTTATTTATGTTTTTGGGTTGCAAATACTCAAAAATCTGAGTATATTTATTTATATAAATTTGTGTGATATATACACCAATGTGTGTGTGTGTGTGTGTGTGTGTGTGTGTGTGTGTGTGTGTGTGTGTGTGTGTGTGTGTGTGTGTAATTTATTATTTTATATACACGTTGTGCACAAATCTCATTTGATTTGTCCCTAAGAGGGCAACCATATAAAAATCATTTTATATATTAAAAAAATTGATATATATATATATATATATATATATATATATATATATATATATATATATATAACATTTTACACATCAGTATGTATAGGTCTTGGCTTGGCCCTAAGGGGTTTGCACTATGATTTGTTTGAGTTGGCCCATGTCTAACTATGTGTATCCCCTCCTATGAAGTGTGATGTAGATGAAATAGCCTTGTGTACTTTTTGATAGAACTAGATGGATGCAAATTTAGCTTTAGATGCCTTTGATGGATGTAACCCTAGGTGGTGATAGTAAGTGCTTAGTGTTTGGTCCCTCATTATGGTCACATAACTTTATATTTATATGGTTCTCTTACTTTAATTTCATAATTAACCCTGAAAAGGTTGACCATTAAAAATATAAGAATCTCAAACAGTTAGAAAGTGCCCAAAGTGAGAGGAAAGTGTGAAGAGGATCGGGGCACTCGGATGGGACCAGGGCGCCTAGGTGCCTAGTCGAAAAATAGAAAAATGCAGATGATATAACAAACCGGGTGATTATAAGTGTAAGATCAAAAACAACGAAAGAAAGGAATGCAAAAATGGCCAAAGACATGGTTTAATTATTACTCTTTCCACTTAAGAACCATATGAATAGTAGTATGAGACCAAGACTAAATAATGACTCAAAGTGCATGATTTAGTGTCTACATTTGCCTCCACTTTATGTTGGTGAGAGGAAATCTTGGTAACATAAAGTAGATAGATATGTGTACCTAATATCCATGTAGAGTGATGTAGAATGTGTGCCAAAGGACTAGAAAAATCATGAAGTGACAAAAATATGGAGTATGGAGACTAAAAATGCAAAAGTATAAAATTTATGAGAGTGAACCTAGGGTGGAAATGTGTGTGTAGATGCCAATGTGTCTAGTGTACCTACATGGTTAGTATCATGTGTGTGATGTACCTGAAATGTGTGTTGTTGACTTCATGTTTCCCATACAAATGAACCTGCAAAAAAGAAGATGATCAAGTAGTCAAATATGCATGTATATGTGTAATGTGTAAAAATGCATGTGTGTGTGTGTGTGTGTGTAAAAATCATGTAAAGAAATTACGAAAATGAAAAAGGAACATGTGCACCTGATCCGTGATGAGAAAAATGGTGTAGAAAGGATCATGTCGATGTCATGCAAGATTTTTGGGTGATCTCACGCCACTTACCGAAGAAGTGTAGGGAGGAAAGTATGATTTACCTTCCAACCTATAACTACTTCCTGTGAGTGAAGAGATCTTTGTCTTCGTATATCTTTTTGGGTGATCTCGACACCACGGAAGTATAAGTGAGGAAGGTTTGGTTTATCCTCTATCCTTTAACTACTCTTGAATGTGCTAAGGACATCATGTCCTATAAATCCATTGTGTATGGAGTTCGTAGACCGGTTTGAACCCACTTGCTATGTAGCCCACTATGCCATGGACAAAAACTAAAATCTGAACTGTACCGGTATTGTGTAAACTCAAATGATACCCCCTATTCGGGATGCATAAGACAT
This sequence comes from Taxus wallichiana var. yunnanensis, assembly GCA_018340775.1. NCBI lineage: Eukaryota > Viridiplantae > Streptophyta > Pinopsida > Cupressales > Taxaceae > Taxus > Taxus wallichiana. The sequence continues at coordinate 518,551,367 of CM031236.1, read as the reverse complement.
CACGGATAGGAGAATATGGCCCCAAAAGAGGACCAATTGTGGATACCGAAACTTTTCCTCAGTAGGTGGGAGGGGATGTGCTTAGTAGAAACCAAATCACAATCAAACAAAGTGGTTAGAAAACAAGTGTTAGTACGAATATGCATGTAGAAAGAAAGTGTAAGCTATGCAAACAATGTATAATAAAATAATTTAAACACCTAAGAAGACAATGTAGGTTTTTCAAGGTGGGTTGAAAACATGGGACATCACTCGCGATGTCACAAGACACTCAAGGCCGTAGTGGCTGAAAACAAACAAGTGTGCATACAAGACAAAGGGAAAATCCCGCAAATAAGAACAAACAATAGTAGATAATGTGACAAACAAGTATGGAAACAAATATCCTTGCATAACAAATGTTGCACATGAAACACCAGTTAGCTGTTAGAAAGATAAAACATATGTCAAAACATGTATAAACCAAAGAAATGTGTTAAGAACAAAAATGAAACAATAACACCTATAGCCTACAAATGTGAATGCCCCAGAGCCCTTGTGGGACTAGTACTAAAACATCACTATTACGTGTAGTATCCTTGTATAGCCTATGATCAAAACTAGACAAAAGTGAACACGCATGTGTGTATGGTAATGACATACAATATATCTATCTAGAATGTGTAATAAAGCGTACATGTAAAAGCAAGTGCAAGCAAGAGTAAATGCAACCATAAAATGCAATATGTTGTGGATGGATGGAATGGAATGTAGAGTGAATGATAGGATATGCATGCCCCTTGAGTGAATGGAATTGTATGCAATGAGGTTCATTTAGTATGGCCCTCAAAGATTCAAGAATGAATCATAAATGAGAGTGTGTCGTCGAGAAATGGTCGAACTATGTGTTGTGTGTAGCACATTGTGATGAGTGTATGGTGAGGGCATGTGACCTAAAGATGAGTTGTATGTGACGATGTAGCCTAAGTGTATATCATGAAAATATGAATAGGAAGGAGTGGTGATTTAGCCTAAAGCATATACCACTAAAGGATTCAAGAGAAAGTAATGATGCACCCTATCACGAGATGATGCTAGAAGAAGTGACCCTATAGCATAAAGTGTATATCACTAATTCTAGGGATGTCACATGTGAATAAGTGTGAATGTTTGAGTGTGTGAGTGTGATTTGTTCCATTTTATGTGTATACCCTCAACATTCTAGTATGTACTTGTGAGACTAGAGTGCGTCATAGGGTATTGAGTGCAGCGCGTATGCAAGAGAGTTGTGCAAAATGTTTAGTGTGTGTATTAAGGTGTATGGTATGTAATGTAAGATGCGTAGATAAACTAAGATGTGGATATACCTAGTATATGTAAGACACGATATGTAATATGTACTATGTAGGATGTAAAATGTAAGACAACATGAGGGATGTTTAAAAATGCATAATATGTAGTGGTTATGGTGTAGTGTGCGAGGCATGAATAGGATGTGCATGATATATGTAAGACAATATGTAGGATGCAAAGTGTAGAATGTATGAATACATGTAATGTGTAGATTCTATAGTGTAGTGGGTGGGGTTCATGTGTGTAGGATTCCCTCAATATTCAAGTGTGAACCGAATCACAAGAGTTTATCATTGGGTAACAACGGTGCAAGTGTATCAAGTGCATATGTCGTATGTGAAGGTCTAGATGTGTAGTGATGAGATAATAAGATGTTTATTGATGTTAGGGGAGAGATAAGTGTGATGTCCCCCAAGTGTGCCAATGATGGATATTTATGCAGTGATGTGAGAGGTACCATGCCATTATGGGAGAGTATTGTTTGTGTCATGATAAGAGTGAGGGCCAACACAATGGTAGGCCGAAGAAATAGTATAACCACGCGATCATCGGAAAATTTTTGAATGTTTCTTGGCCATTAGTAGGAGTGTTTTTTTCACAAAATTTATCGGTTGGAGTATATGTGGGATTGTTGACACTATAGAAGACTTTTTTTTATAAGAGAACGCATTTTACCGGAGCTATGAACCGGGGTTCTTGGGTCCACTCCCTTACAATATATATGAAATATAGAACAAAATATGTAGGGTGGTTTACATAATAGCTATGAAAGATAGTCACCTTGAAACAAAGCCACAAAAAAACTAAATGCGCTAAGCTAGCTATGAGTGAGATCTTAATATGAAATTTTGATCATAAACTACCACTCTTCATACGAAGAGTAGTAGTCGAGGAGGTTTGCATAGCGCCCCTTTTTGCCTTTTTTCTTTCTGACCTCATGCCATTTTTTTTATCTGAAGCTACCACCAGTATGAGGTCATTGGAAGGATCAGGATTTTTTCCCGATCCAAATCTGATTTGTCACATTTGTCAGATTTGTGCTCCCTCTTCACACCGCCTACAACTATCCTGAAATCTTCAGCTCTACTCATTGGAATTATATTGATTGACCTCTTTGGTCCATTCCTAGAATCAAGTTTTGAAGTATCACTAGACAACTCCATATGATTTATTTTATGTGCTAATATATGAGGGGGATTTCTCCAACCTCCTTTGTTTTTCAATGGCTTTCTTCGTTGATTCCTTTTACCATGTGGGAAATCCACTTGTAAATTCCCTAGATTTCGGCAAATGCAACTCCTAAATTTTATGTTATCATAATCTAGGGTTTGGAAATTCTATAAATTCCCCAATTTCAGCATAATCTGATCAGGAAAACCCTTACTTAAATTTATTTCCATGCAAAATATGGCATATGTGTGAAGCCTCGTACACTCCCGGCTAAGTCTTCCTTTAAAATTTTACCTAGAGCATTTCCAAAGTATCTTCAAGTACATACCAAAAATGTAATGGAAGATTCGGAAGGTGAACCCACACATGCATTATTTATAATGAAAAGGAGTTGAGATCGAACTCGGAAACCAAGGCATGAGGAATAACCCTACATTTCCCCAAAACCATGGTCCATCCAATAGATATTTTTGATATTCTTGACCTCTTTGAACTAAACCAAAAATAAACCCTTAAAGAAGAATGATATTTCATAGTTTATTGTCAAGTTTTTGGAAATACATAGTGATAGATCAACGGAGGATGGCCACATGTTATTGAATCTCCCAATAATTGCAAGTTTGGGATGACAATTGAAGGCAAGATAAAACCTCTAGTTTCTCTAGACTCAACAAAGGGGTTTATTCTGCCATATCAAAAATATAAGTTGGTTGAGTAGGGAGAGAGGGGTTTTTTTTCTTCACTATCGCATCTTTAAAGGAAACAACAACTTTGGAAGATGTTGTGCCACCACCAGAATACTAGAAATAACACCACTTCATACCATGGAAACCGCAACTGTCTCACCATGGTGACCAAAGGAGAAGCGTTTTCATGATGGTAAGGGTATGACCCAAAGAAGTGTTTCGTTATTCCGAGACCCAAATTCATTAGCCCTTCATATTTTATGAGTGCAAGATATTTGATTTTATCCTCCTACCTGAGAGATAAAAAATCCCGAATGGTAAGCTTCTCATGCCTCGCTACCATTTAGACTCGTGTTGTTCATCTCCATTACCATATGTATTCCCGGCTTCAGGTTTTGGCTAGATCTTTACCCGATTCTCGGTGCCCTTCCCATCATAGTTAGTGTTTTACGCCTTATCCTTTGCTTCTAGCATTCTTTCCTTCCCCCGAGTTCAATTCATATAACATTGTAGAAGACTTGATAAGAGAAGAAGGTGGACTTATTTTGAGAGTTGGTTGCGTAATTTAACCCGGTAATATTGTGGATGAATTGAGAGGAGGAGGTATTGAACTATTTTTTAAAGGAGGTTTCTTAGGTTGATTTGATAATGTCATAAATGCCTTAAGAGGAGGGGGAGTGAGACTAATTTTGAGAGGCGGTTTCCTGACTTGAGTAGATTATATAGCTGGATCTTGAGTGATGGATGAAGAAACATTAGAGGTGATGATTGGATTCTTATCGGACATAAACGACTCAAATTAGGAACCCTTTGAGATGTAACAAGTGGAGAGGACCATGTAATAGAACATTTTGTAGTGAATGAGATAAAACCTTGATGCTCAAGATGCTTGATTCTTTGTTGTAAAGCATAGAAATAATTGTCATTATGTCCATTGATTTGATGATAATTGCAATATGGAAGACCTTAATATTTTGCAAGCTGATAAGGAGGATAATAATGAGTAGATGGCAAGATGATTAATTGATGAGTTATGAGTTTCGGAAGAATATCTTATTTCTTAGCATTGATTTCAAACTTGAGAGGTGTGGGGAGTGGCAAGATTTTAGGTTCACTAATATGAACACATGTAGAATACATAGAATGAAGATGATATGTGGAAGGAGAACAAACATGATCCTGAGAAGCATCCTTAAGATGTTGGATTTCAGATTTTAGAGATGTAATTTTGGATTCCATAGCCTGAAATTTATATTGAAATAATGAATGAAGAGATTGAATGGATTTGTAAATAGATTTATTGGAATTGGAACCAAGCGATTCATCAGAAATATGATCAAAGATAACATTGAATTGATCATACAACATGTTGATAGGTAGATACATAGTCTCTAGGGTTTTTTGGAGAGACTCTTTATAAGATGAGTGCATTTTAATCAATTGAAGAAAAGAGACTTGACAAAGATTAGGAGCCATGATGGAATAAAAATAAAGATCCAATAGTATTCAAACATGAGCTCACCAAAATGATTAACTAAAATTAAAAAATTCTAGTGTAATCTAATGTTATAGGAGCAGTAAAATAACTGAATAAATGAAGCAATAAAATATTGAAATTATACCCAAGTAATCTAAGCATTGCAATGTGAAACCCTAATGTGAAAAGAGGTTTAACAAGGCCTTAGCTAATTCAATGATGTTGTACCGTGTTGCAGGTGAATACGAGGTGAATAGGAGGATACCTTCGTATAGGATCCTGAGAAAGTGTAGATCTAGACTATTTGGATGGACTAGGGCACCTGGAGAATAGGGGCACCTATGGGTGCCCCGGTCTAAGATTTGGGCACCCTGGAGTGTCACCGGATGTTCGCATGTGTTTATTTCCTATCGTGTGAATTTCGTTGTATGACCATTAAAGCACTTGGGAAACCTATAATAGAAGAATCACCTGTAAAACCCCAGAAAAATAATTAAAACCCTTAAAAAAGAAAGATGTATATGAAGGGTTCGATTGTCCTAGATTTCCAAATGGATGGAATTATCACTGAGTGTTGTAGTACATCTCATAACTAATTTAGTTTTAAGTATGTGTGTGTGTAGTTATGTCGTAGGTGCTCTTGTGCCGGTCTCACTTTGTAAAGTAGCTAGAAAATAACTAGTCAGAGATGTAGTAAATGTGTGCATGGAAATAATAGACTCCCCCCTATGAAGTGTAATGTAGATGAACCATCCTTGTGTACTTTTTTATGGAGCTAGATGGATGCAAATGTAGCTTTAGCTTCCTTTGATGGATGGAACCTTAGGTGGTGATAGTAAGTTATTAGTTATTGACCCCTCATTATGGTCACATAACTTTATATTTATATGGTTCTCTTGCTTTAATTTCATAACTAACCTCAAAAAGGTTGATCACTAAAAAACATAAGAATCTCAAACATCTAGAAAGTGCCCAAAAAGTTGAGAGGAAAGTGTAAAGAGGATTAGGGTGCCCGAGGGGACTAGGGTGCCTCGCCTTGGTTGGGCGCCCAAGTCAAAAATAGGAAAAACAAGGCATGATAGTATAGACTGGTAATTACATATGTAAGATAAAAAAATGACAAAGCAAGGAATGAAAAAATGGCGATCGTGATTTAGTGTCTACATAATGAATAGTAGCATGAGCCCGAGACTAAATAATGAATCAAAGTACATGATTTAATGTCTACGAGATGGTGCTTTGTAAAAAATAATCCTAGATGGGCTGGTGCAAGTGGTATTTTTAAGAACTCTATTGGTCAACCCATTCTGGGCTTTGTGAAAGCTCTTGGAAAGTGCTCTAAATTTTCCGAAGCCAAATCTCTTTGGAGAGGGCTACAAATCGCAAAACAAAATGGATGAGATAAGTTATATATTGAGGGTGACTCACAAATTATCATCAATGCAATAAATAAAGGGAAATTAATCATTAGTAGTATTGGTGTTGTGGATGATTGTCGATCCCTTATTGGGCCACTTCTGATTGTTCACATATACCGAATTGCTAGTAAATTGGATGATAAACTTGCCAATTATAGGGTGGATCTCCATTCTAGGACGTGGACTCAAAATATATTAATCCTACAACCTAATGATCTTAAAGTATTTTTGGGGGTTTAATTGAAAAATATGACAATTATATATAGCAAGGTGATGAAGGAGTGACAACACAACTATCATTCTATTTAAATGTCATTCACTTTGAAGATTTTCCCACCTTCCATGAGCATTAACCACCATAATTTCACACGCATTTTCACATGGGTAGTCATGTGTTAAGGAAATTATAAATTAATGAAAAAAATTGTCATTTGTAAGATCTTCTCGCAAAAATTGAGGTTTGGTTCACTAGGAAAATGGATAAAGGAAAATGCATCTTTGGCCCTGCCAAACACACCAGAGGTAGTCTCTAGAGGGACATGACCATGAAAAATGTGCAAGAGATGAATGATAGTATGATACACAAGTATTCATTAGAGAATGTGCATTTCTCTTTTTTGGGTTTGGTGAATGATTTGAAGCTTAGGCAGACTGCTCAATGTTGGGTGTCTTCTGGATAAGGGTATTAGGGTTACGGCCAAGGAGGCCCTTGAATTTTGGTAGATCACCCTGATTGAAGGGGTGAAGGATCCAAATATTCTCCATTGGATGTCTACTAATCTACTTCGAGATCATATTTTAGCTAGGTTGGGAGACATTGTGGTTATGAAGGATGTGGTGAGATTTATGGGTGATCCTAGCCATTTTACACTTGCCTGTAGAACACTCAAAATTACCCAAATTATTGGGGTTCAAACGGTTCTATTGGTTGTTATCAACTCCTTTTCTATTCATGAGGATATTTATTAATTGTTTATTGACATTGTTCTTGGATTGGAATAGACTTGGTCACTCATGAAGGCTCTTGCTCTGGAAAGTATCACGCAAGGAAAGAAATTGGATGCTATCTATTTGGTTTTGAGAATACATACAAATTTTTTTGAAGATTTAAAGTGGATGAGACTCTAGCGACCTTAGTTATTGAATAAGATGTTCCCAATCCTACAGAGAGTATGGTGGAAGCCTCTAGCTCTTCGGAATAAAATAATTAAGTTCTTGACTCCCTTTCTTAGTTTAGATATTATGTAATAGTTTTTTTACTACAACACCAATTTTGGTTGCTTTAACTTTATACTATTACCTATTTATCGGGTTTTTTTCAATATTTTCAATATAGCTAGGCTTAAATCCATTTTTCTTACTTAAAAATAAATAAACTAAGGCCACAAACAAGCTATACCTAAATTTCACACACACACGATAAAGCCAACAACCACATACACAAGACAAGAAAGTAAGCAACTAAATGTATAATGATGAAATTTATATAGTATCCAATAGCAAAATGTAACAAGATATACTAGTCCTTCATATTCCATATGTATTAATCCCAAAGGTATAGATAATTAGCACACATCACAATATATAATATAATCATAATGAGGATGTCAAATGGCATTGTGCATCGAAACAATAATTATTAACAGTGTAGAACATTCCCTTAGATGTGTAAGAGGAAATTTACAAAATTTATAATCATATAGAGCCATGTGTATCCTACATCATGTTCTTATACATCATGAAACATGTATGTGTGATGAGATAAAATATGTTAGACTTATCAAAACATGTGGCAAACAACGTATGTAAACTAAATAATCTAGTACATCAAACCATGTTCAAGACTTGATTTTGTGTTGTTATAATAATTGAATCTTTTTAAATTTTTAGAATATATAAAAAAATTGTGTATTTTATAAGTGTATTTATATAAATATACCCTATGAAATGATCAAGATGGTAAGGAGATATATACTTATTACATGAGATTCGGGCCTTACAACCGAATTATGCACAATATGAGTGAGATGTATCACTTTAGGTTGAGGCGATTTGACACACTTAGGGATTTATTTATTGCATGAGGAGACCTAATAAGATGCCTACATGATATATAGGTTGTATATATAACATGATTATGTTTGATAAGAACACACTTAGAAAAAAATTAGTATCATGGAAGAAAGGATAGATAAAGAAGGCTCATAAGGGATACCTTGAAACATAACAACCTAATTTCCATAAGTGCATTTTGCACATTGATGGAGAATAAAAGGAGTATCCCTAAGCTTATGAATCCAAGATATAGAGAACTCTAACACGTGTCTCAATAGTATCATTTACAAAGAAAGGTTTAGAAAGGATATATTATGCCACTTCAATGGGATTAGACCAACTTATCCAATATATTGATTAAGAGATTGTGAATTGACTTGGATATGTTGCTTAGTATTTCCCAAATAAGTAAGAAATATGATATTACACTTTTTTTTATTAGAACCACTATCAACAAGCCATTATGGCTTCATTTTTTATCGAAAAATGATTGAATATAAATTTCATTAGAAATAACATCATATCAAGTATGTCATTATCATTAAATGTATTAATAGTCCCGGGAGGTGAAGAAGTAAATTTACCAATAAGAGACTCAAGTGGGTGATCATATATATCTAGAGGGGGTTGTACCTTATATGTATGATGCACCTTCGAGTTGATCTTAGATTCCAAATCATGGCAATTAGGAATTAGGTCATCATTATTTTTAGCTTAAGATTCTCATTGAATTAAGGCTATTATTTTTCAAGAGTATAATCAATTTCATAACATTGGTATAAATCAAATTTGTATAACACGTCCAAAATTAAAGAATTTCTTATTACAATTCCCAATGAATCTATGGTATTAATATTTGGTATTGTAATTGAATTATTTGGTTTGAGGCTTTCTCATATCACCGTCAATATGGGGATGGAGAGATACAAGGTTACACTCGAGAAAATTTTGTATTATTTCATATGGAGGAGAGAGAAACCACATGAAATTCTTGTTAGGGTCACTTATAGATGAAGATTTGTAGGTTAAGATATGACATTAACATGTTCTTTAGATTCATATTTGTTTTCATTGGTTTTCCTTTGTAAAGTAAATTATCCTTAAAATCTAGATGTAGATACCTTAGGTTTGGTAGACACATACATAGTATTTTTCAATACTAGGATTTTGACCTCTCTTTCTTTCAAAGTATGTCATGGCTCATTAAAGGAATGAAAATTATCGAACAAATTATATTATTACAAAGGAGATATAAAAATTTGAGTAAATATATCTTGAATCTCATAGTCTATAACTATGTTTCTCATCTTAGTAAAAAATAAATTATAGCACAAGATGTAATCACTAGTTAGTTCAATACAACCTTGTTACAATTTATCCATTTGAACATATGAAATATTATGATGAGTGTTAATAGATAAGTGTACAAGAAAATGACTATCAAATTTAAAGAAATACCTTACAATTTTAATAGGTAGATCATAAAACCATTGAAAAACATAATCCTTATGAATTCTAAGAAAAATATTAATCATAAGTTTTTAATTGTAAGCATAGTCTATGAACTATGCATGAAAAAATTGGAGATATATCTCATGATTACATATACTCTCATAGATAAGAATATAAGGAGATGAAAACCCTAGGGATAAAGGGAAAGAGGCTAGTTTTAGTTCAAGTGGGAAATAGAGAAATTGATCGATTCCATGAAATTATACGACTTAGACATACCTTACTTTAATTATAAAACTTAATCTACAAGTCATGTATGAGAAGCTTAAGATAATGTGTGGTAGAAGAATAATGTGAAGCTCCATGATATCTCACAAGAGAATTAGGAATAATAATAGAAATAGGAATATATATTTTTTAAATTTTGAAGGGGATAGAGGATTCACCCAAAGATATAGCTTCAATAGATGTGGCAAATGTATATGTAGCGATAAGAGTTTAAACAACTGTAGATTTGGGGATATTAGATAAGACAGCTTTTAGAGGAGGCCAAACATTTTTTATTCATCCTTGGCTATATAGAGTAGTGCATCAATTTTTTGAGGGTTAGTTTTAAAAATTATGAAAAAACTATTTCTCATTGAGATCGTCAAATATTTCAAGAGGAGGAAAAGAATCATCATTAGAAATTTTTCCATGGCAAGGTTTAGAAAATGTGAACACAATAGTATTGGATAATAAATTATAGAGAAATGGTGAAAGAATAACAATGTGAAAAACTGAAATAAAACGCTAGGATTTTGTATTAGAAGGTCCAGTTTAGAATAGGGTGATCTAGGACAAATAGGTGAAGGATTTGAATAATAAGGGTTCACTAAATGATTATCTCAAAATATAAATAATTTGGGGAAGGGGATATAGCTCTTTAATTATTTAATTTCCATATTAAGGTTAAGAAAATCGTGTATATTCATATTACTAATTAAACATTCGTATTAGGATATACATATATAGCCATTTGTAAGATAGATCAATTAGAGTATGTGCTAATGTAGTAAAGAATGAGAAAGAAATTTCACTTTCCTACTTGGCTGATTTGGGATTTGATATCAGTGTGATATAGTGATGAATAGACTATAAATTTCTAGAGATGATTCGTTTGTGATTTTGGAAGTGTACAATATGGAGGGAAAAACGGTTATTTACGAACATGAATGTTTGTCAATCAATTTTTATATGGAAGTTCCATCAATTAAGATAGTGGAGTTATACAAATTTTAGTGACCTTGCGAATGATTGATATATGCTTCTCCATAACATATTAGGTCTCACAAATGTGGGAAACCCTCTATATTCAATTGAGATAACCCAAGACCCTAACCATGGGTGAAACCCCTCCAAAAAAATTAGTGTTTTAGTTGAAGTATAATGTGTACACTACCAACATTGGAACTAATTTTAAGATGCCTAAAACTACATGTATTTCTCCACCTAGAGATGTGATGTGTATGTATGTGACTATATTTGATAATTTGATCAATTGACAATGACCTAATTTTTTCTTCTTGAATTGGTTTTGAGGGCTTTTGACTTGGGAACTTAACTCTATAACCTAATTTTGAGTTTTTTTAAACCTATGTAAGGGCTTATCCAAAACAAATTGGTACTTTAAGTAGATTTAGGAGATCTTTATATTCCTTTTAAGAGGTATTCTCTTGAGAGTGCAATCGTAATTGTGAGTTGAGTAAACGATCTCATTTAACTTGTGTATATATGGTCTATAGGTATGATTTCACATTAAAAACAACCCATGAGGAAATTAATGATCCATACAAGATATTAAATTTATTACATACTTTTTTGTTATAACTTGGACATATTTTTAATTTAATACCAAATCGTTAGATAGTAATGTCCTTATCTCGGAAGTTTTGTCTAGTTAGTTAATGAAGTGTTGTAAATTTATGGGTGTGGAAATTATGACTGATAGACTACTTTGGAATGACATGATTATTTTGTGAGGGATTGATTAGTGTAATAAGGATATAAACTATTACAATATGACTAAGGGATATAACAATTTGGATTAAAATAGGTACATAAGTCATGATTTAGTTATTAATCCAAGTATTGACATTATCAAGTGATTAACTACCAAATTTAGATTTCTACATTTAACCAATCATGATAACATTTTTTTGAACTTAAGGCAAAAATAAAGGGTTTGAAAATAAAAGAGATGATACTTTATTTTTTTCATATTCATCCCAATATCCCATACTTGAAAAATAAATTTACACACACAGTGAACAAACACAAAAACGTATGAATAAGAACATATTTTTTAAAATATAGGTTCAATATTTATACCTATCCTACATAGAAACAATCGAAATGCTATTATCCAAATTGATATTAATCCATCCAATGCACGATTGCAAATAATATGACATTTTGTGAGCACCGTGATAGCCATCATTTTGGATTTGCACATCATATAAACACATTTTCATACCCTCAATAATTATATTTTTATAATTTCATTCCATTCTCTAACCATACTCACATTTTAAAATTCTAAGTAGTGTAACATATTAGAAATCAATATTTAGCATAATTCAAGACATTTTTACGAAGTTATCATTTATTACTCGTAAATTATCATTTACCTTTTAGTTGTATTATTTGTTAAGCTTAATTTAATTTAAATACATTCAGTATGAGTACCCATTAATTCACTTACATATCCTCGATCCGCTCCAAACATAAAACTTAAATCAAGAATATACATTCCATATTCCCCATGGTGAGCTAAAATAGTGACGTTGCGACCGTTGAACAAAAAGAAACATCGTATCAAACCATTGGAATTATGAATTTTTATTAAAATTCACATCAATGTTTTATCCAAATGTGATAACAACACCATTATTCTAATAACCATTAGTCTAATAATATGGTATATTAGTGAAATTCGGGGTCTAAAACATATGAGGGAATGTAATAATGGGAGTGATGGGAAGTGCATGAATGTACTTAAATTTATATTATATGGATTCAAAATATGATGTAACGATCAAAACTTCATTGCATGTTGTTCTCTAAGAAAATTAAACTATCATAATTATCTAAATGAAAGGATAATGTTAATGTTAGTCAGGTAGAAGTGTCTAATGGGTACATTCAACATTGACACATCTCCATTACATCATTTCACTCTAAATTTTCCCAAGACAAAATACATTCAATAAAAAGGTGAATTTATTTTAATATTAGTCCTATATCAAGTCGAGTTTATCTAAATGACCTCACAATGTAATCAAAACTCATACCCTAAAACAAACAATTATATAAAAAAATAAGGTTACGCTTATATTCTATACATAATATTCAATCACCCATTACTAATTAATAATTAAGATAGTTTGTTATCTTATAAAATTAAAGGTTATATTCAAGATAATATTAATCTCAAGGATAGGTCTAGACACTGGTAAGTTTCACCTCTTCTAAACAACATAACAATTCATAGATAGAAACAAGTTTATCTTTAATACATTAGAGTAAGGATAGAAAATTATTATCATAAGAGTGTTGATCAAATCTTAATGTGAAAATAAGAGTATTCCAATCCATAATATCAAATATAATTATTCTATCTTAATACTCAATCTAAGTGATTCTCATGCATTCATAAACTAAATCTATAGTCTTAGGGACTAAAACAAAGTCTTAATCAAGTATATATTATAGTCAAATGACTAAAAAGAAGATTTCATATCGAAACATAATATACATCCAGCGAAGGCAATGACATACCAAACAAATAGAAATCTAATCTTGAGCATGACTAGGAGTAGCCCATAAGGAAGGACTTTCAAGAATTAAAATGAATGTCTAATACAAGATCAAGTTGCAATCAACATGACTTTAAATAAAAAATAAGGTCAATATGTTGATCGAAAAATACTTGTTAGAGAACACACAAGGATTTCGCGCGGAGAGAAGGCCAGATCAAGGGCGCGGAAGGACCCGTGCGTGGAAGGCAAGTTCAGCTTTCAGGACTTAGCCGATTTTGAGCATGAAGACCTATTTTTAGAAGATGGTATGTGAAACACACCAACGATGCAGAGACATGCGTATCATGCATTGTCTATATTTGGAGGAGTGGATCAAGCATTTTGCATGGAGATGAGCTAAGAATAGGATTGACACTTTAGTTAACTGCAAGAGGTCTATAGATAGCACACTTGCATGTGTGGCTATGCCTATAAATGGCGTGAACAGCGTGTGCCTATATGCGACCTATTTCTGGAATAGATAAGCAGTGAAGGGAAAGTCCCCACCCTATATATATGATGTTAGGTACATAGTAGGTAAGTGTAATAGAGAATATATAGAGTGTGTGTATGTATGTGTGATGGATGTATGGAGGTAAAGAGATATACGCATATGACTGAATTATTGTATCAGATCCATATGCGCATTGGTATAGATTGACATTAATGTAAGGAGATTTTGTGTTTATTAATAGATGGAAGATATTGGCTGAATCTAAGTGTCATTCTGTGTGTATTTGAGTAGTGTATATTATTGATTCAATCATGATTATTGTTTAAGGCTTCATCCTTCATAGATCTAAGTGTAACATGCATTATAGAATGATGGATTAGTTATGAATCTATATGTTTCTTCCTTCATCACGCAACATCCTACTAAAGAAACCCTAAAGAGGGACATGGTGCCTTTGCGCGCTTTGAGTGAGTGCATAGTCAAGGCTGAGTGATGTGCCAACGTGACTAGGGTGTTATCTGGTAAATTCTAGACTGCATCATTGGTTCTATTTCCGTGACCTCTTTTTCAATTATTTTCAGAATGGTTCGCGATGAAGATGTACCGGTTAACTCTAGCAAGTATTGAGGAATGGATACATGATCTAGAGGAAGAATATGCATGGCGGTTCAGCAGTGGATCTGAGTTTAATGCACACACTTGGGTAGAATAGAATTTGTATGATAGCTTATATGAGATTTTTTTGCTATCTTTCCATTAGAACTATACGAGTGGCTTACTGCTTATGCATCTCAGCGGAACTAGAAGTATCGTGCACTTTTCTGGACACAAGAATAATTTCAGGCCCTTTATGATGTTGATCTGATCTGGACTCACGTTGTGGATATGTGGTTTCATGGTGTTCTAAACACTATATTCTAGAATATTCAATTTCAACGTACTATTGCCCTGGAGGTAGCTAAATTCCATTTTTATGGTATCTAAGAGGAACATATTTACAAGGTATTCTCACTAGCAATCAAGATCTTGATGGTAACTTTGAACCTAGAGAGTTAACCGATGATTGACTAAACTTCACCACGCACTAGGGTAGGAATAGGTTTAGTGAAAGATGGCAGACCTAGCGGCGAGAGAGAAGAGAGGAAGAGAGAGGAAAGGTGGCATAATTTTAATGAGATGCATGAGAGGGGGATAGAGAAGCAACGTTACGTTATAGAAAGTATGGCATTGAGTAGAGATATGGATCGTGAAGGATTTACAGCTCACGTAGAAGATGTGTAGCAAGAGCATCATGAAATCCCCCATCTTAAAAAGCATGATAGAGATCCCCCTTGGCCTCACACAGAAGTGTGCCAAGAAGACTACCCGGACCGCATGCACGCATCTTAATCCACCTAGTGACCTAGCCCTTGCACTTGATTTTCCAAAGATATAGTATAATAAGTAACTGAATGCTAACTTGGGAAGTAGGAGAGGAGTAACTCGGGATCAAGTACATCAATGGTAGGATAGATGACTTCAATGATATTTGGAGGAACATTCTAAGTGCATTATCCACACTGAGAATGTGAGTGCACGAGAATGTTAGATTCACCTCTGGAAGTGGAACTACCTCACGAGACTATAGGGGTTCGATAAAAGTACTTATGTCGAAGCATAGGGGATTACATCTACAGTCCTATTCCAACTATAGGTGGAGTATCGGGAGGTATAGGTGGTTCTAGTTCTAGTGGATCTGGTCGTTCTAGAGGTAGAGGGAACACAAGAGGTTCTGGATCAGGTGGTCAAGGTCTGTAGAACAAGCACGGAATATCGATATGGATATGTCTCTTCGTCTCTATGAATATAGAGGTATAGAGGATGATGCCGAACATGTGCATATGTGTGAAATCTTGTGGTGCGCTAAAGGATCATGGATGCTAAGCGTAAGGAAAGTCAATTCTCCACTACATTATAGGGACGTAAACACAATTTGGTATAGGAAGTTTGACCACTGATTAAACTTGCGTAGATTATGCGGCATTGAGGATGTTTTCTTGAAAGAGTTCCATATCCCCGAGTTTGAGCGAGAAGAGTATTAGTACGCTCAAGGATATTAGGAAAGGCACTATCGAGAGTGTACATGAGCATGATGCTCATTTTAAGACACTTATGAAAGGAATGATAACTAGATCATACCAAGCCAAGAACACAGATGCTAATCAAACACCATGATTAATAAGATGAAAGCAATTCGCCAAAATAACTTTACATAAAACCTTTGCAAAAAAATGAGAAACAATATCATATATTATTATGGAACTCAATGCAATACATTGAGAATGGACCTTGCTTAAATAGGAAAGGAATACCAATCTAAGAACCAATCAAGGTCGTAGATCAAGCCATAAATCAAGGAAATAACTAGTCATCAAAGAACTAATCAAGACCATAGATTTAGGAGAGAACTAGACATCAAGGATCTAGTCAATACCATAGATCAAGGAAAGAACTATACCTAACAACTAGATAATATCTCCTAATATCTAAATAAGATAAAATAAATATCCACACACATAAGTGGGTGAGGATAAATACAATAAAGGTAAATAAAGTACCTAGGTGAACATGAGCTAAGGTAAATACCTACTCTAACAACTTACATCTAAGCTATCTTATGATATTCACACTAGCCAAAGATGCACAATTGTTCGTTGGAGGATTTATTACACCTTTTAGAAGGGCGTTGTCACATAAGACATACACTGATCCATGCAAAGCACTGGAGGCAGCTTTGCGTACTAAGGTAGTTGGGAGCATTGACACTAGCATTAGTCCATTCCTAGAGGCGTAAATTACAAGTATGGAAAATCGAGTTAGAGAAGCTATCAGAAATTCAGCCCATGAAACACGCTCAGGAATTTGGTGTACAGATTGTGAAGTGGAAGATCACACCAAGGATAGTTTCCCTTGCAGATTTGTACGCTCATTACTATTGGACTATGAGATTTTCCATTTGAATCATGATGCTAGTCACTGTCCTTTGTTACAGTGCGTGATAAGGAAGAATGTATCTTGATTTTACAAGATTTGTAGGTCCACGACCCATGATACTCGAGGATTTTTTAGTTGATTGGTCAAATCTAGGATCTTTATAGACATTGGGGTACAAACAGAAAAGTATAACAGATAATTCTAAGGGTAAGAATGAGCACCAGGATCGGGATCATAATCAAATGCGTTATTACAGGGAATGATGGGCATTTTGAAGGAGGTTTTGGATATCGTGGTGGAAATGGAGGATGAGGCCATGGTGGAGGAAGAGGTGAGTTCCTTTGTGGAACATGTTACACATGCGAATCCCCGACCACTATAGGTGTGAATGTCCTCATAATATTGCATGTTCTTTCTGCGAAAGAACCATAGCTATGAAGAGTTCCCGACTTATATGAGCATCTGAGTAAGCAACATAAGCAAGAAAACAAAGGTGTCGGGATGGTTAGAATCTAATGCATGGTAGAAGATAAGTGGATGCCCAAGATAGCAAAAGGACTTGAGGCATTGATAGTGAAGATTACTACACGCGCCAAGCAACGCGTGCAAGAGAGGCATTTCACCGAAGCCCACGATCACCAAGGAGGAGGTTTTACATGCAAGGTACCTAGATCCTACTCATCAGAAGGAGGTTTACCAGGATACCATGGAAGTGTTAAGGAATCTTTAGGGTGAAATACAAGATACCTAAAGGAGCGAAGAAAACATCGAGAGACAGTCAAAACCGACATTGATGATTTACGAGAAGTGTGCAAAATGTTACTCCAAGAGAACATTATTCCACTATTAGGAAGTTGGTTAAAAGGGAACACTCCATGTGCAAGTCTTAAGACCAGAGGAAGATTCTACATGCAAATCTTCCCCCTGATAGCATTAACTATGATAAAGAAATTACTCTGAATGTTGTTGTGGATGGGTGGTTATTGAGTAACATATTGATTGATACAGGTGCAAAAGTAAATGTGCTTACATTAGATGCATGGGTACAAATGGGGAGGCCTCTATTACAGCCATCATCTAATGTGTTGTTTATGGCAAACCGGACTAAGGCCACTCCCATAGGATTTTTGAAAGATGCATCTATAACTATACAAGTGGCCAAGTTCACTTGGGATTTTGAGGTATCAAGACTTACAAAAGTAGACAATTTTCTAGCCTGCTAGACGCCCTTGGTGTTATGCAAATAATGTTGACTTGAGGTTTAATAAGGGGTATATCAACATTTCTACATCACACACTTCCCAATGAAAGATGGAGTCTGAGCCCTTGGTGTAAATTTCCGTACACATTCACTGCAAGGTATTTCCAAGCATCTCTTCACATATTTATAGACATGCGCCAATTGGTATTCAATGCGAGATAAGGTAGACTACGACTACCATACATTGAGTAATAAGTATGTGTATCCTCGCGAAGTGCTTATACGAGAGAGATCATTTCATAGGTGTTGAATATTAAGCCAATAAGTCCAGGCTATAGCAGATGTAGGGGCAACATTAGTATATCTTCGATTGAAGCCAAAGATGGAGAATAACAAGTATGTGGAAGGTGATTTCACCCTTCCAAAGACCACCAAAGGGAAAGTATACAATGGAGAATGTCCCAATGCCTAAGCCCATAGAGCTAATTGAAGTGGAGGATGAGGAGGAGGAGTGCAAAGATAGTGGTGGTTTGGAGCATAGAGGTAGGAGACATCCTACAAATAAGGTTGAAGCTAAGCGCACAATTACACCACCTCAGCCACAAGAGGGGGATGATGAGAACTTGAATGCAGTCAAAGGGGAGCATAGATTTAAGAAGTTTTTTCGAAGAACCAAGACCCAAGGTGCTACTCCAACCATGGTGCGCAAATCACCCGAGACTCTCCCCACAAAAAAGGCAACTATGCAAAGGAGGAAACTGAATTTAAATGAGGAGGTGGAAGAGTCAGAAGAAAGCACACCTAATTCTCCTACACTTCCGAGAGAACATAGAAGAACAAGGTGAGTGATCAAAGTGAAGAGAAGAGGATGAGAAGGGATAAGAGGAGATAGCTACTAAGAATGTTCGGGACATGGAGACATAAGTGCCAAATTTGGAAGCTAAATTCCCTAAAGCGATGGTCTAGAAGAACAAGTGGAGAGCACATTCCACCAGTCATGGGGTATGTAGAGGATGCAAGTAAAATTGTCTACACCCGCTTCCAGAGCATGATAGCACAAAATGATTTATTTGGCTAGGAGCTAATGGATGAGGATATGGCGACTGTGTGCACTCAAAAGCAACTATCATGGTCAATGCACACCCACATGGATGAGCCTGACTTTAATGTGCATGAAGATTCATGCATTTCGAGACGACTGAAGAAGGTACCCCAAGCTAGACACATGACAGTAAAGCCTATTGTCATGTCAGATGAGCAAATCAAAACACATTGGTGAATTTTTTTCGAGGTAGCTAGAAGAAACATGGACAAAGATGCAACGATCAGAGTGTTGCGTGAGGAGCTGAAGACAAAGGATGCTAAGATAGCACACATAACACGGAGAGGGACTTTACGTAGAAGAAAAATGAGGTATTTATCAGCATCGCAGAGGAGATTGGGGACAATGTCATCAGAGCAAGGCCACACTTGGAGGCCAAGGTACCACAGATGTTACCTTCAGCGATACACTATGTAGGAAAGTTGGTGGACTTGGTACTTGAAGATGAACCTCTGTGCATGCCATTGCCAAGAAGCTCAGAGAAAGATGTCAAACAAGAGAAATCCTTAGTGATGCGAAAGATTGCATCTTATGAAGGGATGTTGCAAGCATTACAAGAAGTATTGAAGAAAGCAGACCGGGTTTTAAACATATGCACAACTCCAGAGGTTCTTATTAATATAAAGACCCTAGAAGAGAACAATGAGGTCCAGAAAGTGATGAAGGATGAGACATTGGGCCGTGTAGAAAGATTGTCAATGGTTAAACAGAAGCGCGATGCCCCAGGCGAGTAGCATAAGAGCTGCACAAGACTCAGTTGGAATAGATTGAGAAGCTAATTGTGTAAAAGATGGATCTTTTAGAAGGAATAATGACATCAATGTCCAACATTGTGTTGGTTATGCAGAATGAAAAAGGAGAGATTGTGAGGGATGAGTTGGAATCCATTATTCGGACATCCCAAAAAAAGTAGAATAAGCACTCACTAAATGGCGGGTTTTGAGGCTGAAATAAAGGAGGAATATCTAGAATTGATCTTTGCCGCAAAGTGATACGGAGGAGTTTACCTAATAAAAATTATGTATTTGTCTACATTCTTTCATTCTTATTCTTTCCATTATTTTATTCTTTACTTCAATTTTTGGAGGAATACCCATTGTCAAGACGACAATGAGATTAGTGTGGGGTAATGTTGATCAAAGAATACTTGTTAGAGAACACACAAGGAGTCTACATGGGAGAGAAGGCCAAGATCAAGGGTGTAGAAGGATAGGAAGGACCCTCGCGTGGAAGGAAATTTCAGCTTTCGGGACTTATCCTATTTTGATCATGAAGACCACTTTTGTAGAACTTGGTGTGTGAAACACACCAACGATGTAGAGACGTGCACGCCATGCATTGTTTATCTTTGGAGGAGTGGATCGAAGCATTTTGTATGGAGACGAGCTAATAATAGGATTGACACTTCAATTAACTGCAAGAGGTCTATAGATAGCACACTTGCATGTGTGGCTATGCCTATAAATGGCATGTGGATATTAATAGCATGCAGCCTATTTTTGGAATAGATAAGCGGTGTAGGGAAAGTCCCCACCCTATATATATGATGTTAGGTACATAATAGGTAATTTTAACAGATAATATACAAAGTGTGTGAATTTATGTGTGATGGATGTATGGAGGTAAAGAGATATATGCATATCACTAAATTACTGTATCAGATCCATACACACATCAGTATAGACTGCCATTAATGTAAGGAGATTCTGTGTTTATTAATAGATGGAAGATATTGGCTGAATCTAAGTGTCATTCTATGTGTATTTGAGTAGCGCATGGTATTGATTCAATCATGATTACTATTTAAGGCTTTTTCCTTCATAGATCTAAGTGTAGCATGCATTGTAGAATGATGGATTAGTTATGAATCTATATGTTTCTTCCTTCATCATGCAACATCCTGCTACAACAACCCTAAAGAGGGACCTGGTACCTTTGCACGCTTTGAGTGAGTGCTCAGTCAAGGCTGAGTGATGTGCCAACACGAATAGGGTGTTATCTGGTAAATTCTAGGTTGCATCACAATATAATTGTTGAATCCATTCAAGAAATTAAATAATATTATCAATGTTACGTAACTTTACCAATTATCCACATGGTACTTACCATACTATAATTTTAGGTTGTGAATGTATATAAGAATATTTACAACTACAAATAGATCTAAGCTAGAACTCTATTAGGATTAACTAGTAAGATAGATGGTATACAAATAGTATGTAATATTCATACACATCTCGTATTAATTTAGGAACATTCCCTTATCTACCTCCTACACACCTTATTAGGGATGAATTATTTTAAAAAATATTAGCATAGAGGTAAGGCATAAAGATACATGAAATCACAACCAAAGATTATTTATATAAGTACTAATCATATTCAAAGGAAAGAATATTATAGCCCCAAAATACACTATCTCTAGTTAACCGACAATTATAACCATATACGCTTGAGTTAGGGTTATTATCCGCTTAAGATAGTTAAGTAATAAAAATCAAGGTAACAACATCACGATCATTACTTTCATGTGTACAATAAGGTTAAGAGGGCTAGTTGAAATAATTCACATGTTTATCAATGATATAAATAACTCTGTGGATAAAGTCTAATTGTCCACATTACTAGGTCATCCTCTTTCTAGTTCTCAAATAAATTGTTCTCAACAATGAAAAGAGTAAACCTATACCATAACATCCCAAATCAAGAATTATTTTTACAAATAATTGATGTATTCCTAAAAAATCAAAAATAGAATTTATAATGTGAATGATCTCCCAAAAAGTATTATCAATATGCAAAACTCCCATGTTGTGATATCAACAAAAAAAGCCTCATTTTGGTCTCATGTTTCTTTTTCCTTTGATGAATTTTTCACTCTTTGGAAACTAGAGTTTTCCTAATCCAACTCACGTTTTCCCCCATTAATGCATGTGATTGGTTAGTCTTGAATAAATATAGTAATGATAACTTTGAGTCATGAGGAGTTTAGAAATGGAATACACACACTAAACTTGGGGGACCTGTTATCGACATTAAAATTTTCCTCTGTAATTTCTATTTTATTATGTATGTATTAGGAATAGGATGTTGTTAAGTATGATTAGTAGTGGCGTCTGATAGAAGATAACGGCACCGTCAGTACGGTGCCGCCAATAAAGTAGAGTACGGTAATAGTCAAAGTACAATAGGAATGTTGTGGTAAAAGTAAATATTTGTCGTAAGTGGTCCAGTAATGTTAAAATGTCAAAGTTGGGGTAAGTAGAGAAGTAGGGTCTACATGATTAGGAATTAGAAATATTATATTTGTAATAAGGACAAAGAGTGATGTCATAAATATTTTGTGTATTTTATTTGTGGAAAAGTCTAAAAAGGTGGAACCCATGTGAGATGATAAGGTTTATCTTATCTTAGAAGATAATCCTACATGTAAAGGTAAGAGTTTAGGCATGGAATATGATTGGCCGGAAGAGATTTCCTATCCTATCTTAGAGATAGGGTGGATAATCCTGAATTCCTATAAATAAAGAGGCCACCCCCCTCATTTAATATAGAGGGAAGTAGTGAGAGATATTGTATGAGTAAGTGTGTAAAGGAAGCCATCATTTAGAAGGTGTGTTAAAGAATCCATTGTGAAGTTTCTCCCATAGTTATTGTTGGAAGGAAAGTGAAGTCAGTAACACTTAAAGTACCTCATGGGTGAGATTGTAATGATTTCATGTTGATATTATAATTTACACCTATATTTTCAGATTTGTCATCATTCCTTCGTATCATAGTCTATGGTATTCTTGTGTTATGTTTGTTGTTGTGTTTCCAGATTACATCCACCAAACTAAAGGTTGTGCATTAGTAAATAATCATAGCACAAGGAGTTCCCGGTGGAGAATTATCATAGTGTCTAATTGGTGATGACAGGACCAAGGAATAACTCCATGTAAGTTACCACAAGGCCGTCAACATCTAAGAGTATATCATAATATATAGGAGTGGTAGTTACCAAATAGATTGTACCTTGTGTAAAACAAAAATCTAGCAAAACCCTAGATATTACAGATTTTTAGTAATGCAACTAAAGTGAAGAACAATAAAATAACTTACAAAGGAAAGGCCAACTTCGGAAAAAAATGGGTGAGGTTTTATTACATTAAAGTCATTTTTTCCTAACTTGTTTTTCGAATAATATAATTAATCAAAAGTGTACACCCCTATGGAAACAAGATGCCTTCCCTACTTCATGGGATTGTGAGACTAGATGTAATTAATATTCTCAAGGGCCTTTAAATTCTTAGGCTTAAAATATATGGAATGGGGGTAGATCAATAAAAAATTAAATGGTTTATAGATATGTGTTAACTTCCATCATAACTAGAGTAATATCATATTTCTAGTTCATTGTGTAGACACAAAACTATGCACTTTACACATAATTGGCCCGGTCTTATATTACTATTTAGAAGGTTATCAAGTGTACAAAGTACTAATTAATCCCACTTTTTGGCCATCTTTATTTTACATTTTATTTCATAGTTCCCGTGTATTTTCCAACACTTATCTGTCTATTTTGTAACTTCCCCAACATTCTATCCCTAAATCAGGGTGCCCCATCTGTCTTTGGGGCACCACGAGGTTCCCAGATCCCACTCTGGGTACCAAAATCTATGCAATTCCCCTTTCACTCTTTTTGGGTAATTTCTAGTTGGTCATTTTTATCTTTTTCTCATCGGCCTTATCGGGATTAATTACGAAATTAAGTTTGATATCCCTATAAATATAAAGCTATAAGACCATAATGAGGGTCATAGGTTATCACACTACTACTATCACTCCATCTAAACTTGAATCCATTGCATCACTTGCATCCACATAGGGCCATGCATCAAGGCTAGGAGATATGCATCATACAAACTTCATATGGGAAGGGATTCTATTCTATTCCATGCACACAAGCTATTTACATTTTCTATAGTTGTTATTGATTGCTACTTCACAAAGTGTGACCGGCATGAGAGCACCTAGGGCATGACATGCATGTACACACACACAAGAACTACATCCGGGTCTGAAATGTATTGCAACACTCAGTGATAAGACCACAATTTTGGCAATAAGGTCGGTCTAACCCATTCATATGTATCTTTTTAATTTTCTAGGGTTTTATACTCCTTTTGCATTACAAGTCCTTTTCTAGCTCATCTAATAGATCCACCGCAAAAAATCGGGAAGTTTCGAACCAACTTGCAACCATACCAGTTGTAGGTTTTGAGCATTTACAATGTTCAAAGCACCCAGATAGCATACCGGGGTGCCACAGGGCGGCTCAAGACACTCCTAGCACCCTGGTCACTTCAGATCCTTCATATCTACCCTTTGCAGGGTCTATAAGTGTTTTTCTACACTTCTGATTTTATCCTTGGACCTGCGACACTATGCGACCATCTACAACAATCATCTAAGCCATTTCTCCCTACTCTCTTACAAATCTAGGGTTTCATTTTAGTTAGCATATCTATTTACATCTACTTTATGCTATTTATTGCATTTATACAGCGTTTTAGTCCTCCTAATTAGATTAACTAGGGTTACTATTTCCTTGCACATAGTTCTAATTTTAGTTAATCATTTTGGTGAACCCAACATCTCTTTATAACACCTTCTAGGGTTTTACATTTGCACCTCCCATCATGGGTAAGCATCATAAAAGTCTTCTTCCTCTAAGTCTTCAGCTACTCTACAATTTGACATTCATGGTCATGCTTTTGTCGACACTCCTACTACTACTTATGGTTATATCCCTTGTCCTTATTTCATTCAACTTCCATCTTCTGGAATGGATCCTCTTTCCATTCAAGATGTCGTCACCGATTATTTATGCACCATTAATCCTAAAGCCCTAGCTCAATTTTTCACAAAATTCCAGGCTCTCCCTGCCGAGGACATAAATGAATCTAGCGCTATGATACCTCTCCCCACACCTCCTTCTTCTCCACTCACAATTGGTTCCCAACCTCAAACAACCCCCATGACCTACTTCCTACTATCTACAAGGTTGATATAGTCCCTCCTACTTCACCACCTACTCCTATTATGACCACCACTCGATAGGATCTTGCCTACCACACATACTCTACAATACTCAATTGTTTTTCCTATTCCTCCCATGTCCTCATTTCTCTACAATATTCTTTTGTGGCCACCATTCACATGCTTAACATAGTCTCTTCCCCACTATCTATTACTAATATCATGTTATTGTACCATGCTATGGGACCTTTACCATTTGTGGAGGCACACTTGATCTTGATCATGTTGATATCACATTCCCCATGCCTTTTGGCATTGCTCACATTTGTAGTAGTTATTTTCATTTGCTATACACCAAACTTCACCATTTGGTATGCTTAGGGATGTCCCTTACCTCCTTTTATGGATGAACAATACACCATGGTTATTTACATCTTACGCATTCATGGTTACTTAGACAACCAACCACACACTCTTCCTTACCAAGTTTCATGTGTTGTCTAATATGACTTCGATACATACATTAATGATCCTTTCAAAGAGCTTGATCCTCTATCTCCTTTTGGTGTTAACATCGATCCACCATTATCTCTTGTAGTCTCTATTATTACCATCATTGCTATGATTCTCACCCTTGCGGTCCTCCATCTAATACACACCTATTAGAAGCTATATAAGCACTACAAGTTCAGTGTTAGTCCATGGAAGCCACAATTGCATCTCTCCATGCTGAGATAGAAAAACTTAAGGATGCTTCTACCTCACATGCTCCTACTACTCCTAAATCATCCATGTCCCTTGTCATTCCCTAACTGATCCACCAAATGTACCATTACCTCCAAATTTTATCTTTTTATCCACTCTTACTATGCCATAAGACGTTCTTGGCCACCTTCATCATCAACAACTCCTTTCTCTACCATCTAATCATCGCTACCCTCCTTCTCAACTAATGCAATATCATGATCAACCATTTTTCTGCTATCCT
This sequence comes from Taxus wallichiana var. yunnanensis, assembly GCA_018340775.1. Classification (NCBI taxonomy): domain Eukaryota; kingdom Viridiplantae; phylum Streptophyta; class Pinopsida; order Cupressales; family Taxaceae; genus Taxus; species Taxus wallichiana. The sequence goes on along the minus strand of CM031236.1, from coordinate 518,525,196 downwards.
CGGATTTGAGGGCATCATACCAACTCGTGTCATGCTTTGAGTTGTATTATTCATGATCTCCAATAGCTAGCCCTCATCTCCTTTACTCTGCCACCGCATTCTCTTTCTCGATCCACCCGTTCAGCTTGTTTGGCTCATCACACTACCTAGGAGCCATCTCGGCTACCTTCTCTCCTCCTTTCTTCACCATATCATTCTTCACCCTTCATCTACACGTACTTTTTGTTCACAGGATCCAATTTTATCTACTATATCCCCCTTGTGGATCGTGGTCCTACACTTTCCTCATCCTTAGTATCAGTTTGAAGGGCATCTATCCTTCGACCTTATAGGTTGACTCATCTCTCATGATTTCTTGGGGGACTATCACATTACGTACCCCCTTCCTCATATTAGCATAGCTTCCTTCTTCTTCATTCATTCCTTCGTCCATAGGCATATTTATTTCACACCATAACACCCTTGTTACCCGATGATGCACTCTTTTGCTTTGGTTCACACTAGATTGTTGAGGGATTACCATTACACTAAACCCCACACACTACATTGTATGTTCTACATATTTATATTCTATTACATACATCAACCTTTATATACATAGCCCACATCTTCCATTATTCTATACATACCTCATCTATTAGTCATCTCTATATCCTCTATCTCATCCCCGCTACACTAGTCATCATTATATATGATCCTCATTTTATATTTCCTCCATATATTCCATATTTACGCTAGGTCACATTATCCATGGGTCTAGCTTTACTGATCACTAGTACATATTCTATCTACACCGCTAATTGTATCTTACATACATTGTAAGATACATTCTACATTCTACATGCTACTCTAGATTCCATTACATTCGGGTCTAGTTTTATCATTGCATATCCTATATACATCATACATTTGACATATTACGTTAGGTTGCCTTTATATATGGGCCTAGATCTACATTTCATTACTACATATCCTATTTCCATCTACACCTATAATCACATTTTACCATGTATTTGCACATCCTATTCACCATTTGGTCACCTACACTACATTGTGTTTTGCCCACTCCACTCACTACCCTATGATGCACTCTAGTTCCTTGGTCCATACTTGAATACTGAGGGTTTACCAATCAAATGGACCTTACCCACATGTTACATGTCATCATACCACTTTCATCAGACTAGTGACCAATTCTCTAGGCTATATTGTCACCCACACTCATCATCACATCATGTAGTGGTATACACCTTAGGTTAAATCACCACTATTTTCATCAATTCTACATCATCCTATTACATTCTATCATCTCCTCTTATATCATCCTCTTACGTTATACTTTTTTCCAATTCCAAAATTATTCCATTACATTATCATGCCTTCAATCATCATGTAGTGGTATACACCTTAGGTTAAATCACCACTCTCTTCATCAATTTCTCCTTATCCTCTTACATCCTATCATCACATATTCTATTATCCTATTCTACGTCATTCTATTACATCATCATTTATCCTACTCATCACTTAGTGGTATACGCTTTAGGCTAAATCACCACCCCCATTCTATCATTTGGTATTGGCCTACACCTTAGGGTACATCACCACTCCCTTCTTGTCCATCCCATAGTGGCATATGATTTAGGATAAATCACCACTACATTCTTATTCATCAAATAGTGTTATGTGCTTAGTGTTAAATCACCACCTTCCATTATCCACCACATACTCATATACGCTTCCTACACCCATCTTGTAGTGACATACACTATAGGCTAAATCGTCATTTTATTCTTCCATCATGTAGTGATATACACTTAGGGATAAATCATCACTTGTATATTCTAATAATTCATGGTATATACTTACGATATAGGTTACATGCACATATTATCCCCATGTTGCATATCAACACTACTACATATACACATTCATCACAAAGGCATGCTGAGAAGTGTCAACGAACACTACTCGACCATTTCTTGATGATATACTCTCGTTTAAGATTCATTCTAGGTGATGAGGGAGAAAACAAAATGAACTTCACTACATACACTTCCATCCACTTAGGCGGCACATTGCTCCTATCATTCCATCTTGCATTCCATTCCATCCATCCATAACATACTGCATTGTCTTGGTAGCATTTACTTTTTCTTACTAGTGTTTTGCATGCTTACTTTACTACACATGTTAGTTTGATTTTGTATATTTCATTATCATATACACATGCATGTTCATGCCTTTGTCTAGTGTGATCACAAATACAAGACTTTACATGTGGCATGGATGTTCGCCTTCTACCCTTCCTATACTTTGTCACTAGGGGCATCCACATTACACTTCTACATGTGCTATTGTTTCATTTTGTACTTAACATCTTATACTACTGTTTATACATGTTTTGACATATTGGTTATCACTCTAACATGCTAATGGGTGTTCCATGTGTAGCACTTGTTTTGCAGGATTACATGTTCCCATGACTACTTGTTGTTTCTACTTGTCTACTTTATTTTCCATTGTATGCGGGATTTGCCCTTTTCTTGTGTGCACACTTGTCTGCTATTTGCGGACTTGATGGCCTTGAGTGTCTTGTAACGTCGTGTGTGATGTATCATGTTTGAAACTTGCTTTGTGCATTATATTTGTTTTCTTGCATGATTACACTACTTTGTTTGGTAGTTTCTACATTTTCTACATATTTTACACTTGTCTTATTGCATGCATGTGTTTTCGGACTAACACTTGTATTGGCTAGAAATCCCCCATTTTTGTGTGCCTTGGTATCTACCAAGCATTTCCCTTTCCACCTACAAGGAATATTTATACATGTCGAAATGCGGTTGGTACTCTTTTGGGGCACATCGACACTAAAATTTTCCCCGTAATTTCTATTTCATTAATGTATGATGTTGTTAAGTATAATTAGTAGTAGCGTCGATAGAAGATAACGGCGCCACGATGCAGTGCCGCCAATAATGTGGAGTACGGTACAGATAGTCAAAGTACAATAGGAATGTTGTAAAAGTAAATATTTGTCGTAAAGTGGTCCGATAATGTTAAAATGTCAAAATTTGGGTAATTAGAGAAGTAGGGTCTACGTGATTAGGAATTAGAGATATTATATTGGTAATAAGGACAAGGAATGAGGTCATAAATATTTTGTATATTTTATTTGTAAAAAGTCTAAAAATGTGGAACCCATGTAAAATGATAAGGTTTATCTTATCTTAGAAGATAAGCTTACATGTACAGATAAGAGTTAAGGTATGGAATATGATTCGTCAGAGGTGGATTTCTTATCCTAACTTAGAGATAAGATGGATAAGCCTAGGAAGTTCTATAAATAGAGAGGCTACCCCCCTCATTTAGCATAGAAAGAAGTAGTGAGAAATATTGTAGGAAGTGTGCGAAGGAAGCCATCGGTTTAAAGGTGTGTTGAAGAAGCCTTTAAGAGTGTAATTGTAAAGTTTCTCCCATAGTCTTGGTGAGATGCAAGTGAAGTCAATAACACTTGAAGTACCTCATGGGTGAGATTGTAACAATTTCATGTTAATATTATAATTTACTTTGATATTTCAGATTTGTCATCATTCCGTCTTATCATAGTCAATGGTATTCTTGTGTTATGTTGTTGTTTTGTTTCCGATTACATCCACCAAACTAAAGGTCATGTGCATTAGTAAATAATCATAAAGCGAGGAGTTCCCGGTGAAGAATTATCATAGTGCCGGATTGGTGATGACATTTTGGTTCCGTTGTTGGGACCATTCCTCGTTGGTGGATTTTCTGGAGAGATATTCCCACTTAGTCAAAAATTAATTAGAGGGTAACCTTGTTTTTACTGTGCATAGTAGTTACCATGGTAAAGTCATTTTTGCCATGAATAGTAGTTACCATGGTAAAGTCATTTTTGCTGGAATAGTATTTACCGCAGTAAAGTCACTTTTTACCGTGAATAGTATTTACTGCAGTAACTTCACTTTTTACCGTGAATAGTGTTTACCACAGTAAAGTCAGTTTTTACTACCGTGGTAAGTCAAGTTTTACCATAGTTTACCGTGGTCATTTCTATTTTACTGTAGAAAGGTGTAAAGTCACTTTCTAGTATAGTGATTCCAATTATTTGTACACATAAGTCTTGTTGATTGTACTTGTGAGTTGGTATTTCACGGTGGTTACTTTTGAAAATGGGAAAGATTCTGTTTTTCAGCTCAATCTAATGAAGATGCTTCTTCTTTCATTCAAGAGTTTAAGCGATCTTGTATTTGTAATGGCCTTATAAGAAGGGGAACAATGGATTGAATTTTTCCTACCTTTTTGGATGGTTCAACACTTAGGTGGTTTGAAACACTAGGTGATAATGTGAAAAATTCATGGGATTTATTAACTGAAAGTTTTCTTGAAGAATTTGGTGAACAATAGAAATATGCAGATCTCATGATCGAGATCACAAAGCTATCCCAAGGAGAGAAGGAGAAGTTAAGGGATTATCATGCTCGTGTTCTAGAGCTAAGGAGGAAGCTCGATGCCCAGATCCAGAAGGAAGGACTAATGGATGGGTTGATGAATGGCGTGGATAATCTCCTCTGTAAGCGCTTCATTCTTGGGATGAAGCCAGAGATCAGACAACGAGTGAAGTATGACCGCCCAGCTACCATTGAACAAGCAAAGGAGATTGCAAGAAGGCAAGAAGAAAGCATAGAAGAGGAGCCCAAAGAAATTGTTGCTAAAGTAGAGCCTACACCAAGACCTTTGGTCCAGAATCCACAACCACTCCCGGTGAGCACAAATATTTCTCCTAGTACATCTACTGAGTATGAAGATCTGCTCAAAAAGATGGGTCAGTTAACTATTAATCTTCTTCAAGGAAAGGAATTTAGTTCTCAGGGAGGAGATAGAGGTCCAAAAAGAAATATTTCTGAAGTTGTTTGTTATGGTTGTTATAAAAAGGGTCATTATAAGTATAATTGTCTAGATAGAGCTTCTACATCTGGTAAAGGAGATAATGATAAAGGAAAAGCACCTGTGAATTCTTTTGATGTAGTAGATAAGAGCAGAAATAATGAAGTAGATGTGTTTGTAACAAAAAAAAAAAGAAAGAAAAAGATAATCAAGATGGAAATGATCCTAAGAAGATGAAAGAAGAAACTAGTAAGAAACATAGGAGAAGAAAGTTGGGTGTGCAGGATTTTCTGATTTCACAGGGGCAAGGACCATACTCCATCTTGGAAGATCTATCCAAAAGGCCTGCAAATATTACATATGGTCAACTCTTGGCTATGTCTTCTGAGAAGAGGCGGGAGTTGCGAGGTGGACTCAATGCTCGAAGAAGGAAGGAGGTTGAGGTCCCTGTTTTGGAGGCAGAGGTAGATCCCTATGCTCCACAAGCCGAGGTATTATGTAATGGTATTTCAATTCATGATGTCTTAGTTGATGGAGGTGGCTGCAGTTAATGTAATGACCAAGTCTCAGAATGAATATGTTGGGTTTAAAAATTGATCGCCCTTCAACACTTATGTTAAGGTCATTAAATAAGGGAAAACTAAACCAGAAGGTGTAGTTTCAAATGTGGCAATATCTGTTATGGGTGTGGTATGTGTGGTAGACTTTCAGGTGATGAAAAATGGTACTGTTGCGTACCCAATGCTGCTGGGAAGACCATGGCTAAGGAGAGTTCATGCAAGAAACTACTGGAATGAAGGTTTCATGACACTTGGACGTGGTAGAGAGAGGGTGAAGATAAATGTGATCCCTCGACATCATAAGGCAGAACCTATGGATTCAAGTGATGAAACTGATGATTGGACATCCTCTGATTACTCTAGTACCAGTGAAGTGGACACTGAAGATGAAGAAAGCGAGGTGGATGTTTCAGTCATGGATATCCTTCCAGTCACACCAACTCATGACCCCATAAAATTATCTAAAGAAGAAGTTGATGATCGTCTCCAACAAATAAAGATTGGTGATGCTGTGATGGAGAGTGAGAAGGAATCCTACCTCCAGCTCTTTCAAGGTACATACACCTATTCACTTTTGATTACAAGGAACTCCGTCAAGTAAGTTGGGTAGAACATTGTATTGAGCTGGTAGATGGTGCTAAGCCCATAAAGCAAATGCCATATAGAATGAATCCTAATTTTTCCAAGACTGTAAAAGAAGAAATAGATAAGTTGCTTGATGCAGGATTCATATTTCTTTGTGGAGAATTCGAATGGGTTTCTCCCATTGTGATCTCAATAAAAAAGAATGGGAAGCTACGCATTTGTGTTGATTACGGAAGCTCAATAAGGCAACAAAGAAGGATCATTACCCTCTTCTATTTTCGATCATATCTTGGGCGAATGAAGTAGGCCAGAGTGCTATAGTTTTGCTGATGGATATAGCGGCTATAACCAAGTTCGTATAGTAGAGAAAGATCAGTTGAAGACCACGTTCACCACTCCTTGGGGAATGTTTGCTTATAGAGTTATGCCTTTTGGGTTGTGTAATGCTCCAGCAACATTCCAACGTTTGATGAATAGGGTGTTCGAACCCTACATTGGGACCTTCATCAGAGTATTTCTAGATTATTTTTGCATCTATGGGAGCAAGTTGGACCACCTACACCAAATGGAGACAACATTTCAAAGGTTAGATGAAGCACAAGCCTCACTAAACCCTACAAAGTGTGTCTTTGGATGTTCTAAAGGCGTTTTGTTAGGGCATGTTGTATCCAGAGATGGTATTGGTACTGATCCTGATAAAGTTTCAAAAATCAAAGATTTACCATTTCCTCTTAATAGAAGTAAGTTGAGATCATTTTTAGGCCATGTGGGTTACTATAGAAGGTTCATCAAGAATTTCTCAAAGATTGCACAGCCACTAACCCAGTTCTTGAAGAAGGATGTTACTTATGAACCAGGAAATAAGGCGCATGAAGCTTTTGGACAATCAAGGAAGCCACCGGTGTCTTCACCTGTTTTGAAGAATCCAGATTGGAGCAAGCCATTCATTGTGTACACTGATGCCTCGATACAACACTAGGAAGTACTTTGAGCCAAAAGGAAGAAAATGGGAATGAACATCCAAATTTACTTTGGGAGCAGACAAATGAGCAAGATCTTGAGGTAAATTATCTCATGAATCTTGAAAAAGAGGCTCGCTATCATTTTTGCTATAAAGAAGTTTAGAAATTACTTGCTAGGGCAAAAATTTCTAGTTGTAGTGAGATCATCGGGCTCTAAAATATATTGTAAATAAGCCTAACCCATCGGGAGGATAGCAATATGGATAATTTTGCTACAAGAATTTGAATTTGATATTATAGATAGGCCGGAAAGAAGCATGTCAATGCGGATGCACTCTCTCGAGCCTATGATGGTTTAGGATCATCTTGTGATGATGATGATTTCCCGATGCAAAGATTGTTATCCCTTGACACAATCCCTAGTGAATACATAGATATTTGGAATTATCTCGAATGAATTCAAGTTTCCTGATGGTGCCAATGCAAAGACTAAGAGAAAGATTACTCAAGCCAATCGTCCATATTCTATTCTGCATGGAGCATTATTTCGAATAGGACCTGATGGACAGTACAAGAGGGTAGTTGGACATGATCAAGGAAAGGAGCTGCTAGAAGAATTCCACAATGGTACATGTGGAGGGCACTTCTCTGGACAACTTACAGCAAGAAGGATCTTGGATGTAGGTTATCACTGGCCCACTCTTTTTAAAGATTGTTATAATTATTGTAAGACATGTGATATTTGTCAAACACATGGTAACCGTAAGACTTCATCAGCTCCATTATGTCCTATTCTTCCCCTTGGTCCCTTTGAAAAGTGGGGAATAGACATTGTAGGTCCACTTCCAACTACATCACGCCAAAATAAGTATATTGTAGTTGCCACAGATTATTTAACCAAGTGGGTTGAAGCTAGGCCATTGAAAACAACTTCCATGGATGAAGTGGCAAGGTTCATGTATGAACGCATTGTCACCAGATTTGGTTGTCCATTAGAAATTGTAACAGATCAAGGAAGCCACTTCATTAATGAGGTGGTAGAAGCCCTAGTCAATAAGTTTTCTATTAAGCACAGGAAGGCAACAACATACAAGCCAAGCACAAATGGACAGTGGAACAAAAAAATTTTGTGCTATGTCAAATTCTAGCAAAAGATGCAGCCTTGCAGTACATAAATGGGATAAAAGGATTCATGCAGCATTGTGGGCATATAGGGCAACATCAAAGTCAGCAACAGGATACTCCCCATTTCAGTTGGCCTATGGCATTGATCCAATTCTTCCTATTGAGTTTGATATTCCCACTGTGAGAGTTATGAAAAATGAAAGGATGGATGAAAGTGATTCAGTAAAAGAAAGGTTGGTACATCTTCATTTGCTAGAGGAAATGAGAGAAATAGCAAAGGATACAAGCCATAAGAAGAAAATGAAGCAAAAGGAATACTTTGATCAAAATATCTGGTGGTCTCCATTTCATGTGAATGACTTGGTTCTAGTATATGATTCCGTATACAAAAAAGAAGACAGAGAAAATTTCTTCCAAAATGGATGGGGCCCTACAAAATAAAGCAGTTTGTGCATGAAAATGGTACGTCACTGACCGAGGAATTGGATGGCACTCCCATTACGAAATGGGTCAACCACGACAAGTTGAAGATTTTCCAAGCACCAGAATAGTCTACTCCGAGGATGGAGTAGAAGCTAGGAAGGGGGAAGATGTCGACACTAAAATTTTCCTCCGTAATTTCTATTTCATTAATGTATGATGTTGTTAAATATAATTAGTAGTAGCGTCGATAGAAGATAACGGTGCCATCGATGATGCGGTGCTGCCAATAATTTGGAGTACGTAACAATCAAAAGTACAATAGGAATGTTGTAAAAGTAAATATTTGTCGTAAGTGGTCCGTAATGTTAAAATGTCAAAGTTTGGGTAATTAGAGAAGTAGGGTTTACGTGATTAGGAATTAGAGATATTATATTGGTAATAAGGACAAGGAATGAGGTCATAAATATTTTGTATATTTTATTTGTAAAAAGTCTAAAAATGTGGAACCCATGTAAAATGATAAGGTTTATCTTATCTTAGAAGATAAGCTTACATGTACAGATAAGAGTTAAGGTATGGAATATGATTCATCGAGTGGATTTCTTATCCTAACTTAGAGATAAGATGGATAAGCCTGGAAGTTCTATAAATAGAGAGGCTACCCCCCTCATTTAGCATAGAAAGAAGTAGTGAGAAATATTGTAGGAAGTGTGCGAAGGAAGCCATCAGTTTAAAGGTGTGTTGAAGAAGCCTTTAAGAGGTGTAATTGTAAAGTTTCTCCCATAGTCTTGGTGAGATGCAAGTGAAGTCAATAACACTTGAAGTACCTCATGGGTGAGATTGTAACAATTTCATGTTAATATTATAATTTACTTTGATATTTCAGATTTGTCATCATTCCGTCTTATCATAGTCAATGGTATTCTTGTGTTATGTTGTTGTTTTGTTTCCAGATTACATCCACCAAACTAAAGGCTATGCATTAGTAAATAATCATAGCACGAGGAGTTCCTATGAAGAATTATCATTGTGCAGGATTGGTGATGACAGCCACATTCTCCTTACGTGGTCATCACATACTCCCACAAAGAGGGGGTATCATTGATGGTTTTCTACTAACACAACATATTTACACCTATTCAAACACGAAAGTGAGTTCGAGACCATTCTACAAACTCCATACACAAAGATCCTTAATAGGACACGATGTCCTTCGGCAATTCTACGGAGCGGTTACAAGCTTGGAGTTACGGTGGGTGTGTCTCTCTACACTTATCTATCCAAAGTGGCATTGGATCACCCAAAAACTAGGACAAGATCAGAGATCTTTTGAACAAATTTTAGTAAAATCAATTAGAGTTGGAGGACACAGAGCATTTCCTCCCTACACTTCTTGACCCAAGGTCGTGAGATCACCCAAATTCTACACCCTTTTTCTCAACATGGATTAGGTGCACATGTTCCATTTACACTTTTTCTAGCGTATTTTACATTTTCATACTTTACACATGTGTATTTTACACAATATTTTTACATACATACATATTTGACTACTTGATCATTTTCTCCTTGCGCAGTTCACCGTATGAGAAACAAGCAGTCAAATTAGTGGCAATAATACAACAACAATGACAACACACCATGACAATACTTTCCATACTAACCATGTAGGTACACTACACACCACAATAACTACACATGCATTCCACCCTAGGTTCACTCTCATCACTTTTTATGTGCATTTTTCATCTTTAGAATCCATGCTCCTCCACATTTTTCTTTTTGTCATTCCACGCTTGAGTCTAGTCCATTGGCACGTCTTCTTCTACACTCTACATGGATATCAGGTATGCATCTCTATCTACTTTATGTTACCGAGCTTTTCGCTCACCAACATAAAGTGGGGGAAAATGTAGACACAAAACTATGCACTTTACACATAATTTGGCCCGATCTTATACTACTATTTAGAAGGTTATCAAGTGTACAAAGTACTAATTAATCCCACCTTTTGACCATATTTATTTTACATTTTATTTCATAGTTCCCATGTATTTTCCAGCACTTATCCTTCCATTTCACAACTACCCCAACATTCTACCCTAAATCAGGGTGCCCCGCCAGAAAATCCCCTCTCACTCCTTTTTGGGTCATGTTTAGTTGTTCATATTTATCTTTTTATCAGTCAGCCTTGTCGAGGATTAATTATGAAATTAAGATTCGAACCCTATAAATATAAAGCTATAAGACCATAATGAGGGTCCTAGGTCATCACACTACTATCACTCCATCTAGAGTTACATCCATTGCATCAATTACATCCACATAGGGCCATGCATCAAGGCTAGGATATATGCATCACACACACTTCATAGGGGATGGATTCTATTTTATTCCATGCACACATGCTATTTACATTTTCTATAGTTACTATTTCTCGTTACTTCACAAAGTGTGACTTGGCACGAGAGCACTTAGGGCATGACATGTGCACACATGCACGCGCACACACACACACACACACACACACACACACACACACACACACACATAACTACATCCGGGTCTGAAATGTAGTGTAGCGCTCAGTGATAAGACCACAAGTTTGGTGGCTGAAGTCAATCGACCCATTCATATGCATCTTTTATTTTTATAGGGTTTGATATTTCTCTTTACATTGTAGGTCATTTTCCATCTCATTCAGCAATCCAGCGTGATAAACAGGGAAGGTTCAGAACCAACTTGTGACCATACCAGTTGTAGGTTTTGAGCATTACAGTCTTCAAAGCACCCAAATAGCATACCAAGGCACCTTGAGGTACCCCAATACACTCCCAGGTGCCCTAGTCACTTTAGATCCTTCAGATCTACCCTTCACAGGTCCCTGAGTGTTCATCTACACTTCCTAATTTTATCCTCAGACACGTGACATTGTGCAACCATCTACAACAATCAGCTAAGCCATTTCTCCCTACTATGCTGCACATCTAGGGTTTCATTTTACTTAGCATATTTATTTACATCTATTTTATGTTATTTACTACATTTATACAATATTTTAGTCCTCGTAATTAGATTAACTAGGGTTGTTATTTCCTTTCCCATAGTTCTAATTTTAGTTAATCACATTGTATTCAAGTGTCTCTTTGGATTTAAGATAGAGCTCAAGTCACTACTATAGATATTATGAATGGTGAGGCTACTCGAGTATCCCAAGTAGTGAAAACCAATCATTTTACTCCAAGATGAAATAAAGTTGAAAATATCCAAATAAGAATGATGTCAACAATAGAATACAAAAATACAATATAAAAGTACAACAAGTGTACTAAGACTAAAACTCAAAAAATAAATGAAACACACTAGAATACACAAGTAGATTAACTAAATAATGTGCAGGGTGCAAGGTTATCGAAATAATTTTAGTTTGGATATGTCTACCTCAATATTCCTCCCTCTCCCCTATGAAAACCTTACTTTGGGTCCAATCTTTTTGATATGGAAGTCATGTCCTACATAAACCTCAAGCTAAACATGTAAAACTTAGTTTGAATCATGATAAAACAACATAAGAAACATCATGAAGCAAAAAGAGACTTCATGTTTTTCAATAACATCATATAATATTTATGTTACAACATTATTTCCAAAATGTAAATTTTTATAACCAAATCTAACAACCGACTAACAAAATTCACAACTTGAATAATCGTCATACATTTTTATACTCATATATTCAAAAATTCAACACATAATTATATTCCATTTTTTACAGTAAATAATAATAGAAAACTAATAATATTTTTTAGGAGAAATTGGAAGTGGATGTTGACACTATTGAGTGTGATATAATAACATGTATCTTGGAACTAAATATTGGTCATTTGGATAGACCTAGTCCCAAAACCCAAATCCTAAAACATAACAATAATGAAGGTCCTATTAATTTTGTCATATTATTTCTCAAGATAAATTATGATGAAAATAGATTTCTATCATGAGGAACGATACCATTCCTTCTCTTCCCATATAATGATGAAAGTATCTAAAATATTTCTATTGTAAATAAAACTTGACCACTTTGTATCATTGATGAGAGGTACACAAGAACTCACATATAGAGAAATAGATTTGGAAATATCTTGTGATACATATTCAAGAGTATGATAAAGTTCCTATTAGAAATGATCTTAGGGTCCCCAACTTTGGGAATGAACTTGATGCTACCATTATTAATGAATTTAACTAGGGAATTAGTTTGAAAAATTCTACAAAGATTTTGTGAAAAATTCAACCCATTTAATATCTAAAATAACTTTTTAGAATTCATAAGGAAAACATCAAACCGAGGGGAATTATTGTCATTCACTTTAGCATTTTTTTCTTGAAGGAATTAAATGGTTAGTAAGTCATCATAAAAACCCTTTGGATCTGAAATATTTTGCAACAAATCACTTGTAAAAATTTTCTAAGAGCATCTACACATGGTGGAGAATAGGGTTGAGTGAAAATTACCCATGGAATAAGTCAAAAAAATTGAAGTATTAAGAAGCTTAGGGATTATTTGATTGGAATCTTAAATGGATCTTACTCTATTGACTACTTGTCTTGATATTATAATGATGGAGAAGAATTCTTAAATACCTAGTCCCCAAATCATAGCCAATGGATATGGGTTTGAACTTGGGAATCATGGGATTAGTAAGCTTCTTCAATCTTAAGTTTATGTGTCAACTTAATAATATGTCTATAAATATTCGCATTGAAATGAGAAAGCTCCAATTCCCATGTGGAATGAAGAAACACATTCTATGAAGCCTCATTGTCCTTTTGATGAAAATTTTACACTTTTTTACCATATATCTAGAAGAATTTAGTGTTTCACGAGATGACATCCTCTCACTAGGAAATCCAACCAAGTTCTCTAGTAGGGTGAGGGGAAAGGTTACAAATCTGTCTAATCTAGAATGATTCCAATAAAAATAATGTGGGTTGTGTTATGGAAAAATTTTCACAATATTTTTACTTGAGTCGTTAACCACTCAATAATTGAGTGGGAAGATGGTCGATAATCCTTCTCTTAAAACCACATTGACTAGGAGATATAAATATTTTGTAAAAGAGAAAATGATTTTTAGAAAATAATAACTCTATCTAATATTTTCACAAATGAATCATTTCCTTGTATGAAATCGGATCGAGTAAACCATGAGGTAGAGGAGAAGCAATACCAATGATGGTTGGGATAAAAAAAACTAATCTAACTAGACATACTAAATCATGCCTCTTTTTCCAACACACCATCACATCAGGATGAGCCCCTCTTTATCTTCCCTAAATTCAACCATGTTTAAATCACCATGCAAAATATAGTTAGAATATGGAATTTTTTCAGTAATCAATTAAGAAAATGTCATATTTTTCACAAGATCATTGGAAGCATAAATGTTGGTGATACTAAGGAGAGACCATGAAAATTTAAAAATGATCTATATAACCCAAAAAGTGGGCTCATAACCCAAACTAATGATGTGGAGAGCCAAATCAAGCACAATAATTAAAACCAATACACCACTTCTATTATAATGAGTGTACACATGATATAAATATTCCCACAAAATATATTTTTAGCACAATACAATAAAAACCTAGATATTTTAACTTATCGAACCACAAAACTTTCATGTTAACAAAGAACCTACCAGCTTCCTAATTTATGCTTGTGGGAATATTCAATAAGATTATATAAATTCCAAGAATAGATTGACATTGGGAAACATCAAGGTTCTTATTGCTTCTATCAACCTCATCATCTAAAGAAGAAAATTTGTTAGATATGTATGCTTTTTTAATGCCACACATTTAGTTACCAAGTTAGAAAGTATGATAGTTTTCTTAAACATAAATTCACCATATTTGGGAGGTGTGAATGGACGAGATATTGGCACATGATGATTTCCATTACAAATAACTAAAATATTAGACAATCCTGATTGGTTTTCCTCCAAAGGAGGGCATGACAATTGGAGGTAGAATCATGGCTTTCAAGTACTTGAAAAATATGTTTCTACCTATGAGGTTGTAGACACTCATTTTGGTAATTCATGTCTTACAACAACACAAATTTTACAACACTTTTGCACTAATCCAAAATTTTCCAACTCAAGTCAATCATGTTATCCTTAGCTAAATATCATTCATTCTTGCTTTCACATGCATATCATTTACTCACACAATGGTCATATTAGTCCATAAAATCATGTTAAACCCTCGCACAATACAATCCTAGTTTTTAAAGCATTCACACATGCATCCTAGACCAAAGCGCCTAGAAAGTTCCATAGCATCTCTATACTATAGCCCTTCCCATATACTTTGGTCCCTTTCCTTCAAACATAATTTTTCTTAATTTAAATTCCTTTGGGACACTTATAGTCATCCTTATCCAAGTTTTCCAAATCCATAACACATATATAAGATAGTTATTTATCCATTATCAAGGAAGATATCATACACAATTGATACCCAAAGATCCTAATGAGAATACACTAAGAGTAATTACAAGTAAATTCATTCCGAGAATCCCTTGAGCTTCATATACTTTGCATATTCATTATAGGGCAGTCATCCACTTAGATATACAAATACAAGGAACAAATCATCACTCCAAGTCAAGCTAGGGAAAAGGTGCAAGTACAATCTCATTGTTGTAATATCATGGTTATCTATTTGGTTGCATAAATTCTAGAGATCACATGACAAAGAAAACAATGTGAGGTTCGATCCCTCTTTATAGTAGTGGTGACATAAGTGGTGCATGGGGGTTCCCAAAACCCACCTAATTTTTTTTTTTTTTTGGTACTTATCGGCTATCTATGGTTTTGAAGGACCAATCAATTTTAAAATGGGAATCGCACAATTTTAGAGGTCTAGATTCTAGATAAGAGCATATCAAAAGGAAAGACACTAACTAGGAAAGTATCAAGAGTAAAGGATATTAAAAGGTAAGAGTGTATGGAAATGGGCATAGTGGGGGTATGCTTTAGAATGTGTCATCTGCTTTGGTCCTTGCAATAAATCAAGACACATTTTTGGAGACAGAAAAATCAGATTATTTCTAGCATGTTAAGGTTATCAAACCAACCTCGATCATCACATAGAGTAGGATATCAAAGTCATATTCTCCATCTCATTGCAAGTGATTTATTTATTGTTTTTATCATTTATTAATGGTTATTCTTGATATTATTTCAATCAGCCTTGAAAATAATTAATAAGGATAATATACCATCGATTACTACCCCCTTAATATATTAACCAATTTAGGTTAAATCATTTGGTGACCCCAATTACGGATGAACCCTTGTTTTCCTCGGGATCCCTTAGTTTTCTTTAATTTTACACATTTCTAAGATCTACTTCATTTTTTTTTTTCACAATGGATACCTCTTTATTATCATATCTTGAGACTCTCCCTACATGTATGTAAACTCTCACATCCACCCTCAAGGATACTTGTTTCCCAAGCACAACAAGGTTACATCCGAAGCAAATACTAATCATGCTTACCACGTAGTTCCACCTCTATAATCTACTAATAATCCTCTAGAATTTATTGGTAGTAGTAACTATTACTTTACCACCATCCATTTCTTTTATTGATACATATTTCCATGCTTCTTACACATCATCTAGGCTTCACATTGTTGCATCCATTAACAATCAAGCTCTCAATAATTTCATGATCAATCCTACTTTTAAATAGAACGCATTTTCACTTACCATATTGCATGTTATTGGATTTCCATTATCTCACATCAAGTGCAAGTATCCTACTTCTTATGGGTGTACCATTCTTCCCATCATAGTTTATTCACTTACTATATTCTTGTCTTTTTGTAGCATCCGAAATTAAACATTTTGAAATGATCTTAGGTATTCCTTGGCTTAAGGTCACTAGGGTTGTTCCATATATTATACATCAATGTTTCAAATTCATACACAAGTTTCAAGTCGTCATTATTCAAGATATCCCATCTCATACCCCATTACCTATTGCCTCTCAAATTTCACATGTCCTTACCACTTGTGCACCACTTGCCCCAATCAAGCACTACTCCTAGTCCACCTTCTATTACAAATCACTCCTACCATTAGTGATGCTCCTCCTATGGTTTTTTCACACACTCCAAGTGTTAGTCCCATAGTTTCACCACTAGATACTATCATGCATAGGTATCCTCGACCTTCAAATCCATCAATCACTATCAGTGCATCTCTAGGTATCATAGTCTACCACATAGGACTTGGACCTCACATAGGGTTCATAGTACACACGAAACATCTTGGTCTTCAAATAATTATGTGTTTTCCTATACACAACACGTTTCCTTAGAACACAACTTCCCTACACACATACTCACATAACCAGTCTCACATGACACATGTCTCTTGATTTTGATCACATGCTTCCTTTAATCACAATGACAGATAGTGGGCCCTCACCCAACATACTCATTGGTAAGTTCTTATGCTACTCACACTAGGGGACTATAATTTTTTTCCCTCATTTCCTAATGACACACTCTATTTATAGGTCCATCTTGGTTTTGAGGGAGTGGTTACACACTCAAACCTCGTTTTATGTGTGTGTGTGTGTGCGCGCACACGCACACACACACACACACACACACACACACACACACACACACACACACACACACACACACACACACACACACACACAAGGGAAACCTTTCTTCCCGTATGTGATTACACAATCTATAATTAATTGAAAGCACTAACATCTATATATTCCCTCCCTTATGGTGTTATTAGATCACCCTTCCTTCTCTTCAAAGAATAGGTTTTCATCCATGCCCTCAAGGAAACTAAAAATCCAAAAACATTCAAATATGTTAACAATTCAAAATGGTTGCATTGTTCTTGTTTGGTTGTTTCTATTGCACACTTATTCTTTGCATGTTGCACTTTATTTATCTTGTTAGCTTGACACATAGTATGCTATATCCTTTTTCTATAAACATGTTTGTTCATGTCGTACTCTGAGTTGAATGTAAGTTACACAGAGATTATTATACAATGCAAAATGTTTGACACTACTCTTTACTGCTTCTTCTACGGCTATTAGGGGCATACATTTTTACATTTTCTCATACATTGGTGTTATTTTTCCAAAATTTACTACTCTACTTTATCTTACCTCATTTATTACATACACATATTGTGTCAAAATCATCGTATTACTCTAACTTTCTAACCCGTTAATAGGTTCTTTTTATGTAGTGTATGTTCTATGGGTCACTTTCAACCCATAATAATTTTTATTCCATGGCTTGTCTCTTGTTTTGCATGTTTAATATATGCTTTCACATGTTTGTGGGAAATCCCCTATGTTACTTGTTGGCCTTGAGTTCCCTATTATCTTGCAACATCTTGAATGATGTCCCATGTATATGGCTTGTTGTTTTCCATTACTTTTATGCTTGTGTGTCTTTGCATGATTTTTCTTACATCTATTGCGTTGTGTTTCTATTTCTTCAACTAACATTTTGCTAGATTTTCTACTATACTATTGTCTAGGTTCCACGGTATACACCATGCATACTCTCATTTTCGCCTAAAGGAATCCTACAACACATGGTCACATCACCTATAGGTCCTCTTGTTTGGACCACATTCACATTTCTTTCTCGCATGCCCCAAATAAGGGGAGCTATCAAATGATATTTCATCCTCACAAAGAGATCAAAACCAAAATAAAAAATAAAACGTATAAAATCAAACATCATAGAGGTTTGAAAAATGGATCAAAAATATACTTGTGTTAGGAAACATATAGGGACCAAATTGTAAAGCAAGGACCATAGTTTATAAACACTACGGTCCATTCCATATACTTTTGTTCTGGGGCTAGATTCAATATATTTCGCAATTGGTATAGTTTCTCAAGGACATATACATGATTTTTACTTAGAATTCAAGTTACATTCCATATTATAATGGCACTAAGGGTACGTGCAAGCTGGCATTTCCTGGTACATTATGTCATCATTTTAAAATCAATTGGGTTCATGTTCATCTACAGTGACACTTATCTATGGGTCTTAGGAAGTGTCGAGGTGACTGTTATCCTTGTAGGCTTGACTTCCCATTGCTCATATTTTATTGAAGGGATGTGGAGCAACTAGAACACTCCCCATACAGTTCTCTTCACCATGTGGGGTGTATTTGCACTTCTTTCTATTCTCTTTGACACATTCCACTTGGGGATTGATCACCCCCAAGTCCTTCCAACCAACTCCAAGATAAAGTTCATTAAATATCTATGGAAACAAGTGAGTAGCATTACTCTCTCCCCTTCTCTCGCAAAATAATTAGGTGTACACTTTCCTTTGTTTTTTTATACTTTACATATTGCTATTTTCACATCAAGTTCAAAAGTATCGCTTTAAAGTTCAATTTCATATACTATGGACATTTTTCATACACTTTTCTACGTAAGTACTAATCCTAGAAAAAAAAAAAAACTAGAACAAAGACAAATTCCTAACACAAGCACAAGGCATTCTAAGCGAAGATAAAGTGTGTCTACACACTCGGGTAACCTTTCCTTTAAGTATGCAAATTTTAAATTTCATACTTAAAGGGGGAACAAATGTAAACACTCATTTTGGTGATTCATGTCTTGCAATAACACAAATTATACAATGCCTTTATATTAATCCACGTTTTTACATCTTGTTCAATCATTCTATCCTTAGTTATATCCCATTCATTCTTTCTTATACACACAGCTCATTTATTCACACAATGGTCATATTAGTCCATAAAATCAAGCTAAGCCCTTACACTCCTAATTTTCAAGGCATTCACATATACATCACAAACCAAAGCACCCAAAAATGGCCTTAGTGTCTATATGTTATGGCCCTTCCCATCTGCTTTGGTCCCTTTCCTTCCAACAAAACTTTTCTTGATTAAGATTCCTTTGGGACACTTCTAGTCAACCTTATCTAAGTTTTTCAGATCTAGAATACATATATAAGCTACTTACTCATCCATTATCAAGGTGGAAATCATACACACTTGACACCCAAAGCTCACAATGAGCATACACTAAGATAAATAATGAGTAAATACATTCTAAGACTCCTTGAGCTTCATATAATATGCATATTCATTCTAGGAATTTATCCACTTAGATCTACAAATGCGAGGAATAAATCATCATTCCAAGTCAAGCTAGGAAAATATGCAAGTACAATCTCATGTTGATAATGGAGCTTAATTGCTTCACAAAAACTTACTTTTACATGTTACTGGTTCTAACAGAATGGCAAGGCCGGTCGAAGTAACCAAATGATTTGTTACACTGCGTGCAGATTTTATTTTTGACAAAAATTAGAATAAATCAATTATTTTAAAGATGATTTATTAATTGTAAAATCATATTTAAGTTACCCAAAATAGATATATATACATGTATGCATTGTATGAGGGTAAGTAAGAAAAAGAGAATATAAATAGCAATTGTTTTGCATGTAAGTTTACTTGGTGAAAAAGAAAGAGTAGCTGAGTGAGGGAAAATCATGAACATCCCGTGAGGTGTTGGAAGATAGTATATCTCCATTGTATTTCCTCCGTAAATCATTGAATAATAATATTGGCCACTTCTTGGTGAACGTAGCCCACACTGGGTGAACCACGTTAAATTTGGTGTAATCTTTCTCTTGTTTATTTTATCTTCTGGTTATTTCTGCATTCATTGCTTGTATGATTTATCTGATTATAGATCCATGTAAAATTGTTATATAGTTTAACCCTAACAATTGGTATTAGATCTTTGTTTGAGGGTTTTGTGTGTTGACATATTTACTCACATAGGGTTTTCTAATTGAGTGGGAGCTACAAAAATGGCAGAAGAAAACAAATACAAGGTAGAGAAATTTGGAAATCGTAACTATCAATTATGGAAGATGTAGATTGAGGATTATTTTTATCAAAGAGATTTATATTTACCATTGGATGAGAAGTCTAGACCTATAAAGATGACTGATGAAGAATGGAATATTCTTAACAGAAAGACTTTGGGCTCTATAGTAGCATCCATGGCTTCCAATATTATAGAAGCGGATTCTACAGTAGAGTTAATGAAATCTCTTACTAATTTATATGAAAAATCAAATGCTTCAAATAAAGTTTATTTCATGAAGAAACTATTTAGTTCTACGATGCATGAAGGTGGATCTACATCTAGTCATTTGAATGATTTCTGATCTATTGTAAATCATTTAAAATTGGTTGTTACACCATTTGATGATGAAGTAAAAGCACTTTTATTCTTATGTTCTTTTCCTGATAGTTGAGATAACTTGGTAATGGTTGTTAGTAATACATCATCTGCTAATAATATTTTGAATTTTGATGATGTGGTTAGTATAATCTTGAATGAAGAAATTCATAGGAAGAGTACAGAGGAATCATCATCTGGAAATGCTTTGAATGTAGAAAGTAGGGGCAGGAAGAAGGAGAGATCCAAGAGTAAGAGTAATGGGAAATCAAATTCAAGGGATAGCAGATCTAAATCCATAAGTAAGGGAATTACTTGTTGGAAATGTGGAAAGAAAGGACACGCAAAGAAAAATTGTTTGTCAAAGGATAAAGAGAACCAAAACTAGAAAAATTTAAAGAAGTAAATCTTGTTACATCAAAGGTAATGCAAGATGCTCTTATTCTTTATTTAGATAATAGAATTGAATCATGGGTTTTATATTCAGGAGCTTCTTTCCATGCAACCCCTAATAAGGGTTATTTCAGAAATTATGTCCAGGGAAATTTTGGGCATGTTTATTTGGGTGATGATGAACCTTATAGTATTACTGGTAAAGGGGAAGTTCATCTAAAATTGTAGAATGGAAATACATGGGTATTGAAAGATGCGAGGCATGTGCTAAGCCTCGAGAGGAATCTTATTTCTGTAGGGCAACTAGGTGAATCTGGTTACATGGTTACTTTTATAGGAGACTCTTGGAAAGTCACCAAGGGTGCTTTTGTTGTGGCAAGAGGTAAGAAGGTAGGAACGTTATATTTATCTACCTGTATTACTGATTCATTTTCTGCATTATCTACTTTAGATTCATATGCATGCATGTGGCATAACTGTTTGGGCCATATGAGTCAAAAAGGAATGCAGATCTTAAAGGCTAAGGGTAAGTTATCATATTTGAAATATTTAGATCTTGATTTCTATGAGCATTGTATCTTTGAAAAGTAAAAGAGAGTGAGATTTCTCAAAGTTGGGGTAACTAAGAAGGAGCAAAAATTGGAGCTTGTACACTTAGATGTGTGGGAACCACTCAATTAGCTTCTCATGGAGGATCCCAGATTATGTTAATTTTATTATGATGTTAGAAGAAAGAGGTATGGGTTTATTATATTAAATGTAAATATGATGTTTTTGAGACTTTTAAAATATGGAAAGCCCTTTTAGAGAATGAATCAAATTCTAAGTTAAAGTGCCTTAGATATGACAATGGTGGTGAATATTGTAGCAAGGCTTTCAATGATTATTGTTCAATGAATGGAATATGTAGAGAAAGGATGGTTCCAAGAACACCACAGGAGAATGGTGTTGCAGAAAGAATGAATAGGACAATCATGGAACGTGCTTTAGATGTATGAGGATACATTCGGATTGCCCTTACGAGTTTTGGACAAGCAAGCGATTGATACATCAGTTTATTTGATTAACTGTGGGCCTTCAAGTTCACTAGATGGAGGAATACCAGAGGAAGCTTGGACTAGAAAAGAGGTAGATCTTTATTTTCTTAAATTTTTGGTTCAGAATCTTTTGTGCATGTTGATAAGGAAAATAGGGAAAAGTTGGATGAAAAATCCAAGAGATGCACTTTCATTGGTTATGGATCTGGTGATTTCAGTTTCCATTTTTGGGATTTAGAGAATTCTAAAATTATTAGGAGTCATGATGTTGAATGGAATCAAAAGAGAATGTACGAGGATCAAATTTTGGTCCCAAAGGATGAAACGGTTTAGAAGTTTGTGAATGAAAATGAACTCTCAGATTTAAAAGAATTACCAACATGGTTACACAAGAACTTAAAGTGTCGATTGACCCCTTACCAAAGACTCGATCGATGAACCAATATCGATTCTGACGAAGATCCAAATCGGTATCAATTAGCGTAACCAATATTAGTTAGATGTGACCAGCATCGGTCACTTTCATATTTGGATAGGAATGTCAGGGAGGTCCATATTGAGCCTCGATACCCCAAACTCCTATGAGAAGGTCACAAAGGGTAAGTAAACCTCCAAAAAGATTTACACCTCTATTTTATTTATTATTGATTGATAATGGTGAACCAGAGAGTTTTGAAGAAGCAATGCAGATAATACCCATGTCCAGGTGGGAGCATGGCATGGATGAGGAGATGGAATCGGAACATAACCGCAGACATGGGATTTGGTTACGTTCTAGCAGGTAAGAGAACATTGCAGAACAACCGGGGTTTACGGGATCAAGGAGGAAGAGGGTGGACGTAAAAGGTACAAGGAAAGGCTTGTATTAAAGGGATTTAAACAGAAATTAGGTATTGAATTTGGTGAAATATTTTCTCCTGTTGTTAAGATGACTTCTATTCGTATTGTATTGAGCTTAGTTGCAGTAGAAGACTTGCATTTAGAGAAACTATATGTGAAGACAAATTTCCTTCATGGTGATTTAGATGAAGATATTTATATGCAATAGCCACTTGGGTATGAAGTCAAGGGTAAGGAGAAATCAGTGTGCAAGTTGAAAAAGAGCCTATATGGGCTCAGACAAGCTCCAAGGTAATGGTACATGAGGTTTGATATTTTTATGCAAGAGCATGGTTACTTGAGATGTGAATCTAACCATTGTGTTTATTTCAAAATGCTTGAACATGGGAGCTATATTATTTTGTTACTTGTATGTGGATGATATGCTTATTGCAGGATCTAGTATGCAGGACATTGGTGAGCTTAAGAGAAAGTTAGCTCACACATTTTCTATGAAGGATTTAGGAGTTGCAAAAAGAATCCTTAGCATACAAATACACAGAGATAGGAAAAATAAGAAATTGTATTTGTCTCGGGAGGATTATATCTACAAGGAGTTAGAAAGGTTCAACATGCGAATGCAAAACGTTTTAGCACACCTATGGCTAGAAACTTCAAATTAATCAAAGATCGGTATCCATCATCACATGTGGAGGTCAAATACATGACATGAGTGCCATATGCTTAAACATTTGGGAGTCTCATGTATGGTATGGTTTGTACCAGCAGGCACATTACATAGGTAGTGGGAGTGGTGAGTAAATATATGGCCAATCTAGGTAAAGAGCATTAGAAAGCGAGTCTAATGGATACTCGGTATTTGAAAAGGACATATAGCATGTAGTTATGCTATGGAGGTTCAGATATTTCATTATGTGGCTATGTTGATTCGGATATGACTAGAGAGTTGGATGGTAGAAGAAGCACTACTGGATATATTTTCATAGTAGGTGGGACAACGCTTAGCTGGATTTCAAGATTGCATAATGTTGTGGATTTTTCTACTACAGAGGCAGAGTATGTTGCAGCTACAAAGGCTAGCAAGGAGATGATATGGATGAGTAGGTTCATGGAAGAGTTGGAAAAGAAGTAAGATGATTGTAAATTGTTTAGTAATAGTCGAGTGCAATTCATTTGGCAAAGAACTCAACGTTTCATTCGAGAATGAAACTCATTCAGTTGAGGTATCACTTCATACGGTAGGTGTTGGAGGATGGAAAACTAAAGTTAGAGAAAATCCATATGGATGAGAACCCTACAGATATGCTAATGAAGCTATTGGTAAGGGAGAAGTTGGAGTTTCACTCCACTTCTGTTGGTCTTCGAGTTTAAGACTTGAAGAGGAAGAAACAGCCTCGTTGACATTAAAATTTTCCTCCGTGATTTCTATTTTATTATGTATGTATTAGGAATAGGATATTGTTAAGTATGATTAGTAGTGGCGTTTGATAGAAGATAATAGTGCCATCGATGGTGCCACCAATAAAGTAGAGTATACATGAATACAAAAGTACAATAGGGATGTTGTGGTAAAAAAAAAAATTTGTCGTAAGTGGTCCTAGGTAATGTTAAAATGTCAAAGTTGGGGTATGTAGAGAAGTAGGGTCTACGAGATTAGGAATTAGAAATATTATATTTGTAATAAGGACAAAGAGTGATGTCATAAATATTTTGTGTATTTTATTTGTGGAAAAGTCTAAAAGGTGGAACCCATGTGAGATGATAAGGTTTATCTTATCTTAGAAGATAAGCCTACATGTAAAGGCAAGAGTTTAGGCATGGAATATGATTGGCCGGAAGATATTTCTTATCCTATCTTAGAGATAGGGTGGATAAGCCTGAATTCCTATAAATAAAGAGGCCACCCCCTCATTTAGCATAGAAGGAAGTAGTGAGAAATATTGTATGAGTAAGTGTGTAAAGGAAGCCATCATTTTGAAGGTGTGTTAAAGAAGCCATTAAGAGGTGTAATTGTGAAGTTTCTCCCATAGTTATGATTGGAAGGCAAGTGAAGTCAGTAATACTTGAAGTACCTCATGGGTGAGATTGTAATAATTTCATGTTGATATTATAATTTACACTTATATTTCAGATTTATCATCATTCCTTCTTATCATAGTCTATGGTATTCTTGTGTTATGTTTGTTGTTGTGTTTCCAGATTACATCCACCAAACTAAAAGTTGTGCATTAGTAAATAATCATAGCACAAGGAGTTCCCGTGAAGAATTATCATAGTGCCGGATTGGTGATGACATTTTGGTTCCGTTGTTGGGACCATTCCTCGTTGGTGGATTTTCTGGAAAGATATTCCCACTTAGTCAAAAAACATTTGGAGGGTAACCTTGTTTTTACTGCATAGTAGTTACCATGGTAAAGTCATTTTTTGCCATGAATAGTATTTACCGCAGTAAAGTCACTTTTTACCGTGAATAGTATTTACCGCAGTAACTTCACTTTTTACTGTGAATAGTGTTTACCACAGTAAAGTCAATTTTTACCGTAGTAAGTCAAGTTTTACCATAGTTTACCATGGTCATTTCTATTTTCTATTATAGTGATTCCAATTATTTGTGCACATAAGTCTTGTTGATTGTACTTGTGGGTTGGTATTTCACTGTGGTTACTTTTGAAAATGGGGAAGATTCCTATTTTTTCAGCCCAATCTAATGAAGATGCTTCCTCTTTCATTCAAGAGTTTAAACGATCTTGTATTTGTAATGGCCTTATAAGAAGGGAACAATGGACTGAATTTTTTCCTACCTTTTTGGATGGTTCAGCCCTTAGGTGGTTTGAAACACTAGGTGATAATGTGAAAAACTCATGGGATTTATTAACTGAAAGTTTTCTTGAAGAATTTGGTGAACAATAGAAATATGTAGATCTCATGATCGATATCACAAAGCTATCCCAAGGAGAGAAGGAGAAGATAAGGGATTATCATGCTCGTGTTCTAGAGCTAAGGAGGAAGCTCGATGCCCAGATCCGAAAGGAAGGATTAGCGGATGGGTTGATGAATGGTGTGGATAATCTCCTTTGTAAGCACTTCATTCTTGGGATGAAGCCAGAGATCAGACAACGAGTGAAGTATGACCGCCTAGCTACCATTGAACAAGCAAAGGAGATTGCAAGAAGGCAAGAAGAAAGCATGGAAGAGGAGCCCAAAGAAATTTTTGCTAAAGTAGAGCCTACACCAAACCTTTGGTCCGTAATCCACAACCACTCTTCTTGAGCACAAATCTTTCTCCTAGTACATCTACGAGTATGAAGATCTTCTCAAGAAGATGGGCCGCTTAACTATTAATCTTCTTTAAGGAAAATAATTTAGTTCTCGGGGAGGAGATAGAGGTCCAAAAAGAAATATTTCTAAAGTTGTATGTTATGGTTGTCATAAAAATGGTCATTATGAGTATAATTGTCCGGATAGAGCTTCTACATCCCAGTCAATGAGATAATGATAAAAGAAAAGCACTGTGAATTCTTTTGATGTAGTAGATAAGAGCATAAATAATGAATTAGATGTGTTTGTAACAAAAAGAAAGAAAGAAAAAGATAACCAAGATGGAAATGATCCTAAGAAGATGAAAGGAAACTAGTAAGAAACATAGGAGAAGAAAGTTGGGTGTGCAGGATTTTTTGATTTCACAGGGACAAGGACCATACTCCATCTTAGAAGATCTATCCAAAAGGCCTAAAAATATTACATATGGTCAACTCTTGGCTATGTCTTCTAAGAAGAGGTGGGAGCTGCGAAGTGGACTCAATTCTCAACGAAGGAAGGAGGTTGAGGTCCCTGTGTTTTGGAGGCAAAGACAGATCCCTACTCTCCACAAGCTGAGGTATTATGTAATGGTATTTCAATTCATGATGTCTTAGTTGATGGAGGTGTTGTAGTTAATGTAATGACCAAGTCTCAGTAATGAATATGTTGGGTTTAAAATTGATAGCCCCTCAACACTTATGTTAAGGTCATTAAATAAGGGAAAATCTAAACCAGGTGTTGTTTCAAATGTGGCAATATCTATTATGGGTGTTATATGTATAGTAGACTTTTAGGTGATGAAAAATGGTATTGTTACGTATCCAATGTTCTGGGAAGGCCATGGCTAAGGAGTGTTCATGCAAGAAACTACTATAATGAAGGCTTCATGACACTTAGACATGGAAAAGAGAGGGTGAAGATAAACATGATCCCTTGGCATCATAAGGTAGAACCTGTGGATTCAAGTGATGAAACTGATGATTAGACATCCTCTGATTACTCTAGTACTAGTAAAGTGGACATAGAAGATAAAGAAAGTGAGGTTGATGTTTCGGTCATGGATATCCTTCCAATCACATCGACTCATGAACCCATAATATTATCTGAAGAAGAAATTTTTGATCATCTCCAACAAATAAAGATTGGTGATTTTGTGATGGAGAGTGAGAAGGAATCCTACCTCCAGCTCTTTCAAAGGTACATACACCTATTCACTTTTGATTACAAGGAACTCCATCAAGTAAGTTTGGGTAGAACATTCTATTGAGTTAGTAGATGGTGCTAAGCCCATAAATCAAATGCCATATAGAATGAATCCTAATTTTTCCAAGACTCGTAAAAGAAGAAATAGATAAGTTGCTTGATGCAGGATTCATATTTGTTATGGAGAATTCAAAATGGATTTCTCCCATTGTGATCTCAATAAAAAAGAATGGAAACCTACGCATTTGTGTTGATTATAGGAATCTCAACAAGGCAACAAAGAAGGATCATTACCCTCTTCCATTCTCAGATCAGATCTTGGATGAAGTAGTTGGCTAGGAGTGCTATAGTTTTGCTAATGGATATAGTGGATACAACCAAGTTCGTGTAGCAGAGAAAGATCACCAAGACCATGACTCCTTGGGGAACATTTGCTTATAGAGTTATGCCTTTTGGGTTGTGTAATGCTCCGGCAACGCGTTCAGGCGCTTGATGAATAGGATGTTTGAACCCTACATTGGGAACTTCATCAGAGTATTTTTGGATGATTTTTGCATCTATGGGAGCAAGATGGACCACTCTGCCAAATGGAGACAACATTTCAAAGGTTAGATGAAGCACAAGCTTCACTAAACCCTACAAAGTGTGTCTTTGGATGTTCTAAAGGAATTTTGTTAGGGCATGTTGTATCCAGAGATAGTATTGGCACTGATCCTGATAAAGTTTCAAAAATCAAAGATTTACCATTTCCTATTAATAGAAGTAAGTTAACATCATTTTTAGGCCATGTGGGTTCTTGTAGAAGGTTCATCAAGAATTTCTCAAAGATTACACACCACTAACCCGAGTTCTTGAAGAAGTATATTACTTATGAACCGGAAATAAGGCACATGAAGATTTAGAACAACTAAAGGAAGCTTTGGTGTCTTCACCTATTTTAAAGAATCCAGTTGGAGTAAGCCATTCATTGTGTATATTGATGCCTCGGATGCAGCACTAGGAAGTACTCTGAGCCAAAAAGATGATATTAATTGTAAAAGCATAGTAAAGTTACCCAAAATAGATATATATGCATGTATGCATTGTATGAGGTAAGTAAGAAGAAGAGAATATAAATAGCAATTATTTTGCATGTAAGTTTACTTGGTGAAAAAGAAAGAGTAAGTGAGGGAAAAGCATTGAACATCCTGTGAGGTGTTGGAAGAAAGTAGATCTTCATTTTATTTCCTTTGTAAAACACTTTGAATAATAATATTGGTTGTTTCTTGGTGGACGTAGCCCACACTGGGTGAACCACGTTAAATCTGTGTAATCTTTCTCTTGTTTATTTTATCTTCTAGTTATTTCCGCATTCATTTCTTGTATGATTTATCTGATTATAGATATGTGCAACATTGTTATATGGTTTAACCCCAACATCTCATTTTTACAAGATCATGGTTATCTATTTGGTTGCATACATTATAGAGATCACGTGTTAGGTGAGAATGATGTTTGGTTTGATCCCTCTTCGGAGTAGTGGTGACATCATCAATGCATGGGGGTACCCATAACCCACCTAATGTTTATTTTGTAGGAATTATTTGCTATCTAGGGTTTTGAAGGATCAAGCAGTTGTAAAATTAGCATCACATAGTTTTGGACGTCTATATTCTAGAAAAGAGCAAATTAGAAGACAAGAAACATATCCAAAATGTATCAGGAGGAGATAATTTTAAGGGACATGAGCATATGGAAAGTGTCATAACATGGGTACACTTTGTCCCATGCCATCCAATTCAATCCGTGCAATAGTTCATGACACATTTTTGAAGATAGAGAGATTAGATCATTTCTAACCTATTGAATTCATCAAATAATCCCGATCATCACACAGAGTAGGATATCAACTAAGTCAAATTTTCCTCTCATTGCAAGTACTTTATCTATTGTTTTTCATCATGTTTATCATTTCTTAATGGTTATTATTGATATTTTTTTAATTATCCTTTGAAACTGATTGATTAGGATAATCTACCATCGATTACTACCCCTTGAGATATTAACCAATTTAGGTTAAATAAGAGGTGTGTGAATTGGGTGGTAGTTCTGAGAAGTGGAAAAAACTACTATTTTCTCGATCCGAGAAGAACCTCTCATGGATTTGTACACATTAGCTACTAATTTACCTCTTCTATAATATTATTATTTTTCCTTTATTTGGTGAACATAATACATCCATATGAGGAAGTACCATTATTTTTTTACATTTGGTGAGGCTTTAGATTGAATGGTTGGGCCTTGAGTTAGCTATTAATGGGAACTCGCTAATCTTTTGGTTCATGGCTTGACACTAAAACCATCCTTCATTAAGCATATTGATATACAAAACACATTGAGATCTCATGTGTTTATCTCCTATTTTAATGTCAATATGTTCCTTGAGATTATTAAAATGTTTGACCTCAAAAAAACTCTTCATTGTAGCCCTTGTTGTATGGAATTGTTTCTACTTGTGGAAAATAAAATGACCTAATGTTTCAATCAACTAATCTATAAATCTCCGAGGAAGGAAACTATTAGGAAAGTTTTCATAGATAGGTATTTTGAATTTGGATTGTTCGAAACAAAGAAATCCCTACTTTATAATTGAAGAAGTCAACAAGGTTGTTACAAATAAAATATAGTCCGTGATTAACTATGACACAACAATGCTTACGATAGAAAATTTGAAAAAAAAGAAAAATAATTCAAATATTTTTTAAACACTCTCAAAATTAACATCATGGGGTTACATGTTATGATACATCCAATTCTTAAGAATACTCTTCAAGAGGATTTAACCAATAAAATAAGTAATTAAAGATAAGTTTTCTATATATAGACCAAGGATCCTAATCCATTTGAAAATATGAAAATATGGTGGGATATAAATATCAATAGGTCTAAAATGTTTCAACTAGATTAAAAAATCAAGAAGGTTAAACAACATTTTTAAAAATGGAATAAGAAGTCTTTTGGTAATATCTTTTCTTGGAAAGTTTCCCTACAAGACAAGATTCTTCAAACTAAAAAGGAAATTCGGGAAAAGGGCCTTTCAAATGAAGCTAAAAGAAGAAGATGGCCTTCTAACCGATGATCTCAATCTTGATCTTTTAGAAGAGGAAATTCATTGGAAACAACAATCTTGAAACAAATGGCTTCGTGAAGGGGACAAAAACAATGGCTTCTTCCACAAGACTGCTATTATAAGAAGAAACTACAATAGAATCTTGAAGATTGTGCTTCCTTATGGGAGATAACTAATGATAATAATATAATTTACAGAGAAGTTGAAAGATACTTTAAAGACATTCTCACCGACTCTAGAGAAAACATAGATAATGATATAAATCAAATCCTTATTAAAATCCCTTCCTTGGTTTCACACAATGATAATAAGGAGATCAATAAGGCCATATCAAAAGAGGAAATTAAAAAAAAATCCTTCAATCCTAACAAAGCACTTGGACCTAGTGGTTTTCCTTGGTTCTTCCAACAATTTGGGAAATTGTGGGGAAAGATGTTTTTGAAGTTGTTCAAGAATCCAGATCCATTAAAGACATTCTCAAGCAGTTCAACTCAACTCTCATTTCTCTTATTCCCAAAAATGAGAATGCGGAAACATTTGAATCATATAGGCCTATCTCTCTTACAATTTTACTTATAAGATTATATCTAAGGTCATTGCGAACATGCTTAAAATCTTATTACCTAATATCATTTCCCCTAAGTAAGGGGGTTTTGTGGTTGGAAGACAAATTTTGGATGGAATAGTTATATCCCATAAACTTATTCACTCTATTAAACATCAACAATCTGGAAATGTGTTCATAAAATTGGATATGACTAAATCCTTTGATATAGTTAATTGGTATTTTTTCATACAAGTCTTAGAAAAAATTGGGTTTAATGAAGATTGGAGAAAATGGAGTTTCATTTGCATTAGTACAACAATATTGTTTGTCCTCATAAATTGTGAGCCTACGCTTTTTTTTAACTCTTCCAGAGGCCTCAAACAAGGTGACCCTCTTTCACCTTTTCTGTTCATTATTATGGTTTAATCCCTTAGCCAATAGATGTCTTTCCTCAAGTCAAGTAGAATGTTGAATGGTATTTTTATAGATAATGATGCTCACAGAGTTACTCACATGTAATTTGCTGATGATACAGGGGCTTTCGGGCAAGCCACTATCACAGAGGCAAAGTCCTTTAAACATGCATTTGATATTTATGAAGAAGCCTATGACCAACAAGTTAATAAAAGAAAGTCCAAAACTTTCTTGTTCAATACAAATAGAGAATCACAAACTATGATATACAGGATCTTTGATATCAATCATGGATCTCTTCATTGCTCTTATCTTGGAATTCCTCTTTTTCAAGGTAGAAACTCTATGGACATATGGAAAACAACCATTGACAAGATCTTGAAGAAACTTGACAGTTGGAAAGGTAAATGGCTCTATTTTATTGGTAGAATTCAATGGATTTCATCATGTGTTCAAGATTTTCCTATTTACATGATATCATTTCTTTCTATCCCATCCAATTTGAATAAAATCATTAATTCCATTCAAGCAAAGCTCCTTTGGGGTGACACATCTAATAAAAATAATATTCCTCTATGAAATGGGAAAACACTTGTCTTCGAAAAGAGATGGGTGGATTGGGATTCAAGATCAACATAAATATGAATTCGGCCCTTGGTGCCAAACTATCTTGGAGGACTTATTTTGAGCCTCATTCCCTATGGATAATTATTGTTAGGGGAAAATATCTAGATAACATGCACCCGAAAGGATTTTCACTGTCCGGAATCATCTAATTGGCTTTCAAATTTGGAATCTCGTGATCAAATCTATGGTCATTCTCAAGCCTCTACTGCGATGGTCCTTGGGAAGAGGAACAAAATTAAAATTCTGGAGTGGTGCTTGGATTCTTAGCTCCCCTTTGGACTCACACAATTTAATCAATCTTTATGCTTGGTGTGAAGAAATATATGGTCCATTGGTTAAACGCAATATCAATCAAGAGCATAATGGTTGGTTTGAGTTGCAGGTTCCTCATGGCCTGACTGAGGAGAAGATGTTTTTAATGAAGATCCTTCAACCTTTTCATTTCTCCAGACACAATGATTAGCTAATATGGACAGGAGCCATATTTTGGGAAATTATTAGGGCTCCATTATAATTTGTAAGTGAGTTGTTTATTTGTTGACCGAACTCGCATAAATAAGTATAGGAAGATTTGATAGTTAATTGGTTGCTTATATTTTAGAGAAACTAAAGCCTATATATAATGCTATTGTATTGTGTGAAAATCAATGAAAATTATTCTTTTGTGTGTTTATTCTCTGTGCAAATCTGCTCATACCTCCGCATCTGGTATCAGAGCAGGTTTAGAATGTCTTTGATATAATTTGTTAAGGGGAAGCGTTGCAAATAAATTTTCCCCATTACTGAAAGTCTCTTATGTAAAATCTGATCATAGAATAGTTCTCAAGGATTATAGAATAATGTGAAATCTGTAGCATTTTTTACAGTTGTATTAAGTGTTCTATATGATCGATTCATAAATATGTGTTGAAGAATTTAGATCCTTCAGTTATGAGGGCCTCGTACTGAGCTTTGTCTTAAACCAATTCGTGATTGTATGCGCCAGGATTAACAAGCATCAGTTCGACGTAGCCGTGTGCAGAAGTTCCAAAGTTACGTATTTGTTTGACTTCATACAGTTTTTCAATCCTGGAATTTGAGAAGATTGATGTCTTTATTTTCATCTTTGTTGTGGAGCTGATAGATCTGATTTGGTTTTGCGCTCTGAGTTCATGGATCTGCCAGTCAGTTTTGTGTAAATTCGATCCATGCATTATCTTGAGCAATGTTTCTGCGGGTTCTCCATCATCGTGTGATCTCAGACTTAGTTGCAAATACTCGGCTCCCAGTTCACCTTCAAGCTCGTCCTTTATTCATGCAAATTAATTTCAATGTCTTTCCATCCCAGATCTCTCTATGCGTTACACCTACCAGACTATGTGGAGTCTTTGTGTGCTGATTGTGGAATCTTCTCACCATACGACATAACAATTGTTTGCCTCATCCCATGATCTAGGTTTAAAATATACTAGTTTATATATAGCCTTAAATTCATGTCCATTACTAGGTTCAATAGTATTCTTCACGTATTGAAATATAAGTTTAGTAAGTTTGTCATTTTAGTCTAGTGAGTCATTTTAGGTGTTAAATCCATTTGTTATTTATTTAAAGACTTTGTTTTTATTAGTAATTTTTAGTGAGTTAAGTTTAGTCATTTTGTATTATAGAAGTTCCATTTTATAATCACAAGAGTCATATTTAACAATGTAGTGTCTATTTCATGCCATATTGTTTAAAGAGTTGATTAATCATAGTTTATTTTGTTGTTATCATTCCACACTTTTAGTACAAGAATCATTGTGTTTCAATTATCAAAAGTATGTCTCAAAAGTCTAAAAATGTCGATACTGCTTGTTATCTCTTTTCATTATTGTCAAAATATATTGTGTCTAGTATAATGTAAAAGTGTCAAAATATTGTAAAACAAAACAATTTGCCTTACAAACGCATTTTAAGTGGTATCCAACCTCCGACCGAGGTATACAAAATTGAGCTTCATGATCAAATCCGACTAAGCTAGAAGCATGATATTAGTTGACAGAGGCAAATGGAGGTTGGAGTTCAATCAACTACCTCTCGCCGATTGTCAACACAAGGCCACACCAAAGGTTTTGTGGCACATTTTGTTTCGATTGTGTGTTTTCTTTCAATTATGTGTGGTGTGTTCCCATTTGCAGTGTTCCTAATTGAATAAGTGTTAGGATAATTAATTATGCATTTTATAGTTAATTATTTAACTATTGTTATTAATTAATTATTGTTGTATATTGTTATATGGTTTTATCAATCATATTTGGCTTATTATTTTCAAGCGGGTATATTTGTTATGTAGTTATAACAATTATGTCATTTGTGCTTCCCGTATGATATTTTGGAAGCTTATGCAATCAGGAATATTATTGCACCTGTGCAACTTAGTTTCTTGTTTATATTCAGTTGTACAATACCTATAAGTATTGCAGCTCATACATATATAATTTGGTTGATTTCACATTAATAAAATACACAAGCTATTGTCCCTATTTTGTGAAATTACAATAAGTGGAAATTTCACATTGTAGGGGGAACACAATCTAATGTTTCATCTCCAGTTTTTAGTTTGTGTGTATGAGCGGTATAATTTAGCGAGAATTTCCTTATCTCTAGAAGAGCAACTATGATGAGGGACAAAGCATGCACTGGCACATCACGATATGGTTGTAGGTAAACCATTTGAAAACCTTCACCCCTTTGTGGTTTATGGTCAACCACTGGAAAACCACCTCACTCTCATTTTTTGGTTAACTAATGGAAAACCAACTTTTGGTTTGTGATAATCCAAAGGAAAATCACATGATCGTGAAATTAGGTGTAGTGTAGCATGGAAGTTTTCCCGTGTTCACACTAAGGGGTAGATGTTGGGATATTATTAGTACTCCATTATAATTTGTAAGTGAGTTATTCATTTTTGACCGAACTCACGTAAATAGGTATAGGAATATTTGATAGTTAATTGGTTTCCTATATTTTAGAGAAACTAAAGCCTATATATAAGGCTATTGTATTAGGTGAAAAGCAATGAAAATTATTATTTTGTGTGTTTATTCTTTGTGTGAATCTGCTCACACCTCCACATCACCAAATCTAGAAAATACAATGTAAAAAAGATGGATATACCATCATATCTTCACAAAACAGAGATCTCATCATTTCCTCACCAGAAAATTTGGTTCAAACATGGTTTACCCAAAGCTAATGCTTTTCTTTGGACAACATATTGGGAAAAAAATATTACTCAATCCAATATTTACAAGTGATGCTTCTTTGGTCCCTTGTAAGTTCCCTTATGTCTCAAATCTGAAGAAGATGTCAATCGTTTTATCATCCACTCGTGAGTATGCTAGCGAATTTGGAATTCCTTCCGTAAAATATTTAATTTGTCTTTGGCTCTTCCTACATCCAACAAAAATCTTATCAAAGAATGGGAGTTCAAAATTTTCTTAGTCCCTCTTCTTCAAATTTGGAACTTTATTCCTACTAATATTTGT
This sequence comes from Taxus wallichiana var. yunnanensis, assembly GCA_018340775.1. NCBI lineage: Eukaryota > Viridiplantae > Streptophyta > Pinopsida > Cupressales > Taxaceae > Taxus > Taxus wallichiana. The sequence continues at coordinate 518,489,344 of CM031236.1, read as the reverse complement.
TGGAATATCTGGCTTGAAAGAAACATGAGAATTTTTAGAAGTGAATCTAAGAACATTGATTGTACTCTCTCACAAGTCTTGAGATCTATCAAGGAATTGATCATGACTTGGCATCCATATGATGGCAAGATATTCTCTGAAGAAATCATCACTTACAACAACTAGAAAGACATTCTCTTGGGGATCCTTGATAAAGGGTTTGGGAAGAAAGGTAAATCTAAATATCGGAAAAAATGGATCTCACCACCACATAACTTCATCAAATTCAACTTTGATGGAGCTGCTAAAGGAAACCTAGGAAGAGTTGGAATTGGTGGTATCTTTCGAAACTCATTGGGGTAACCTCTCATGGGTTTAACAAAATCTATAATAATTTTCCTGGAAAATTTTGCTGAAGATAAAATCTCTTTGGCATGGTCTCAAAATTGCCATTGACAAGGGCTAGATCAACCTCATTGTGGAAGGCGACTCAAAAATTGTCATTAATGTAATAAAAAAGGAAAAATATATCTTTTTAATTTGTATCACATAGTGGAGGAATGTATTTCTATGCTTAATAACATGTACATTAATCATATTCCTATAAATGCTAACAAAGATGCAGATAAACTTGCTAATTTAGGGGTTGAAAATGATGATAATTTGAAAGGCTCGTCATTCTCCATCCTAAATATTTAATTACTAAGCTGGGTGATTTATTGTAAATTGAAGGGCTTATTACATCTATACACGTGGCGAGATGCGATGCATGCCCACCTCTCCTAGAAATAATTGTTTGGATCTCCTTGATTTTCTTCCCACACATGACATTTATTGTCATATTTTTTTCTGCCATGTGCTTTGAAAGATTTGCCTCACTTGTGTATTGGGGTATTAATACCCCCTCCATTAAGAATTTAGATCAAATGCTCGTAATTCAGTTAAGAATATGGACAAGGGTAAAATTAGTACTAGGAATGAAATGAGGACCATGGTAGGGAAGGGAAAGGCCACCGTGAGTAACATGGTGAAAGAGATGAAGGAATCCATGTTACATCACTACTTCATTGATGATGTTCATCATTCCTTCCTCCTTTTAGTGAATGATATTGAACCACGGAGACTACTCAATGTTGGTTGTCTTCTCGATAAATGAACTCGAATCACGGCCAAGGAAACCACGAGTGCACTCGAAAACTCCTAATCAATGGTGTTAAGGACCCAAAGCTACTTCAAAGGATGGCTACCAATCTTCTCGAGGTGCAATTGTCAACCAACATGGTTGTAGTTTAAGAAGTGGTTGAATTCATGAATGCTCTAGGTCATTCTACTCGGTAGATTGGATACTTTGAAGGTAGCTCAAATTATTGGCATGCAAATAGTGTTATTTAGAGCTAGCGACTCATTCTCCATACATGAAGATATGGAGAAACTCACTTTGACATTGGCCTGCTCCTCGTCTCCGGACCAAATATGGAAGCTCAACAAAGGCATGGCTATGGAGATCTTGCTTCGAGCAGAAATTATATGTTATTTTCTCTATTATAGACATACCCAATGAAAATTTTGATGAATCCAAGCTCACGAGATCTTTCACCGCATTGGTGGATGATGAGGAGGTGAGGAATGTTGACATACCCGCTTATGATTGTGACTAGCTCCTCGAATGAGGAGGGAAAATGAATTCTATGCTTAAATATCTATATGTGTATAGCTTTAGTATAACTCCTACTAGATTATCCATCTTCGATGCCTTTTGTAATCCATTTTTAACTTGAATTTTTAGTTATTTTTTCTATTATAATATAGTAGTAAGGCTTCGTTCCTCTTTTTTACTTGATAAAAAAAAGATAAGTTTTCTAACCAATGCTATGCCTTATCAAATTTTGAGCATTCTAAAATAACATTTGACAAAAACCCAACTTGGAGAGATTCGTTACCTCTTGAAAGATTTTCAACACAAATTTCTTGGCTCATTTTGACCCCATAGCTCGTCAAATTTCAAATAGAAACCTCTATATCAATTGATGTAGGTACCAAATAGTGAGAAATAATATATACAATCTTGTCGTCTAAGGTGTGATTTAATGGTAATGACAATCTTATTTCTATCTAAGACTAGCAATCACACGTGAAACGTGTGATTGAAATGTCGAAGGGGATTCATTAGAAGAAGTTAAATTTGAGGGAGAAAAATTGGTGCACATGGATTTTCCATCATCAAAATGTCCTATACTTGTTATACTTACCTTTTAGCTTGCAAGATATTTCATCACATGAGCACTTTCATGGTTCTTTCTATCACCCATGTTCCTAAGGATCTCATCACACACTTCATTCATTATCCACATTTGTCACACTAATTCACAAAGAGTGTTAGCTCTATGCCACTATCACAATCGTGGACCTAATATAAGCACTATAGACATGAAAGCATGAAATTATTACCTTGCTCTACTTGGTAGCTCCATTATTCTTCTTGTATGTTCACCTCCTTATCAACCTCATTCATGCACCCTTCTTGTCATTTCATATCTTGATTCATCAAAGCAATCATAAAACATGTATTGTCCTTGTCACACAATCCTAGATCTAAATAGGTCTCTCGAATTAATTAGTACTCAAAGAAATATCTAGGTTCATAATTTACCCTCCTACACTCCTATAACACTTCATATATTATAACACAAGGTGTTCAAATCCTTCATACAATCATACACTTCCCTTTCATCCATGGTATCTCTATTAGACCTCATTTTCCTACTAGTCCTTCCAACATACAAATTTTGTTGTATCTAAAAATTTCCTGAAACAACCCCACAAACTCAAGGGTGATCTATATTCCCTTTATGGAGTTCTTGCATATGCCTAAGTTTCATGTAGTGTTCCTTTGTATGGATTCACACTTCCTTTGGATTGTACTATGCACCGAGGCCTATTTTGTCCTCATAATCATGACAGTGGTACTTACTCTTATGACCTCACCTTATTGTTGGTGGATACACCTCGGAATGTTGCTAATATGATGTCTACCAATTTTGGTGACTTGACTCCATCATTTGACCACTCATGCACCTCATTTTCACCTCAATATGTACATAGTCACAAACTATAGTATAAAATGTATTATAAATTTATCACACACGTGAAAGTTGGAGGTTGAAATTTTGCATACTCATACTAGACCCCTATACAGTCCTTTTCCCAAAATTTCATAGAATTGGGTTGTTAGAATTTAATCATGTTGATGCCCTAGTCTGGTCCAGAGAGCATAAAATTAGATCTACAGGACAAATTAAAAAGTTTCAAAAGCTAGAAAAAATAACCATTACTCCTCATACCTTCCATCAACTTTTTCCCTTACAAGTGAGGAATAAATATGTTTTTATTTGTGACTATACTTTTCTCCTTGCTTCTTGGAGCGGGGTCTCTTTAATCTAAGCTATAAACACTTATTTAACATCACAAACACGCAAAGTCATGAAAAAGTACCTTTAACCACACACAAATACCTTTATTAGTCATCATAAAAATTGGTTACATGTTCTTCATCTCTGCTCTTGGATAACTCTCCCATGAATCTCTCTCTTAATATCTCAATTGGTCTAACTAGTTGCTAAATATAGCTCTTAAATGATCTCAACACACACTCCCATCTTGGAATTGGATGAAACAACATTCCAAGATTTCCTCTATATAGTTCAAGTCCTATTTTCACTCACATTACATAAAATATGATGTTATTTGGATATAAAGACAACTAATGCCACCTTTTGACTCTTTCATACTCAATTTCACTTTTACAATATATTCAATTTGATATTCATTTACTCAAGTGAAATCACTCGCATACACTTAGAAAAACATGTTTAAATGGTCTCATATGACCTTATGGCATTTATTTATTGATGTTCCTGCATCAGATTACCCAACTTGAAATTTTTTCATAAGCTCATGCTCATGGGTCTTTAAGTGGTAAACTTTCTTTCTCCATGCTTTCTAGTTTCTTCTTGCCTTCTTTGATTGTACACCTTCAATTGCTTGTGTTTCCTACCTCTCTACAACCACTCTAAACTTGTACTTGTATTTATTCTCCATATAATTTGCTTTCTTGTTTGTCTCTTGTTCTTCTTTAATCTTCTTCATCATGGATTCCAACTCTACCCCGCATTCTTCATGTTTACCCAATCATAGCATCTAGGACTTTATTAGACACCAATTTCCAAGGCCAAGTGTCTTCTTGACCTGCTCTATCACCACTCTGTGCTCATTTTCACACCTAGCTTCTTGATAGGTTTGTTTCACTTTCTTTGATGAAGTGGAATTCTTCAAGATTGGAATTCAACTCCTTTTCATTTATCAAGGACCCATTTGAATTCTCAACTATCATATTACTCCATTGTAGGTATTTCTTTCCTTCATCATATTGACATGTACAGACTTCCTAATTTGCACATCTTACTAGCACTCCTTGTTTCTTAGCAACCTTGCTCTTATTTTGCATTTGACTCAGACTTGTCTCTTGATTCCTAACTATACCACTATAATCGGAACTCGTTCTACTATGATTTATCCATTTTTCTAGTTCTTTTACCTTTGGAAGCTTGTAAATCAACTCTACCACCTCGTAATATTGTTCCTTACATGGTATTATCTAACTTATTATTGGATCAATCCAAAAATACCTGATTTTATTCCTTTCAAGTTGTCTCATATCTTCATTCAATGATTCTATAGGCATTTTCTTTTTAGGTTATGAGTTCTTCACATGCATATTCTTCTTTGGTTCATGGTATTTACCGAGCAACATAAATCTTCTTGTCCACTTGCTCTCATCCACTAGGTTAGCTCTATGAGCTACACTATTCATTAAGAAATCATTCGCAACAAGAAAACTTCTTATTTGTATAAGCATGCCCTGCCTATGGAAAACTGATATTGGTCTCGGTTCCTGCTCATAATTTTTCATTTTTACTTCTATGATTGTTCTTGAAAGAATTAGTAACCTTCCTAAGGTATCACTAATGACCAGACTCTGCAATCTTCTTGAAATTTAAAACTATGCTCATAAGAAACATTATATGTACCTTTTTGTTGATTTGGATGCCTGATTTGGATCTCCATTGATTCTCTTGTTTTTACTAAGCTTTTATTTCCATTCCATGGTCCTATGTAGAACTCCTTCTTGTTTGACAACTTGTTTTGATTTGTTAGCAACCATATAGATTTCAAAATCAATTCAAGTCTTCTCATTGCTTCTTGGTTTTGTGTCATGTTCCATATGATTGTTTGATTTGAATCTCCTCCTTTCTTTGACTCCATCATGTCTTGACTATACCTAGTCTTCATCTTGTATGGTGCATCCTCTTGAATAGCTATATTCAGACTTTTTGAAGTCTCTAGGAACACTCCATTGTTCCATCTTTTTCTAGATTCACATGTTCTTAGTCTATTCATGGCCATCCTTAACAAATAATTTATGCAACCTACATTCACACGTGCCAACACACAATTAGATTCAAAATTCAAAGTTTCTTTGACCTCCTTGGCTGCTCCATGCATGCTTCCAACTTGTTTTTCATTTGCATTCTCTCCTAGGATAGTTTTTAAGCCTTGTTTCTTCATCCTCCTATGTTGTTCTTCTTTACTTATGGTGTCTTCATCAAGACATTGTTGTTTTTTTTTTAAATCATCCTTCTTTCCTCTTAATTCCTCTTCATTTTCTTTGTTTATTCTTCTCTCAAGGACTGACTTGTCCTTCATCTTCTCTATCTTTGTCTCCAAATAGCATGTCTGCTTCTATTTTTATCATGGCACCTTCTTGTGTCTTCTCACTCTCTTGTTCTTCTAGATCTTTCATAATATATTCAAGGACTATCTCCCATGTCCTTTCCTCTTATTCTCTTCTTTGAGAGAACTCACTTCTATCACTCTTACCTCGGTGACCTAACTGATCTTCTTGGTCATTCTTCTCATTACTTGAGGACTTCATGTTATCTTTCAGCCTCGTTGGGGCTTTGCTTTCTTTATTTCATTTGTTTGCTTTGATCCATCTTTGTGGATCCCAACTACTCTTCTTGTTGGACAATGTTTTTCTTGTCTCCTTTTTCTTCCAAGTACACATTCATGCCTCATTTTTCCTCTTTCATGAAGGCTAAGACCTAATTCTTGGTCTTCTCAACAAATTCCTTGAGTCCAAACACCATGTTCCTCTTTTCATCACCTACATCCTAACCCATCAAAGGTACCAACACATGCTCTATTCCATCCTTTATTATAAAACACTTGTTCAATCTTCCATTATAAACTACCCTTCTATCATACTACCATGGTCTACCTAAGAGTAAATGACATACATCCATAGGCATCACATCACACAAGACTTCATCATGCAAACTCCCAATTTTGAAAGGAACTATACATTGCTCATTTACAATAATTTGATGATCCTTCTACACCCATGCTACTCTATAGGGTGTAGGATGAGGTATTCTTCTTAAATTCAATTTTGACACCATTTCCTCATACAAAATATTGTCAGTGCTTCCATTATCAATAATTACCTGACATACCTTGCCTCTTGTTGTGCATCTCATTCTAAAAAGACTCCTTCTTTCCATCAAACTTGCTTCATGTCTATTAGAATTCAAGATCCTTCTGGTCAACAATAGTTCATGAAGTTATCCTTTACTTGATTGCCCTCTTTTCTCATGAAATAATGCATTTTTCACCTTTGCAAATCCATCATGTCTATCTTATAACTTAGTCTTAAATTTATCATTTGCATTTGCACCACAAGATCTTTCTGAACCATAGTCAAGGATTCCATACCTGACATCATGTTTCTCTACATTTCCTCAATACCTCTCTATAGACTCATCAAACTTTTGAAATCCATGCTGGTACTTACCATTTCCTTCTCAATCTCTTTATTTTTCATTTCTCGGATTGCTTGGATTAACTCATGTACAAAGTCTTATAATATTTCCAATATATCGCTTAATCAAAAAAATTGAATTCTTTCCAAAAATTTATACTCTACAACATGCTAGACAAATCGAGACTAGGCTCGATACTAATAATGGTGCACATGGGTTTTCCATCATCAAAATGTCATATACTTGTCATACTTACCTTTTATCTTGTAACATATTTCATCACATGAGTACTTTGTCATGGTTCTTTCTATCACCCTTTTTCTTGAGGATCTCATCGCGCACTTCATTCATTATCCACATGTGTCACACTAGTTCACAAAGTGTTAGCTCTATGCCACTATCACAATCTGGACCTCATATAAGCACTATAGGCATGAAAGCATGAAATTATTACCTTTCTCTGCTTGGTAGCTCCATTGTTCTTCTTTTATGTTCACATCCTTATCAAACTCATTCCTGCACCCTCTTTTTTCATTTCATACCCCGATTCATCAAAGCAATCATAAAACATATATTGTCCTTGTCACACAAGCCTAGATCTAAATAGGTATCTTGGTACTTATTGCTCAAACAACATGTAGGTTCATGAGTCACCCTCCTACACTCCTAGAACACTTCATCTATTCTAACACAAGGTTTTTCGATCCTTCATACAGTCATACACTTCCCTTTCATCCATGGTTTCTCTATTAGACATCATTGTCCTACTAATCCTTCGCAACATACAAATCTTGTTGTATCTCAAACTTTCCTGAAATAACCCCATAAACTAAAGGGTGATCTAGATTCCCTTTAGGGATTTCTTTCATATTCCTAAGTTTCATGTATTGTTCCTTTGTATGGATTCACACTTCCTTTGGGTACGTACTATGCAATTTAGGCCTATTTTTCCCTCATAATCATGACGCCGGCACTTTCCCTTGTGACCTAACCTTATTGTTGGTGGATCCACCTCTATAATGTTTCTAATATGATATCTACCAATTTTGGTGACTTGAATCCATCATTTGACCACTCATGTACCTCATTGTCACCTCAACATGTACACACACACGATCAGTAGTATAAAACATATTATAACTTTCTCACACATGTGATTTGGAGGTTGAAATTTTGCATACTTCTACTAGACCCCTATACAATCCTTTTTCCCAAACTTTCTTATAATTTGAGTGGTTATAATTTAATCGGCTAATGCCCTAGTCCGGGCCCGAGAGCATAAAATTGGATCTACATGACAAATTACAAAGTTTCAAAAGCTAGAAAAAAACCCTTACTCCTCATACCTTCCTCAACTCCGTCCCTTACCAGTGAGGAAGAAAGATGTTTTTATTTTTTACCGTACTTTTTCTCCTTGCTTCTGGAGCAGGTCTCCTTAATCTAAGCTATAAACACTTATTTTAACATCACAAACAAGCAAAGTCATGAAGTGCCTTTAACCACACACAAACACCTTTATTAGTCATCATAAAACTCGGTTACATGTTCTCCATCTATGCCCCTGGCTAACTCTCCCATGAATATCCCTCTTAATCTCTCAATTAGTCTAACTAGTTGCTAAATCTAGCTCCTAAATAAGCTCAACACACACTCCCATCTTGGAATTGGATGAAACGACATCCAAAGATTTCCTCCATACGGTTCAATTCCTTTTTTCACTCACATTACATCAAATATGGTCTTATTTGGATATAAAGACAACTAATGCCACCTTTTGACTCTTTCTTACACACACTCAATTTCACTTTTTACAACATATTCAATTTGACATTCATTTACTCAAGTGAAATCACTCACACACACCTAGACAAACATGTTTAAATGGTCTCATATGACCTTATGGCACTTAGTTCTTGATGTTCCTGCATCAAAAACATTAAAGGTGGAAGAGGGAGACTATGAGGGGGTTTGAGGGAGGAGAAATAAATCGAGAGAGGAAAATGTTGGATGGGACCATTTTGTGAAACTAGTTTTTCTTATGACAAGGAACATATGTAACACGTATATCTTTGTCAATTTTTTGAAAAAAAGAGAGGGGTTTTAGTGTGCACATCACTATGGAACCATAGTTTGGAGATGTTTTATAAAGAAAGGTGTTGTCAATGAATACTTAAAGGAAAAACTTTCATAAATCCCAAAGTCTGCATATGTTACGTAAGTTGAAATTTTGCATTGAAGGTTCCTTATGTTGTCGATTTCATGTACATTTGTGATTAGGATTTATCCATAATAATTAAGATATCGATTAAGGTTTACCCTCATCAAAATTCCTATTGAGTCATAGGACAGGGTGGAGAATGATGAAATAAGTATTAAGTAACATGATTCAATGAAATAAATTTTAGTATCAAGCTTAAGAATAGTGGTGTGCTTTGTTTATTTTAAGCCATGTGGAGGGGTGACTCACTCGGTCGGGTTTCATTAACTTGTCCATCGGTTGTAAAAACTAGCCCTACATAATTGAATGTAATGGAATATTATGAAAAAATATGGGAAAAGGAGCTTTGTTATTATTTTATTTTATTTTTTATAGTTTTAACATTTTTGATTGGATGGTATTTAATTTGTTCGATAAGCTAAAAACATGAATAAAAAGTTGGAAATAAGAAATGTGGGAATTAAATACTTGCATGTCCAACACGTATTTCATAGCTCAGATTGTTCCCACCCAATTAATATTTATTATCTGTGTGCTCTATTGTATTGTCTCAATCTCACTTGCATTAGTTAGGTGAATGCAATTTTTCCTTAAAGGGGAAAAATAAAAAAACAGGGAAAATATAATAGGTGATGAGATTAAAAACATTACATTTTTGGTTCCTTATGTCATCAATTTTGTGCACATCTATGATTAGGGTTTCTGTTTGGCTATTAAGATATTGATGAGGGTTTCCCCTTACCAATAGTCCTATTGATCTCTTGAACACGTGAGGGACAAGTATTGAGAAATATGAGTAAACTACATCAAAAGAGTATTGAGATTAAGAATAACATTGTACTACATCTATGTTAAACCATATGAATGGTTCACTTAGTCAGTGCAATTTAATTTTTCATCAGTTGTAGGGCACTAACAACTGGTCTGAACATTATTAAAAGATATAAACTATTTTGAAAAAATATGGGAAAAATGGGCTTTGCTATTATTTTGTTTTATTTCTTATTGTGTCAAAGCTCTAGATTGGACGACATTTAATTTATTGTGCATATCCCATATCTATTCCACTGACTCATATTGTTCCCCAAACAATATTTGTTATTTATGCTATACTTTATCATCTCAACATCACTTTCATTATTTATTTGAATGCAAATTACCCTTTAAAATCCAAAATAAAATATAAGAAAAAATCTACCGCAATGCTAATTTCTTATCACACTCTGTACCCACACTTTTCAATTTTAATCTCAACTAATTGCAATAAAACAAGTGCTAATCTAGCCCCTCCAAAGTTTGGTCATATGCACGTTTATGGGAATGATGTGGCAGACGAATGGCCCCAGGGTCCAATTTTGGGCACTTAGTTTTTGTCAGCAGGGTTGATACAATTTAAATCTATAAGATTTTATTATATGTTCTTGAATCTATTCTGATGAGAGTTTGCTAGAGTTTTCTATGTTATGAACAACGTGGGAAAACCCACCCACTATTAACACCTGTCACTTTATAAGCATGTGGTTTGTAGCATATGATTCCCACTGTGTATCTGTTTTTTTCCAGCTAAAGCCGAACAACGATGTCGGATCATTCGATGGCGGAAGAAAAAGTTGATGAGCGATATTTAGAATTATTCTTAAGGAAAACAGATTCTTAAGGAAAACAGGTTCTGCGCCATGATTTTCTAGAAAAGTATGAATGATGGGAGTTGTTGGCGTTTGGAGATGAAAGGCTCCAGCAGGCTTAGTTTTGAGGTTCTTCTCATAGATAATTCCCGTGGATAAAACCTGAACCAGATATCACCTGTAACAAATAGTGACACAGACATAAAATATATTATGCCATTGATACGGTTGCACTATAGGGTGTCAGAATCATGTAGCTCGATCGAACTTATACAACACCTTCGGCGTAATAAAAGCAGGAAACCTAAAACACTACTTGTGTAAAATAAAAAATTAACTATCACATAGAACTTCGGCTCTACTAGGTTTTTATGAGTGCGCTTGCGATAATCCACTATATACAATGTGTCCCTTTAGTCTTTATAGGGTTTCCCTTCAGTCCTATCATAGTGTTATTCGGCTATTTTCCCACCGCTAAGGCGGTGAGTTACATATAAATGACTAACTCTCCTTCCATTACAATGATTATTGTAATTGGTGTTGGAAATGGCTCCCAAATATGCTTAGAAGTTTGTGTCGAAGGTCTACGATGAGGTATGGATTTTGAATCATCCCTAGATGTTGTTATTTTTGATGAATGTTTAGACCCTATGGTCAAATGGTATCGTAACAATTTCCTTATTGCATATTTTTGTGGCCGCATCCCCTCATAAGCTTACCTACAAAAACTAGATAAAGAACCATTGGGAGTCTAATGGTATCTTGATATCGTCAGGTATTTGTAACCTCACTAAAGGATTTTATCTCTTTTCATTTCACGAGCCTTCTCATCTCCAAGCCCTCCTTCTTAAGGCAACTTGTTGGTATTTAGGTAATACCCTTTTAGTGCTTTCTCAATGGACTCCCAACTTTAGCCCCACCAACCGGTTTCGTTGAAAATACCAATTTGGATTGAGCTTCCTAGACTCCCCGTTCATCTCTGGTCTTTCCTTCTAGAGATAGTTAAACCCATTGGCAAGGTGATATGCCATGAACAAGAGCATTTTTTAATGTTCGTCCCAACAAATAGGTTTGTGTCGAAGTTGACCTTGCGAAAGATCTGCGAGACCACCTGGATATTCAAGTTGAGTCCATGCGTATCTCTCAAAAGTTGGTTTATTCTAACCTCCCCAACACGTGCTTTCGTTGTCAAGCCATGCAACACCACATTTGCGACCATCCTCTTCTCACTCGTTCTAAGCCGGTGGTGATGTAACCTCAGTATCTAAGCCAAAAGGTGATCAACCTCACCGGTGGTTGGATCATAGTTGGGAATAATAAGGGTTAAGCAGTGCGAAATCCACTTATGTGGCACCACCACCCCCTTTTCCTTTCTCTCCTTCATCCAAGGATGAGTCGGATTGATACACCCCCGGCCGGGCCATTCCTTCCAAACCCTCACAGAGCCGGGTTTTACCATCACGGTCAAATAATTACGAGAATTTAGCGTCAACATATTTTCCTCTTCGTCGCTCTCCGGCATTCCACCCCAGAGGTGTCCCATGGCGCACAAAGAGACAATGGGTTCAAACTTTGCTCCATTCATGTTGATCTTTCTAATTCAGACTAGATCCCACTTACTAATAATTTTGCAATTCTTGTCTCATAAGATGGCATGTTAGACTAGCAGGGGAGTTTGATATGTCTATTTTTTCATGAATTTTATCTTCTGGAATGTTATGGTTCTTACAAAACCCTCTCGTAAATATTTTGTTTGGTTATCCTATCATTCTTTTAGCTGCATTGATATTATTTGTCTCACAGAAATTTTTTTTTTTGTTTTTTGCTTTAGAATACGCTAAGTTGTATCGCTCCTGCTTTTTCACATTTTCATACTCGGCACATTGATGGAAAAGGTGGTGCTAGTATTTCCATTTCTGTGGAATTTTTGGCCTTAATCAGCTCCTCAGGACAAGATCCTTCAAATTGGGTCATGTGGGTGATTATGGTGATTAATGATCTTTGTTTTGATATTATTAATGTTTATGCTCCTAATGATGGATTTGAAAGAACGAAATTATGGAAATGGTTAGGTGAAAACTTTCCCTTAGCTTATTATGTCCGGTGTGTGGTGACTTTAATATGATAGAACATCCTGATGACAAACTCGGTGCCCTCCCTATGCATTGGTGTGTCGGAAAGTGTGCGGCTTGGTATTACTTTAAAATTTGTTGGAGGATTTCTAATCCTTTGTTTAGGCAGCGTGATGTAGGGAATAGGAATATATCCTATGATAATAATGTAAACATTATTATTTTTAGCATTCATAACATAAGTGTGTTCTAGGAGGTTTGTATGGTCATGAGGAGCCTTGGAAATTTCATTTGTATGGACATAGGTTATACTATCTTAATTGGAAATTCCTCTTTAAAACAACTAAATTTGAATATTTGAGTGTGGTAGACATGGTCCTATGGGGTTATAAAACTATTTAAATCTATTTTCCAGTTGTAAATCACTACAAAAACTCATGGGTATGTTGGGTGAAGAGATAAACATGTTTGACAAGGTAAGAGGGAAAAGGTGTATCAAGCCTCTAGTAGGCATTTTTGGCAAGAAAAGACTATATTTTTGTATGAAATTCATGTGATTAAGAAGAAATATGAATGGAGTGAGAAATTTTCTTGTCATTTGAAGTTTCTTTAATTTTGGATGATGTGTTTTGATGTCTCATGGGTTAATTATATTCCCATAATTATGCTTAACACTCTTAAATTTGGGTTGTAATCTGTCTAATTCTTGTAAATTGCAAGTGTTTTCTATTTAAATATTATTATAAAGGAAGAAGGGAGAACTTTCAAATCAAGGTCCCTAAAAAGAAACATGAAAGGAGGTCTTGCAGAGCTTATCCAATTGATTTGAGGTGATAAGGAGCTTCCTAAATCAAGATAAGTCATTTTTTCTCCTACCGGGTTTTCAGAAACCCTCAACTAGGGTTTGATTTGAAAACTTCATAACTTTTGAATATCATAATATCGTGTCACATCCGTTGATTGAATATGCCACAATGAATGGTATAAGGCCCAACTATAACAAGAAATCGATGTAGCCAAAATAATTAGGAACTGGATATGTGATATTAAATATTGGACATTTGATAGCCACGAGAAGTGCAATGGAGCACACACTGATAGGAGCCGCTGGATAGATCATGGTGTTATTGACGTTATAGGAATTGATAGAAACATTTATATGTAATGAATCCGAGGTGAATGTAGCATGATAATCGTGATATGAAAATAAAAGGATGGTGGTGATGCATCAGCAAAAGTGGGAAGGAAGTCAAGGGACCCCAATGAAGGAGGGGGCACATCTCGATATACATGATTAGTAGAAGAATCAGGAGCTTACGTCTCATGTTTGGGCAAAGGGTCATTGAAGATTTTTAGCTTTTTATTATAATTAATTGGCTTATAATTAGATGGCTCGGCGAGCTCGAGTGAATTATTGTCAATAATATCCTAAATGAGATGTTTGAGTTTGAAGCAGCGATCAGTAGAATGCCCAATGCATTAGTGATAGTCATATTTAACATTTTCATCATAATTACGATACTTGAGGGGTGAGATGGATCAAGATTGAGCGGTGATGGAAGAGTGATTGGATCTATTTTGATGAGTTAAGGCAATAGAAACAATGTGTGTAGGTTAATTTGGTGAAAGTATGCTTTGGAGGTTGATATTGAAGCTTTTCAGGTGGAGAGACGGCATTAATAGTTTCATTTGCTTCAGTGAGCTTAGGATATGGCTTGAATGTTGATTTATCTTGAAACTTATTAGAAGATGATGAAGGAGAGTCATGATAATTTAATTTTCCCATAGAGGGTAGTTTGACTTTGCACATTTTGAGCATATGGCATAATTGATCAAATGAAGGAGAGGTCTCAAAGATGAAACTCTCCTGAAGTGGTGGACCATGGTAAGAGGATTTGACCAAAAAGAGCTTGTAATTCTCAATCGGTGATTACTATTACCATATTTTTCCATGCAAGAATGAACAAGGCTATTTTTAAGAAGTTGGCTATTTTTGGACAAAAAGTCTATTTTAGCATTTTTTGTATTTTTAGCACTCCATAAAAATAAAGTGTGCTAAATGGAAACATGGTGAAAGTTGCTATTTTTAGCATTCGCTAAAATTTTGAGTTTCCAAAATAGAGTGCAAATCATGCACAAAAGCTAAGCAAACTTGGAATGAAAGGGATCTATGAAAATAGTGAAGGTAGTCAAAGATAATGATTCTTAAAAATAGCAAAAGAGATGCTAATATGGAGGTGTAAGTGTGGCCTATATTCATTTGCATGATATGCACATAGGATGTGGCACCAAAGAGAATAGGTTAAGGGCCTAAAATACCAATTTTGACACAACCTTGGCAAAAAAGCAAAAGCAAAAGGTAAAGCACAAAGAGACAAAATAGAAAAGGTGCAAAAAGACAAAAGGAAAAGATATCAATTGCATGCTAAAATTTAAGGCTAAGGGGTCAAAGTTTCGAGTTTATAATTTTTCAACACCTTTTGCATGCCTTTGGCCACATAGCATGCTTAGTATTTAACGTAGGGATCAAGGGAGTAGTTTTTACTTTCTTTGAAACACTTTTTCCTGCCATTCTTGAACACATCGGGCATGAATTTCAACGCAGAGGTCTAAAACTCAACGCAGCAGACTTGGAGAAAGATTTTAGTATTATTTCATGGGCACTTTCATGCTTGGAGGGAAAACAAGGGGTGAATAAAAATAATATTTTTATTCTTGCATGCATAATAGGGGTTTGAAATAGATGGCAACAATCTAATAAGACTGATTTTCTACGTAAAATAAATACATACACACCTCTCCACTATTCCACTATGGTAGTCCTAGCTTGTACTTACATCTTTGAATAGAAAATCTCTATTTTTTCTTTCTCATATCACTGGTTTTCTAAGTTTTCATCATGTTTATCAAGGTAGTGTATTACTTTGTTGTGGAATTTCTTCCCTATATTGTTGTCCCTTACCTAAACCTTTGATTTAATTTTGCGATTAGCCTAGAGTTGTGCATGTGTGTGGATCTCTATATTTTTGTATGCGGTAGTACATGTGTGTATCAAATCATTGATGTATCACCTCAATTTTACATTTTTCGCACTCCTTCTCCCTTTTCCTTGTCAATTTTATTTATTTTTAGGTGATTCACGGGGAATTGTTATCGCCACATCACCGCACCCCCGAATGGCCTTAAGGTGAACACAACATTCGGTGTGATTGGGTAATATGGGATCACCTCTCAAGTTGTGGGACTTGGGCTCAAGGTGAACCTCCGGAGAAGGTTGGCTTCCTCTTCCTAAACTAAGCACTACATTACTGCTGATGCAATAAAAACAACTACCTAGACCTATACTACATTTCAAGTGGATTAAGGGAAAGAGATTTGCAAGGAAATTAAACCTATACTAGAAGTGGTGATGCACCAAGAAAGGGTTCTGCTAGACAAAATTTTGGCTTGCCAATGAAGAGAGATGATCATGAGGAAGAATGAACATGCATTACAAACCCAATTTACATATAGTACTTCACTCCTTGATAAGCACAATGACCTCTAAAACTTGCAAAAGAAACCCTAGTTGCACAATTCACCTGCAAACATGAGAGAGGAAAATAGAAGCAAAAAAATCATGTAAGGACATACAATTGATCACAAAACATAATTCTCATTACTTCAAGCACTTGCACAATGCATCATTATAACGTGGAAAGGCATAGGTTGTCATTACAATTTTGAGAAGAAAAGCTTGAGAGCCTGCAAATTCACAACAACTCAGCTTGTGAAGAGGGGAAACTTGGAAAATTTCTAACTCCCTTTGGAATAAGCACCCCTTTACATTTTATAGAACTTTGTTGAGTGGTGAGAGGAAGAAGGAGAAACCCTAGAATCTAGGCCAGAATGTAGGAAATAATTAATCACTATTGTTGGTCATGTTTGCCTCATTAATTGCAACTCCAAAAATCTATTTTATGATGATTCCATTGTGTAGCTCTCATTTTCCCAATTCCAACGACTATAATTTTGTAAAAACTAGCAATCGGGGATGAATTTATGGTTCCTTTAGTGAAAGTCACTTTTTGGGTATGTTGCTCATTATAATCCATTAGCTCTCTGATAATTTCTCATGATGCTTCATAAATTCAAGTATTTGAACTTCCTCCATCATTTAATTAAAATAATTTCTTTTGAAAGGGAGGTATGGGTTAACTTTGAAAATGGCTCGCCAAGTGGGCCGGTGAGCTATCCGCTTCAAATTCTAAGTTGTTCACTTTTTATTCTTTGATTGTTTCCGAGTTCTTTAGTGGGCTCCTCATTATTCACATTGGCCAAACATTTGTTTATTACATTGAGTGCCTTGCACCCACATTTTGCATTAAATTATATTAAAATAACTTGGAGGCTCCTTGTTCATTACCCACCACCCCATTCTTGTTGGGTATTCCGCCACGTCTCTATATTAAATAATGCTTCGACTCCACTAAACTCAACTTATTTGCCAAGAAGTCTCGGAGAGTTCTACGTATTGACTACTGAGGTGAGATCCTTTGTCTTCTCATTAGCTCGTATTGGTTAGTGAGTGTTTTACAAAAAATATTACTTGGTTATTTAAAAGACCCGCTATCCACACATTCCATACGATGACTCATTGCCACTCGCAAAAGCAATGAGTCATTTATTTGCATTAATTTCGCACAACAACCTTTGACCTGGTGGATTAGCTGATGACTCGTTTTGATCCTTGTCAACATTCTCGCACGTTGGCCCGACTCACTTCATAGTTCGGAATCCAAAGTCCTTCCGCGTGCCAAGCTCCAACCGCTAAAACACCTCCAAACCCTAAAAATCAAAACTTCAATTTTCGGAGTTTCGTGCTTTCGGCATCTTCCTACCTTTCCTCTTCAACTTGTTGAGATGTGTTACGTTAATTATTATTTACCTTTATTAATTATGCATTGCATATTAATAGGTTTATTTATTTATTGGTTATATGGTTATATTTCTTCATAACCATCTAATTTTCTTTATTCTGCATACGGGTGTTGTTATATTGTTTTAACAATATAATTGTTTGATTGTATTTAATATTGGTTATGTTTCCGGATATCTTTTTGGAATCTTGTATAAGTTAGATATTTTTGCACCTGTGCAACTTATATTCTTGTGTGTATTCAGTTGTATAGTACCTATAAGTATTGCAGCTCATACAAATGTAATTTGGTTGATTGAGATTAATAAAATTTATTAGGATTCCACCCCTATTTTTCAGTTTATATTTGGTACTAGAGGGAGAATCTAGACCTGTGAAGGTGTGGAAAGAGAGAGCAGCAAATATAGAGGATAGTGGAGAAGCATTTGCAGCAATTAAGAGCCTATGTAGCCTCCTGCAACCTCCCAACCCCATCTCGGCCTCCCCACATCCTGCAATTCGTTCCGTGTGTTTGGAACGTAAATTTTTTTGCACTAGTGCACCCTGCACTAGAAAAAAATTATTGCATGAATAGAAAATAAAAATAAATAAATTTCCCCAACATGGGTTTTGCCTCTAAATCTAGAGGACTACTTAGCTACAAATAATATTATTTGGTTTTCCACATTTGGAGGTTGAGTGAATGAGTTGGGATTTGTGTTTGGGCGACATAGCTCCTTTCAAGACCGAACCACATTATTTTGATATTGGGCAGTTGAGGCATTAGGAGTCATTGCATTGTGCTTTTTTGCAATTGCATACTGATTCAAGTAGTGTATTTGCATTTGTGGATCATCAATCAAGTTGCAAGGGAAATCTACATAGCCACCCTCTGTCATCGAGTTTGAACATGTCTACAATCAACACACCGAGTTAAGTTATACACTAACCAAGCCCACAAAGGGTGAGTAGAGGACGAGCTAGTATTGTCCACATCAAAGCGAGCCGTTCCATTATACACGCAATCCCTACAACCTACGTTCAAATACAAAACAAGTCTATTGGTCTATCAACCTCCCTCCTCTTTGCACCTTGTGCAAACACAAACAAAGAAAAGATTATAAGTGGCGGTAAAGCATTTCTCCACAATGATCTGCAAACACCCTGCAATGAGGTGCATTGAGCTCTAGATGTGGTGATCGGACCGGCCGTGCCCCTACAAACCTACAACCACAAAAATGACCTCGCAACACAAGTTATTCGGTTTTTCGTGCTACCCTCCACATAGATCTACACAAAGCTCAAAACGAGGCATTAAAAAAATACGACCAAAACCTCAATCCAAAATGGTGGATACTCAAATCAATACGAAGCGGCCCAAATTAGATCCACCAAATAAGGAACCCTAAACCATCTCAAATACCAGCATTCTCCACGTGGAGCCTCAGATCAAACCCACATCGAGCTTCTTCAAAAGGTCAGACAGGTTTTTGCTTATTTAAATATTAAATGCTTCGTTTTTTAGCATAAGCACTCATAGAGCCTAGTTGGATAGAGGGAAAGACTTGGGTGGATGAGGTTTGGGGTTTGACCCCCACCCCCAACACAAAATTTTTGAATTTTGAAGTTTAGCGAAAATTTGGAGAAACCACCATCTTTGGTAGCAGATTTAGTGGGAAAACCTCCTCTAACCCACTAGTTACAACTAAACCCGCCTCTAAAATTTTAGCAAGAAAAACCCTATTTTAGGGAAAAAAAAACAAATTCTCCTATTAGGCCTTTTTTTTATTCTGAGCAACATTTTCCAAAGGGGGGATAGCTAAAAATTACATTTTCAACTATTTTTTTGCAATTCTTTGTATTTTGGGTCGTATTGGGCTCCGTAGGCCACTCCGGGCGATGTAGAAGATGGTGTGTGAACATGACGCCATGCATTTTCTATCTTTGGAGGAGTGGATCAAAGCATTTTTGCATGGAGATGAGCTAAGAATAGAATTGACACTTCAGTTAACTACAAGAGGTCTATAGATAGCACACTTGCATGTGTGGCTATGCCTAAAAATGGCGTGTGGCTATCAATAGCATGCGGCCTATTTCTGGAATAGATAAGTGGTGAAGGGAAAGTCCCCACCCTATATATATGATGTTAGGTACATAGTAAGTAGAGTGTGTAAGCGGTGTGTATATATATGAGTGTACTAATAGAATGTGTGTGTGTGTGTGTGTGTATGTATGTGTGGTAAAGAGATATACGCATATGACTGAATTATTATATCAGATCCATACATGCATCGGTATAGATTGACATTACTGTAAGGAGCTTCTGTATTTATTAATAGATGGAAGATATTGGTTGAATCTAAGTGTCATTCTATGTGTGTAGTTGCGTAGTGCATGTTATTAATTCAATCATGATTATTGTTTAAGCTTGTTCTTTCATAGATCTGAGTGTAGTATGCATTATAGAATGATGGATTAGTTATGAATCTATATGTTTCTTCCTTCATCTTGCTAACATCCTACTATAACAACCCTAAAGAGGGACCTGGTACCTTGCGCACTTTGGTGAGTGCTCAGTCAAGGCTGAGTGATGTGCCAGCGTGACTAGGGTGTTATCTAGTAAATTCTAGGCTACATCATTGGTTCCATTATCGGGACCTCTTTTTTAGTTTTTTCAGGATGGTTCACGATGAAGACGTACTCGGTTAACTCTAGCAAGTATTGAGGAATGGATACATGATCTAGAGGAAGAATATGCATGGTGGTTCAACAGTGGATCTGAGTTTAACACACGCACTTGGGTAGAACATAATATGTATGACAACTTATATGAGAGATTTTTTGCTATCTTTCCAGTAGAACTATACGAGTGGCTTACTGCTTATGCATCTCAGTGGAACTAGAGGTATCATGCACTTGTCTGACACAGGAAGAATTTCAGGCCCTTTATGATGTTGATCTGATCTGACTCACATTGTGGATATGTGGTTTCATGGTGTTCTAAATAGTTATATTCTAGAATATTCAATTTCAACGTACTCTTTCCCGAGAGGTAGCTGAATTCTAGTTTTTGCAGGTATCCAAGGGAACATATTTGCAAGGTATTCCACTAGTGATCAAGATCTTGATGGTAACTCTGAACTTGGAGAGTAAACCGATGGCTAACTAAACTTCACCACATGTGCGAGGGGGAACAGGTTTGGTGAAAGATGGCAGACCTAGCGGTAGAGAGGCAGAGAGAGGAAAGGTGGCTTAAGTTTAATGAGGTGCGTGAGAGGGAGATAGAGAAGTAGCATTATGTTGCAGAAAGTATGGCATTGAGGAGAGAGATGGCTCATGAAGGATTTATAGCTCACGTAGAAGATGTGGAGCCAGAGCATCAAGAACTCCCCATCTTGGAAAGCATGATAGAGATCCCCCTCGGCCTCACATAAAAGTGCTCCAACAAAGACTACCTGGACCATGGGTGCGCATCTTAATCCACCTGTGACCTAGCCCTTGTGCGCTTGTTTTCCAAAGATCTAGTACGAAAAGTAACCAGAAAGCTAATTTGGGAAGTAGGAGAGCAGGAGTAAGTCAGGATCAAGTACATCAATGGCAGGACAAGATGAACTTCAATGATATTTGGAGGAACATTCTTAGGCATCATCCACATAGAATGTGAGTGCACGTAAATGTTGGATTCACCTCTGGAAGTGGAACTACCTCACAGACTGTAGGGGTTCAGTATAGTACTACTATCGGAGCATAGGGGAGTACATCTACATGTCCTATTCCAACTACAGGTGGAGGATCAGGAGGTATAGGTGGTTCTAGTTCTAGTGGATCTGGTGGTTCTAGAGGTAGAGGGAACACAGGAGGTTCTAGATCAGGTGGTCAAGGTCCGCAACAACCACAAATATCTATATGGAGATGTCTCTTCATCTCTCGGAATATAGAGGTATAGAGGATGTTTCGAACATGTGCATATGTGTGAAATCTTGTGGCACACTAAAGGGATCATGGCTTTTGAGCACAAGGCAAGTCAGTTTTCTACTACATTATAGGGACATGCACACAACTGGTATAGGAAGTTTGACCCTAATCAAACTTGTGTGGATTATGTAGCATTGAAGGATGCTTTCTTAAAGAGTTCCATATCCATGAGTTTGAGCAGAAGAGTATTAGTGCTCAAGGATATCAAGCAAGGCACTACTGAGAGTGTACGTGAGTATGATGCTCATTTTAAGACACTTCTATCTAAGCTATCTTATGATATTCACGCTAGCCAACATGCACAATGGTTCATTGGAGGATTGATTACACCTTTTAGGAGGGCATTATCACATAAGACATACACTGATCCAAAAGCATTGGAAGTAACTTTACATGTTGAGGCAGTTGGGAGCATTGACACTGGCATTAGTCCATTCCTAGAGGCATAGATTGTGGCTATGGAAAATAGTTAGAGAAGCTATCAACAAAATTCAGCCCATGAAACACGCTCAGGAATTTGGTGTATAGATTGTGAAGTGGAAGGTCACACCAAGGATAGTTTCCCTCACATATCTATGTATGCTCATTATTGTTGGACTGTGAGATTTTCATTTGAATCATGATGCTAGTCATTGTCCTTTGTTACAGACGTGCGATAAGGAAGAATGTATCTTTCTTTTGCAAGATTTGTAGGTCCACGACCCATGATACTGAGGATTTTCGGTTGATTGGTCAGATCCAGGATGCTATAGACATTGGGGTATGATAGACAAGTATAACAGATAATTCTAAGGGTAAGAATGAGCACCAGGATCGGGATCATAATCAAATGCATGCTATGATAGGAATGAAGGGTGTTTTGAAGGAGGTCATGGAAGGGGACATGGATATCATGGTGGATATGGAGGATGAGGCCATGGTGGAGGAAGAGGTGAGTTCCCTCATGGAACATGTTATACGTGTGGATCTCCTAACCACTATAGGTGTGAATGTCCTCAGAATATTGCATGTTCTTTACGGAAAGAACCATAGCTATGAAGAGTGCTCCAAACTTATATGAGCATCTGAGTAAGTAACATAAGCAAGAAAACAAAGGTGTCGGGATGGTTAGAATCCAATGCGGGTAGAAGATTAGTGGATGCCCAAGATAGCAAAGGACTGAGAGGCATTGACAGTGAAGATTACTACACACTTGAAGTGGCGCGTGCAGAGAGAGGCATTACACCAGAAGCCTATGATCACCAAGGAGGAGGTTTTGCATGCAAGGTACCCAGATCCTGCTCATCAGAAGGAAGTTTACCAGGATACCATGGAAGTGCTAAGGAATCTTCAGGGTGAAATACAATACCTAAAGGAGCAAAAGAAAGCATCAGAGATAGTCCAAACTAATGTCGATGATCTGTGAGAGGTGTGCAAGATGTTGCGCCAGGAGAACATTATTCCACTATTAGGAAGTTGGTTAAAAGGGAACACTCCATGCACAAGTCTTGAGACCGGATGGTAGATTTTGCATGCAAATCTTCCCCTTATAGCCTTGACTATGACAAAGAAATTACTCTAAATGTTGTTGTAGATGGGTGGTTGTTGAGCAACATATTGATTGATACAGGTGTGAAGTAAATGTGCTTACATTAGATGCATGGGTACAAATGGGGAGGCCTCCATTGCAGCCATCATCTAATGTGTTATTTATGGAAAACCAGGACTAAGGCCACTCCCATAGGAGTTTTGAAAGATGCATCTATAACTATACAAGGGGCCAAGTTCACTGGGGATTTTGAGGTATTAGCACTTGCAGAAGCAGACAATTTTCCAGCCCTACTTGGATGCCCTTGGTGTTATGCAAATAATGTTGACTTGAGGTTCAATAAGGGGTATATCAGCTTTGAAAACAAGGAGGAAAGGGTTGTGATACCTTTGACAGATGGGAAGTCTACACCATATGTTGAGCCTCTAAGTGAGGAGGACTTAAACGAGTTTATGTACGTGTTATTCAGGACCCAGAGGTCAATGAGCCATCAAAAGAAGGCATCCTATAGTGGGAGGATTCTCATTCTATTAGTGATACTACGAGTATTGCTTGTGATAATTGGGCTCATGGTACATATGAATTGGTAGGGGTGAGAGGTAAAAAGTGTGGTTGTGCGTAGAGAATGGATTTCATTCGGTTCGACGGATAGGTAGCACAATACCTTGGTATACAGGGGCAAAAGATCTTCCTACATTTTTGAAGGCCATGGAAACACAGTGGACAGATCAAATTAAGAGAAGAGCTATGTTAGTATATACCTTGCACGGGATACAGCGTGCTTTGGTGGGTAGTCCACAGAGGTAATCTTATAAACTGGGAAGAGATTGGAGTCACTTTGTCTACTAGGTTTATAAGGAACAATGCACCTACGCAAATCTGCACTTATCATGGTGATCAACCTGTTCAACATCATATTCAACAGTGTGAGAGACTCTGACAACAAGGATAGGAAGCATTACCACCTTCACTCTGGGTGCATCACCTGTATTCTACGCTACAAGGATGCACATGCACCTAGTATGTATATGTAGAACTACATCGAGAGACTAGAAACTAGAAAGATTTGATTACAGGAATGATCCATACTTTTGACTACTTCTCGACTAAACCTCTTATAGAAGAGGCATTAAAAATTTTCAAGCGCTTAACTATGGGAGATAGTGCAAAAGTAGAAGAGCATATTCAGGAATTATTTGGTGAGACAAAGTTCGAGCATGTTTTGAAAAGGAAGAAGAAGAACTGGACTCCATACTACTTGAATGCTTTCCTTGAGAAAGAGAAAGGAAAGATGGTTTACATCGTAGATGATGAGGAAGTTGAGAACCTAGATATTGAACATTCACAAGGGGTGTGCGAGGTCTTGGACAGTGTAGACAAGGATACACACGCTATCACAAACCCATGAAAACAAAGAAGGTGAATATAGGTTCGGAGGTTGAGCCTAAGGAGGCCATAATTGGAGACTACTGGTCAAACTCGGAGGTAGCAAAGATCATTGAGTTACTCAGGGATTATCAAGACTTATTCCCTCGGGGTATCATGAACTTAAAGGTGTGCATAAATCACTTGGGAAATGAAGATAAAACTTAAGGATGGTGTATGATCAATCAAAAAGAGACCTTACAAAAATGAATCCTAATTTACGTGAAAAGGTAAAGGAAGAGATTGATAAAATGTTGAAATCTAGAATTATCAAGCCCCTTGATGAGTCAGAATGGGTTAGCCCAATGGTGATCAATGTATCGAAGGATGGATGAATTAGAATATGTGTGGACTACAGGGAGTTGAATGTTGCATGCATCATAGATCCATTCCCTACGCCATTCACTGAGGAAATACTAGAAGGAGTTGCAGGGTGCATGAAATATATTCCTTCACAGATGGGTTTTCTAGGTATCATCAGGTTAGGATTGCTCAGGAGGATCAAGAAAAGACAACATTCACTACTAAATGGGGTAGTTTTTCCTATACTTGTGATGCCTTTTGGATTGAAAAACATGCCTGTTGTATTCTCACGCATAGTTGTTCAGGCATTCAAATATTTTATTCACAACTTCTTACAGGTCTACCTAGATGATTGGATAGTATATGGGCTTGTGAAAGATCATTGTGACAATCTACACTTAATGTTTGAATGATGCAGATAGTTGAGTATCTCTTTGAACATCAAGAAGTGCATATTTTCTACACCATTTGGAATATTGTTAGGACATATAATCTGCAAGGAAGGTTTGTTGGTTGATCCAGCTGAAGGTTGCAGTCATTTTAGGCCTAGAAGCGCCTACCAGTCAAAGTGAGGTGCGTGGATTTTTAGGTCATACAGATATTATAGAAAATTCATCAAAGGGTATGCCAAAATTGTTGCACCCTTGGAAGAATTACTGAAGGGAAAGGTACATTTTATTGGGGAGAACCGCACAGTGCACGCATTTGAGATATTAAAGAGAAACTTACTACCACACCCATTCTACGCTTTCCCTCATGGGATAAGCCATTTCATGTGCATGTGGATGCTTACGCATGGCCATTGGTGTTGTGTTAGCTCAACTTGGTGAAGGTATTGTAGATCATCCAATCTGTTTTGCTAGTAGGAAGCTGACTCTCTTGAATGGAATTATACAACTATAGAGCGTGTGAAGCTTTGTCCATGATCTATGCATTGCACAAGTTTTGATAGTACTTGTTAGCAACACCATTTGTGTTTTATACAGATCACATGGCATTGAAGTACTTGGTAAACAAGCCCATCTTACAGGGGTGCATATGTAGATGGGTGCTCCTATTTCAAGAGTTTGACTTCACAGTTGTGGTGAAGCCAGGGAAAAGCAATTCTGGACCAGACCATTTATCTAGAATCAACTCAGGAGAGGAAGCACAGAAAATTGAAGAAACCATGCCAGATGCACAGTTGTATAGGTTACAACACACACCCCATGGAATTAGAAGACATTGTTGTCTTTCTATGAATAGGTATGGCACCAAAGGAATGAAAGCATTAGAAAAGAAACAACTTGCTATATACGCGGCACCATTTATGTTAATCAGTGGTGACCTCTATAAGTTAGGCAGAGATGAAGTATTACGTCATTGTGTACTAGAGCATGAGCATCGTAAGGATATTATGGAAGAAGCTCATGGTGGTATTGCAGGAGGCCATTATGCAGGTGATGTGACTTCTGGAAGATCCTACTTGTTGGATTATGGTGGGAGACATTGTATAAGGACTGTAAAGAATATTGTAAGGCATGTGATCATTGTCAGCACCTAGGAAAACTAGGGAAAAGAGATGAGATGCCTTTGAGACCAATTCCTAGTGCTAAACCATTTTGAGAAATGGGCCATTGACTTTGTAGGACCTATTTCACCAGCCACGTGTAGGACTGGATCACGCTATATCATTACTTGCATAGATTATCTCACACGGTGGGTAGAAGCAGCACCTACGAAGGACTATAAACTACAACAGCTAGGTTTCTATGGGAGAATGTTCTTACAAGATATGGATGTCCCTTAAGCTTGACAAGTGATAGGGGTACACACTTTTTGAATGAGACAATCAGGATCCTATTAGATGAGTTTATGGTTGCACACCATAAAACTACACCTTACCATCCTCAGGAAAATGGAACTATTGAGGCTTTCAACAAGATTTTGAGCCAGACTTTGACAAAAATTTGTGATGTTGGAAGAAAGGATTGGGATGACAAAGTGTCAGCTATTCTTTGGGCATATAGAACAACTTACAAGAGATTGAACAAAGCCACACCATTTTAGTTGGTGTTTGGCGTGGAAGTCCATTCTCCCTATAGAATTTATGTTACCTTCTTTGCATTGCACATGCTGGAGGTCTAGCTGATGAACAGGATTTAGAAGAGCATATCGAGAAGATGATTCAATTGGATGAGCGTCGAGCCATAGCACGATGGAGTCAGAAGCAGGAAAAGGCTAGGAAGAAGGCATGGCATGATAGAAACATAAGGGATAAGAAGTTTGAGATTGGACAAATGGTACTTCTTTATGACTCAAAGTTCTTGTGCCATCCAGGAAAGCTTAAAGTACATTGGTTGGGGCCGTATGTTATCACTTCTATACTTGAATCAGGTGCTTTCCAGTTAGAAGCACTTGATGGAACATGGCTACCCGGTTACTTTAACGGGAGTAGGTTGAAGCCCTACTATAAATAAGTCTTCTTGGTGTTTGTAATAAGGCAGTATTGCCATTTAGATTAGGTTTTCAGTTTTATTTCCTTAATGTATTTCCTTCATTATCGCTATGCTTTGTCAATTTAGTTGTTGTCTTTGTGTAATAAGCGTGCTTGCACATGAAGCTAATTACTATATAAATAATGTCTATGCGTAGAGGACTACACATACCTTTCATGTGGGGTGGTTGTAGTTATCCAAGTAAAAGACTGTGGGAATTGAAAGGTGAAAGGAATAAGTTGCTACGGGTGTGCTTTAAGTCAAAAGAAGATTGCTTCTCAAAAGTGACCAAGGATGGAGATGAATGAAAGGATAGTATAACGTGAGGTAAGCGAGAGGCCATGATAGCTACCAGGAGAAGGTACAGTGATGAGGTACTCGGGTGCAAGGGCATGTGCTGAAGAGAAGTCTGTGACCAGAGGGTAGGAAGGCACGCTAGAAGGTTATAGCTAGGCGCAAAGATGTACCATGCATGAGGATGAATGAATTTGGTCAATAAATTTGGATATTTGGTAGGTGAAGGAGCAATAAATGCATCAAAATTTGAAAAAAATTATATAAGGATGGGATGCAGATTCATTTTTACCATTGCGACTAAGAGAATTTGAGGAAAGAGCTAATTGTGAAGAGCCAGTGATCGGGTTAAGGTGTGAAGGGTGTGAAACCAAGCGTGACAACCAGATCTGTGTGACAAGAAGCTTGCATCCCGGTGGTGAAGGGTTTGAGTGAAGCAAGGAGACAAAAAAGAGTTAGGTGGTGAAGTTTCCACCTAGGGCACGATTGAATCGAGCTAGGGTTTGATTCGTAAAGTTTGCAAGTTAAAAAGGAGACATTTGCAAGGTAAAAATGGCACCTAAGAAGGATCTATGCAATAAAAAAAAAAAAGAAAGAAGAAGGTGGTCATTGAGGAAGAAGAGATGGCACCCGAAAGCCATTTTTCAGAAATGTAATATCCGAAGAAGAGTCATCATCGGCAAGAATGGGATTCACCCATCAAAAAGAGCAAAGTAAGTGAATACAATCACAGGACCACAAAACAAGAAGGAGCTCGATTCCTTGCTCACTGCTAGGATGAACAAGCACACGGCGGATGACATGCCAATTTATGATGATGCAGTGAGAAGCTTCTGAAGAGAATTAGGGTATACCAATTATATGAGCTTCCATATTTTGGAAGTATGAGCCCTTGTATCAATGGCTCATGAGCGGGTGCATGAGGACTTCTTCTACTTTGTAGGATGTAGAGTTAGAATCTCATCTGCACTTATCTCATCAGTTATAGTTTGAAGGCCACATGAGAGGACATAAAAAGTGATCTCATAGATAAAGCCATGATTTTAAAGACCAGACAGAGTTAGGGGTACTTGAAGGGTCCACATGTGAAATGGATATAGACAAATTGAAGAACTGTCCAGTTGTGCAAGTTGTAGCACACCTTGTTACAAAGTTGAATGATCAGGAGTGGTGGTCACAGGTAAATACTATGTGGTTACACATTGCACGTAAGATGTCAAAAGGGGAAATCTACAACATTGCAGGCTATATTGCAGAAGCAAATAGTTAAAGAAGCATGCAGGAGGGAAGATCAACTTTGGGGTTGTTCTACTATCATTGGTATTCATGGAGATTGGAGTACTAGACAGACCAAAGGAAAAGGTATGGGAATACCCCATGGAGAACAAGTCACCAACTGAAAGGTTCAACAAGTATCTATGTAAAGGGGCCATGATAGATGATGTAAAGTAAAAGGGCGGAGAAATGGTATGACAGGCTCATGCGCATTTGGAGAAGAGTGGTGCATCCCAAAGGACCTACCAACAGTGGTAGGGAAACAAGTTTAGTTTGTTGTATATCAACATTTCTGCATCATGCGCTTCCCAATGAAAGATGGAGTCTGGAGCCCTTGGTGTAAATTGCCTTACACATTCACTGCAAGGTATTTCCAAGCATCTTGTTCATAGATTCACAGACATGCACCGACTGGTATTCAATGCAGATAAGGTAGATTGTGACTACCACACATTGAGAAAGAAGTATGTGTATCTGGCAAGAAGTGCTTATACAGAGAGGATCATTTCGGAGGTGCTGAATATTAAGCCAATAAGTCTGGTTGTAGCAGATGTGGGGGCAGCATTGGTGTATCTCTAGTTGAAGCCAAAGATGGAGAATAACAAGTATGTGGAAGGTGAGTTCACACTTCCAACACCACCAAAGGGAAAGCATACAATGGAGAACATCCCAGTGCCTAAGCCCATAGAGCCAATTGAAGTGGAGGATGAGGAGGAGGAGCGTGAAGATAGTGGTGGTTTGGAGCATAGAGGTAGGAGACATCCTACAAAAATAAGGATGAAGTTGAAGTGTCATTACACCACCTCAGCCACAAGAGGGGGATGATGAGGACTTGAATGCAGTCCAAGGGGAGCACAAATTTAAGAAGGTGTTTCAGAGAACCAGACCCAGGTGCTACTCCAACCATGGTGCACAGATCACCCAGACTCTCTCCACAGAAGGAGGCAACCGTGTAAAGAAGGAGGAAACTGAAGTTAAATGAGGAGGTGGAAGAGTCAAAGAAAGCACACCTAATTCTCCTACACTTCTAGAGAACATAGAAGAACAGGGTGAGGGATCAAAGGAAAGAGAAGAGGATGAGAAGAGACTAGAAGAGATAGCTACGAGAGAATGTTCAGGACATGGAGACACAAGTCCCAAATTTGGAAGCTAAAGTTCCTAAGTAGCAACGGTCTAGAAGAACAAGTGGAGAACACATTCCACCAACCATGGGGTATGCAGAGGATGTAGGTAAAATTGTTTTCACCCCCACTTCTAGAGCACGATAGCATAGAAAAGGATTTATTCGGCTGGGAGCTAATGGATGAGGATATGGTGATGCACACTTTCAAAAAAAACTATCATGGTCAATGCACACCCACATGGATGAGCCTAACTTTGATGTGTGTGAAGAGTCATGCATTTTGAGATGACTAAAGAAGGCACCCCAAGCTAGACACATGATGGTAAAGCCTACTGTCATGTCAGATGAGTAGGTCAATAATGCATTGGTGAAGGTTTCTGCTGAGGTGGCTAGAAGAAATGGACAAAGATGCAACAATGATAGAGAGCGCTTGCGTGAGGAGATGAAGACAAAGGATGTAAAGATAGCACACATAATGCAAGAGGGACTTCATGCAGAAGAAAAAAATGAAGTATTTATCAACATCGCAGAGGATATTGGGGACAATGTCATCAGAGCAAGGCCACACTTGGAGGCCAAGGTACCACAAACATTTCCTTCAGCGATACATTATGTAGGAAAGTTGGTGGACTTGGTACTTGAAGATGAACCTCTTGCGCATGCCAGAGATGCAAGAATCTCAAAGCAAGATGCCAAATGGGAGAAAGCCTCGGTGATGTGAAAGATTGCATCTTATGAAGGGTTGTTGCAAGCATTATAGGAAGTATTGAAGAAAGCAGACCAGGCTTTAAACATATGCACAGCTCCAGAGGTACTTATCAACATAAAGACCCTAGAAGAGAACAATGAGGTCCAGAAAGTGATGAAGGATGAGACATTGGGCCATGCAAAAATATTTTCAATGGTTAAACAAGCATGAGGCCCTAGCAGTAGCACAAGAGCCACACAAGACTCGGCTGGAAGAGCTTGGGAAGCTAATTGCGTAGAAGATGGATCTTTTAGAAGGAGAAATGACATCAATGTCCAATGTTGTGTTAGTTTTGTGGAATGAAAAAGGAGAGATTGCGAGGGATGAGTTGGAATCCATTGTTGTGGACATCCCAGAAAAAGTGGAACAAGCACTCATTGAATGGCAGATTTTGGAGGCCGAAATAAAGGAGTATCCAGAGTTGATACTACAAAGTGATATAGAGGAGGATTGTCTAATAAAAATTCTTTATTTGTCTACATTCTTTCATTCTTATTCTTTCCATTATTTTATTCTTTACTTCAATTTTTGGAGATACCCATTGTCGGGACGACAATGAGATTAGTGTGGGGTAATGTTGATCAGAGAATACTTGTTCGAGAACACACAAGGAGTCCATGGGAGAGAAGGCCATGATCATCAAGGGCGGAAGGACAGGAAGGACCCGCGCATGGAAGGAAAGTTCAACTTTCAGACTTAGCTGATTTTGAGCATGGAGACCTATTTTTAGAAGATGGCATGCGGAACACACCAACGATGCAGAGATGTGTGCACACCATGCATTGTCTATCTTTGGAGGAGCGGATCAAAGCATTTTTGCATGGAGATGAGCTAAGAATAGAATTGACACTTCAGTTAACTACAAGAGGTCTATAGATAGCACACTTGCATGTGTGGTTATGCCTAAAAATGGCGTGTGGCTATCAATAGCATGTGGCCTATTTCTAGAATAGATAAGTGGTGAAGGGCAAGTCCCCACCCTATATATATATGATGTTAGGTATATAATAAGAGGTGTGTGTGTGTAACAGAGAATATACAGAGTGTGTGTATGTATGTGTGGTAAAGAGATATACATATGACTGAATTATTGTATCAGTTCTATACGCATCGGTATAGATTGACATTACTATAAGGAGCTTCTATATTTATTAATAGATGGAAGATATTGGCTGAATCTAAGTGTCATTATGTGTAGTTGCGTAGTCATGTTATTAATTCAATCATGATTATTGTTTAAGCTTGTTATTTCTTGTTCTTTCATAGATCTGGATTAGTTATGAATCTATATGTTTTTTCCTTCATCTTGCATTATAGAATGATGGATTAGTTATGAATCTATATAATGGGCACCAATGCCCCCAAATTTTTCTTCCAGATTCACAACTACTTAAAGGAAACAACCATGCTACATGCAAATACTAAAATCAAGACACAACTTGATTTTGAAGAGATCTGGACTGTTTTGAATGGTACTTTGACCATATAAACTACTGATACAACACAACAATGACAGTTTGATAAAGCAAATCAGAAGGCCAAACTCGTCATCTTGTTTAGAGTGTCTGATGATGTGCAACCCCACATTCGAGATGCCAAAACAGCCAAAGAAGCGTGGGATAAATTGAGCATAGTATATGAGGCCAAAAACAAGAATGTCATACTAAATTTATAGAGTCAATTACATACACTAAAGTTCAAGAAAAATGAGAAAATTGAAGCTTTCTTAAGAAGAGTTGCAGAGTTGAGGGCTTCACTTCTAGCCCTAGGAGAAGCGGTCACAGATGATGCTCTCATTCCCATTGTTCTAAGAGCACTCCCCTCTTCTTACCACATTTTTGTAACAACACTAAATGTGTCAAATACGACAGTTAGTTTTGACAAGTTGGTAAACCTACTGCAACAAGAGGAAGCCATGCATAACAAGGATGATGAAGAGGATCAAAACTTTATTCTCATCAAAATGGAAAGGAAAACCTAATTCCTATCAAAATTCCCAACATCAAAATTAGTATCAACATCAAGGGGACAAACAACAGAAGAAGCAATGTCCAATCTACAAAAGAGGACATGAATTGAAAGATTGTTGGTATAACACCTATAATAAAGGTTCATCAAGCAACTCGGACCTCAACACCAGCAATCTCACAAGGGACATACAAAATACAATCAAGGGTAGAAAAAGGGGAATTGGAAAAGAAGACCCCATCAGCAAGGAAATATTGTTGAGCAAGAAGAACATTCAGATAATGAAGACTTCTTGTACACTGCTTGATCAAGTGAACCATCCACGTCATCTAGTGATGTCTAGTATGTTGATTCAAGAGCCACTCGACACATGACCGGCCACAGACTGGTTTACCTCAATGAGGGACATGCCTTCGAAAAACCATGTTTCGTTGGGTGATGATTCTTCATATACAATTCAGGGGATTGGGAATATTTCTCTACCCCTTAGTTCATGTAGTTGTAGACTATCAAATGTCTTATATGTCCTTAGATTGACAAAGAAACTTCTTTCAGTCAATCAACTCCTAGATCACAACTTAAAAATTGAATTTGATAGTCATTCCAACAAGAAAACATGTTTGATTCGAGACAAATCATGAGGCTCGAAAATAGTTGCAAAAGCCTCTAATGTGGGATGCATGTTCCAACTTGATTTTGTCCACAAAGATGATCAGACACTTGTGGCTAAGAACTCTACCTCAGCATAGTTATGGCATCAGAGACTTGGTCATGTTAGTTTCAAGTATCTCGAGACACTATGCCGATGCAATATGGTACATGGGCTACCATCTCTTCAGAAGGATACAGACAAGTGTCCTCATTGCCTAGCAGGAAAACAACACAGAGCTTTGTTCTAGAAGAGTACATATTGAGCTCATGGTAAGCTTGATCTGGTTCATACCGATCTTTGTGGTCTGATGCAACCAAGTCATTCTAGATTTCAGTACTTCATGCTTTGTGTTGATGACTATTCAAGAAAAATTTGGATTTTTTGTCTTCACAAGAAAAGTGAAGATTTTGAAACCTTCAAGAATTTCAAAGTAGTTGTTGAGAATGAAATTGGTCATCACATCAGAACTCTCCGCTCATATCGAGGGGTGGAATTCACCAGTAATGAGTTCAAATACTACCTACAAACTCATGGGATTCATCAAAAATGCCTCCTCGACACACACGAAAAAAGAATGGTGTTGTTGAGAGAAGAAATTATACTATCATGGAAATGGTGCGATGCATGATCGATGACTCTGGACTTGCAAAGACATTCTAGGTAGAAGCAGTAAAGACAATAGTGTATTTGTTGAACAGAGTGCCCACAGTTTCTCTTAACAGAGTAACACCACATGAAGCATGGTCAAAGTGAAAACCATCTATTGCACACCTTAGAGTATTTGGGTGCAAAGAAAATATGCACACACCCAAGCAAAACAGAAATAAATCAAACATGAAGTCACATAAACTCATCTTCATTGGGTATAGTGAAAATACTCTTGGGTACAGTTGATGGATCCAAAGACCATACAAATATACACCAACAGAGATGTTGAGTTTTTTTAGAAGAAAGAAGTAGAGTCTCCTCCTCCTCGTAATCACCTGATGTAGATTATTCACCAGTTGTAAAAATTTAATCTGATGTTCCCACAGATGATGAAAGTGATGATGGTGTTGATAAAATAGAACCACAACCCATGGGAACAGTTTAGCGTATGCCCAAGTGGTGTACTAGCACATTACAAGATTCAAGAATGGATGCTCCACTGGATACATCCACCCCTGGACCATGGACTCCAAGTAAATCAAGAGAAGTTAACTTTTATTTGATGAGTAGAGTTATTGAGTTTGATGAGCCCTCTATAGTCCCGAATCCCTACACCAAAAGCTTGGAAAGATACCATGACCTCTCGAATATCGCTTAGTAATGAAAAATAACACTTAGCAGTTTGTCGATCTTCCACCAGGGAAGAAACCCATTGGATGTAGATGGATATTCAAAACAAAGTACAAAGCAGATGAGACAATGGACAAGTATAAATCAAGACTTGTAGCAAAGGGGTATGCACAAAAAGAAGGCATTGACTACGAGGAGACATTTTCTCCCACAACTAAGATCAAGACGATCAGGATGATCTTTACTCTAGCTGCACAGTTTGGATGGAAATTCCATCGATGGACATAAAAAGTGCCTCCCTCAATG
This sequence comes from Taxus wallichiana var. yunnanensis, assembly GCA_018340775.1. Classification (NCBI taxonomy): domain Eukaryota; kingdom Viridiplantae; phylum Streptophyta; class Pinopsida; order Cupressales; family Taxaceae; genus Taxus; species Taxus wallichiana. The sequence continues at coordinate 518,454,323 of CM031236.1, read as the reverse complement.
GATATTTATAATAATAAGTCTACATGACTCAACCTGAGGGATATGTAGTACCTAGTCAAGAAGCAAAGGTATGCAGACTCAAGAAATCTCTGTATGGCCTCAAACAGGCACCCCGGGCATGGTACATCAAAATTGATGAGCATCTCGTACAACATGGATTTGTTAGAAATCCATACAACCCCAATATCTACCTCAAAAAGCAAGGGGAGATTGTGATTATCATTGTCTATGTTGATGATCTAGTCATCACCGATGTTCAAAGGAGAGATGATTGATGCAATGAAGAAAGATCTTAATCGATCATTCGACATGACCGATCTCGGGCTGATGCATTATTTTCTTGGATTGGAAGTATGGCAAAAAGAGAATCACATCTTTGTTTCTTAGATGAAATATACCAAGACAACACTCAAGAAATTCAGGATGATGGATTACACACCAATTGCCACACCTATGGAGAACGTGATAATGGTTATCTCATTCATATCCATCTCTTGAGGTAAGTGCCACTCTCTATCGACGGTTGATTGGGAGTCTCATTTACCTAACATACACTAGAACAAATATCAGCTTTGCAGAGAGCTATCTATCCAGTTTCATGCAGAACCCAAAGTTTGTCATTGAAAAGCGTAAAGGCGCATCTTGAGATGTCTCAAAGGATCAATGGATCTTGGTCTATAATATAAGAAGAATGAAAACTTCTTCTTGTCAAGATATTCAGATTCAGATCATGCAGGAAACATTGATGACAGAAAATCCACTTTAGGATTTGTGTTCTTTATGGGATCTAGACCAATATCATGGGGAAGCAAGAAACAACACTTTGTTTCTCACTCTTCCACAGAAGCCAAGTATTGTTCTACAGAGGAATTTGTCTGTGAAGTGATTTGGCTACGTCACATACTAGAAGGACTTGGAATACCACATGAAAAACTGACCACCATGTATGTTGACAATGAAGGTGTTCTCAAACTTGTTCGCAATCCATTTTTTCATGAAAGAACAAAACACATCGAGGTACAAGTTCATTTCATACGTGAGCATGTGTTGAAGCACAACATACAACTTCAATTTTGTCAAACAATTGAACAACGGGAAGATATCTTCACAAATTCACTTACACGTGACAAGTTTGAGTTGTTCAGAGAGTTCCTCTCCTCATCCCTTGAGACAATGCACAATTAAGGGGGAATGTTAGGTTAATTATTATTTACCTTTATTAATTATGCATTGCATATTAATAGGTTTATTTATTTATTGGTTATATGGTTATATTTCTTCATAACCATCTAATTGTCTTTATTCTACATATGGGTGTTGTTATATTGTTTTAACAATATAATTGTCTAATTGTATTTAATATTGGTTATGCTTCCCGGATATCTTTTTGGAAGCTTGTATAAGTTAGATATTGTTGCACTTGTGCAACTTATATTCTTGTGTGTATTCAGCTTGTATAGTACCTATAAGTATTGCAGCTCATACAAATGTAATTTGGTTGATTAAGATTAATAAAATCTATCATGCTTCCGCCCTATTTTTTTAGTTTACAAGATGTGTTCCAAAGTCAGTCCATTTGAAAGCCCGAAATGGGCACCACCTCCAAAATTTTCAACTCGTCAAGCCATCTATTTTCACTCTTTCAAGTCGAGTTCCATATCAATTCAAGGTGTAATCACCGAGTTTCTTGATCCACTACAAGCTCACTCTTTTCTACTTCCCACCGCAAGCTCATCCCATTATGTGTAAACCGAAAAGCTCATCCTGCGAGCTCTCTCCAATTGATGTCTTCAAGTTCATTTGGTGAGCATCCCTCCTATCTACCCAAGCCTAGCTTGGATTTCCAAAGATCCGATTACCTTCATGCCAAGGCTGGATTGGGATCCTTCACAAAGGTGGCTTGCTTTGTTGATTCATCCATTCTCCTAAACAAGCCATCCTAATGGCTCACCCGACACAACATGCTCAAAGTGAAAGTCATAACATTGTTTCCCACTTTTAGTCTCAATGAATGAACTCTCTATTCCACCAAGCTCCCAATGTTTGAACCTAGAATCGTGCCTTCACCTCCAAACTCATTAATGTATGTGTGGCCTTCGTCTCCTACTGTCTAATGCACCTAAGATCCTTTGAATTTGAGCTCACAAATTTCTTCTATTGCTTGATCTAAGCCCAACGTGCATCCTATGTGTGACCTTCAGGACTAGAGCTAAATCATTCTCTCATTGAAAAATCATGTCGAGATCCTCTTGATTCCTTCAAACTCGAGGTTTATTTCTACACTGATATTACTAAACTACCAAAAATTACGACTAGCTCGATCCATATGATTTGTTCATATGCTCGATGAGTTTCCACCTGCATGATAACATGCCTCTGAAATTCCATGGAAGTTGTTTGCTACACTAGCCAAGTTTCACGTGCATTTTCCACTCAACTAATGGCTCATTGAGACATTAGGTAGTTTGGCTTTTCAAAACTCCCTAGCCAAGACTCTCGCCATGATTTGATTTCATGCCTACCACTCTACGCTAAGTTGGTTCCTGGCTCCATTAGCTATCATGAGTTTTACAAAATCCTCATACATGTTCCCTCATTATCACCCCACCTCAACAATTAATTCGAGTACGATGAGCCCCATCTCGATGTATAGAGGTTTTCCACCGCCTAGCCCATTGTTAGAAGGCTCACTGATCCACATTCTTCGTGCATGGCCCAAGCTCTTTAATGAGCCATCCCAAGGCTATGTTTGAGCCTCATCAAACCCCAATGCTTTTACACCAAAATGAGCTTAGAGCTCAATCCTATATAATAGAGACTCGGCTCGCCATATACCAATGCGCCTTGATCATTCTCCTTGCAAGCCTCAACAACATGACTTGTGAGTTCAATGCCTCACCCTAGGCCTTTCAATGCCCGAGCTCATTGCATGAATACTTATGACTCGGCCCAACCTGATCCAATGTCGAGTTAATGTGAGGAGTTTGAATGCGAGCTCAACCGATCGATCACGACCTTGTGGCCCGTTTATGCTACAAAGGCTTATCAAGGCGAGCTCAATGTGTTGGATCTCTATTGGCTCAATCCCTTCACCATAGACAACTTTATCCTATCATGTTTGATCCTTTATGCTTTCAATCCACCTCATAACTCATCATTAAGTTCGATCCTATACTCATCTTTTTCCTCCTTGCTAAGATAACTTATTTGGTGAGTTCTTCATTATGAATTTCCCGACCAATCATGAGCTTGAATCGTGAGAAATGATAGCTTACCTGAGCTAGAAGGGCTTAGACTCATCATTTTCATCAGCTCGCTAAGAAGCTCACCGATCTACTCAATGAGTTGTCTTATTTAATAGCCTTTTTGACCTTTTTTTTAAAGATTTTACTCTAAAATTTTAGGTTGTATGGAATTTTATCAAAATCTGAGGATCATAAAGATACAATAAAACCTTCTTAACATAATTTATCAATTTTAATCAATTAATACCCATGATGATCAAAAGTGGTCCCACTAGGACCAATGTCTCATTCAAGCACACCCTGATCTTCTTCAAACCGAGAAAGAAAAAGAAATCTGAAATGATCCCGAAGCCTTTGGTAATGCCATAGATGTGTCTTAACAAAAAAATTCTTGTAGACCCCGAATGTTTTATGAATAAGTCTTTTGGTCTCAGGGTCCACTAGACCCCCTCGTTGTCCAATTTTGCCAAGGGAAGGCAAAATTGGACAACAAGAACCAAACCACTCGGAGGTTCACCTCAATCTTAGGTTACCCACAACCTTGAGGTGTTCCAATTTTTCAACAAGAGAGAGATTACTCACCATTCTCTATCAAGGTGCACTACAGGTGACAACTTGATTTTGGCACGCCTAATGGGACAATACAAAATTTGCTAAAGAAGTTAATGCTAGTCTTTGCAAAAATAAGTGTTTTAGGCACAAATATGCAAAGCATCTTGCGACTCCTTTAAATCAAGGAATCCCATTTTCTCAATCAACAGACTAGTTTCCTTCATATTTTCATATTTTTATGAGGTCGTGCAAGCATGACTTCAATTCCTCATTAGAATTCCCAGTTTAAGAGAAATATTACCCCCTCCATATCCTTTTCCTCAAAATCCTCCTCTAAATCAATAGTATAAGCCCTATCATAATGAGTATACCCATGATCCAAACAATTTGTATGATTATCCTAATCATGGTGTTTTTCAGAGCAAGTATATGTAGATTATGGAAGTAATTCAATACCTAATGATGATTTGCGAGATGCAGTACTACACTTGGAGTTGAAGATTGTATAGATGAGAGCAACAAGAACTATCAAAGAAAAAAATCTTGGATTCAGTGGTACCCTACCTTTGGGCTGGTCCTATGTCATATTGGTATAGCCCTCAAGAGAAGATAGCCTTTGTGTTTGAGTTGATACCACAAATATCAAAGTGGTGTGAAGAATTGGAAGATTACCAATATAGTGTTGGGAAACCTTGTCAATGGGGTAAATATTCACTATCATCATGTAACCCTCACATTCCTATTTCCCTACCCACTCAATCTCAATCCCAAATTCCTAGCTTTCTTAAAGCTTCGTCTCCATAGGATCTTACCCATCTCCAATCATCTCAACCATTGCAAAATTAATTAGAACCCAACCCAACCCTTCCTTATATTCCCAAGTCCATTATGGAATTAACCAAATATGAAAAAATGGAGCTTACAGTTTGAGGGTATAGAGATTCCACAGATTGGTTAAGCCTACCATAGAGAAGGAGTGCATGAAAGTGGTTGAAGTTACAGAGAAATAGGATGAATATGACCAACATGCAAAGGTTAGACAACGTTTTCTCAAATATCTTGAGATCTAACGTAAATATAATGTTTGAGAGGATCATGTGAGTGTTTCTAAGGATTAGACCAGCAATCTTGAGCCTATATCAATATCAAATCAGCATGCAAACAACAATGAAGAGGATGAGGTTTATCGACTTAGGAGATTCTAATGATGAGGAAGAGCCAATTGCAATTGTAAGTGTTACACCTCCATCGTTTATCTTCTTCCATGAAGAGTCTCCTATTATTAAATCTTCTTTTGATCTTGAAAATGAATCAAATATGAAGTTTTTGTAAAAGATGAGGTAATGTATGTTTCATATCACCTACAAGCATCCAATATGAGAAGGAAAGGGCCTTAAACACTCCAAATGAGGAGGGGAAAATTAGAAAAATCAGTTTTTCACTCATGAGAAGACCATGTACATTCGGTATTTGGCTAGTTTAGAGCCACAAACATATTTGTCATCAATGTGCTCATTTTAGAGCATAAGAAAGAGCTTCAAGTTGTCAAAAATCAACCTCAACATATGCAAAGACAAAATTCAGATCCTATAGAGATGTTTATTCATTTATGGGCTGATATTTTGGGAAAATCTATAGTGCACGCCATGTCTACACTCATACCATGCGATCTAGTTACAAAACTCGATCTCATGGCCCCACTTTCTAAGGAAAGGGAGTTATTTCTCTCAACTAGTCTATGGTTTTGTTTATCTTTCCTTTTATGTCTGCAAGTTAGAGTAGGGTAGTTTAGGATTTCAATTCAATAAGTGTTGAATGCACATTATTTTTCTAGTTTTCTTAGCTAGTTTTCTTTCCAAGAGATGCTTGCATGCACATGTTTTCCTTTTGTTGAAGAAGGTAATTTAGTTCTTTTTGTTCGAGAGGATGCAAGTTATTGATAGAGTATGTGAATCCATAGCCCAATGGATGCGAGAAGGCTACTAATCTCTTGTTTAGCAGAAAAAAATCCCTTGATTTTGCCAAAATGTTCCCATATTTTTCCATGCAAGATCGAACAAGGCTATTTTTAAGAAGTTGGCCATTTTTGGCCAAAACGTCTATTTTTAGTATTTTGCTATTTTTTAGCATTTGCTAAAAATAAAGTGTGCTAAATGGAAATTGGGTGAGTGGTGAAAGTTTCTATTTCTAACATTCACTAAAATTAGCGAGTTTCCAAAATAGAGTGCAAAAGCATACAAAAAAGCTAAGAAAATTTGGAATGAAAGGCATCTCTAAAAATAGGGAAGGAAGACAAAGATAATAGATACTAAAAATAGCAAAAAAGAAACACTAATATGGAGGTGTAAGTGTGGCCTATATTCATTGCATGATATGCACATAGGAGGTGGTGCTAAAGAGAATAGGTTAAGGGCCTAAAATACCAATTTTCGACGTAACCATAGCCAAAAATCAAAAATAAAAGGTAAAGCACAAAGAGACAAAATAGAAAAGGTGCAAAACGATAAAAGGAAAAGACATCACTTCGCATGTTAAAATTCAAGGAGACAGGGGTCAACGTTTCAGTTTATAATTTTTCAACACCTTTTACATACCTTTGGCCACGTAGCATGCTTTTAGTCTTTAACGCAGGGGTCAAGGGAGTAGTTTTTACTTGCTTTCAAACACTTTTGCATGTCATTCTTCAATGCAACAGTCTAAAATTCAACGCACCAACTTGGAGAATGATTATTTTAGGGGCACTTACATGCTTGGAGGGAAGTCAAGGGGTGAGTAAAAATAGTATTTTTATTCTTGCATGCACAACAAGGGTCTGAAATAGATGGCAGTAGTCTAATAAGACTGTTTTTGTAAAAGAAAATACATACGCACCTCTCCAGCTATTCTACTACGGTAGTCCTAGCTTGTACTTACATCTATAAATCAAAAAGCTCTATTTTTTCCTTCTCATATTGTTGTTTTTCTGAGTTTTCATGGTGTTTATCGGGGTATTGCATTACTCTGTTGTGTAATTTCTTCCCTATAATGGTGTCCCTTGCCTAAACCTTTGAATTAATTTTGAAAATTATCCTAGAGTTGTGCATGTGTGTGGATATGTATATTTTCGTATGCAATAATACATGTGTGTCAAATCATTGGTTTATCACCTCAATTTTACATTTTGCGCATTCCTTCTCCCTTTTCCTTGTCAAATTTATCAGTTTTTAGGCGATTCACAGGGGAACCATCTCACTCTTGAGGTTCACCTCGCCTTAGGTTACCCACAACCTTGAGGTGTTCCAATTTTGTCAACAAGGGAGAGAGAGAGAGAGAGAGAGAGAGAGAGAGAGAGAGTACTCACCATTCTCTATCAAGGTGAACTTCTGGGTGACAATAAGTACATTGGTCATCTTAGCTAGGTTATTCTTGTAACGCAAAACATAGTCAACTAGATGCTCATTATATCTTTGTTTGATTTGAGCAAGTTGTGCATAAGAGATCTTGGTACCAATATTAATGGAAAAGTGAGCAAGAAAATCATCGGCTAGATGTGTAAAAGAAGTTACCGAATGAATAGGTAGATCATAAAACCAACGCATGACATAATCTTGAAGAATTCTAGGAAATAGCTTAGCTAGAAATGTATGATCATCCGCATAATCAAGACATGCCACATGAAAATATTGGATATGCTCTTGAGGGTCACCATGGCCATTGAAGGTGGGAAACTTAGGGGTGAAAATTTTGGGAGGAAGAGGATAAGTAGAAATGATGGGTGCAAAAGGAGTATGAAGGAGTAATGAGGAATCAAGAGATGGAGAGGAGCATGAAGTAGCTTGTTGTAACTAACGGATTTGAACTTGTAGGTCCTAGTATAAGGAAGCTAGGTCTTGAGTGCTAGAAGAGGAGACTTGTCGTGTGTGAGAAATAAGTGGAGTGAAATGGTTGGTAGGAGTAGGAATGGAAGTATGAATAGTAGAGGTAGGTGGAAGGGTAGAAGAGGGAGGTTGTGTTGCAATAGGAATGGAAGCAGTATTAGAAGCAAGAGGGGTAAGTTGTGCTAGGTTGGTGGCCTCCTCACAAGTAGTGAATAAAATAAGATCTAAGTCTTGTGGATGTTCAACAATATGAGCTTGGAGATCATGAAGGTCTTCATCGATAAAGGGTTCATAGGTTTTAGCCATGGTAAAAGATGACAAGATGCCTAGAAATAAGGTTGGGTTCAAGCGATGGGTTCACCAAATGATTTAATTTAATTTGAATTAAATATAATTGTAGAGTAATTGATGTATAAATGATAAAGTACAGTAATGACACAAGTAAACTAAGATGTAAAGTATAGAAACCCTAAGAAAGAGGATGAGATAAGAAGACTTGGTTGATATGTGCGTAATCTGGAAGTGATCTCGAGCGGGAGAAGTGATGAACAAGATGTAAACAACATCATAATTAATCTTTGTAAATTCTGTAACTCACGAACAATGATGACAGACAGGGCGCCCACAACAGAAAGGGGCCCTTGGGCATTGGTGATTGTATTTGGGCACCCGTGACTGTGTAAAAGCTCGGATCTAGTTTTTTTATATTACAAGGGTGTTATAATTATTCCATGTTGATCGCTTGGTAGTCTCTCTGGATCGCCAAGGTACTTATAACCTGTAAAAGAGAAGTTCACCTACATAAGCCCACAAACCACATCAAACCTAAAAAGGAAAATATAGAATGGGAGTCAAACTGACCCCGATGGTCACCCGAGAGTGAACTTACAACCAAACACTACACTACATCTCAAACTCCATGTAGTTCTTGTGAGTGTGTGTAGAAATTATGCCCTAGGATGCCCTTGTGCAAGTTGCACTTGATAGTGGGTTGTAGCTAGAATGTAGCAATGTAGTAGAATGTGTGGATGGAATAGAATGAACTTCCCCTTCCTATGTTGTGTATGCAGAGTTAATGCAACCCTTGTCCCTTGAATGGATGCTAGATGAATGCCTTAGAGTGCTTTAAGTTTCATTTGAATGTAAGCTTAGGTGGTAATAATGATGTTTAGTGTTTGGTCCCTTATTTTGAACACATAACTATGTATTTATATGATTCCCTTGTTTTGAATTTTGTAATTGACAACTAGAAGGCTGACCCATAAGTGAAAAATATGCCCAAAAATAATAGAGACCCAAAAGAGCGAGTGAGGTAGAAAAGGGTCAAGGGCGCTCAAAGGGTACAAGAAGCACTGGGTGTTGTTTTCTTGGTCAGGTGCTTTGGTGTCTAAAACAATAAAATATTAATCATTTAAGTTCCGAGTGGGCTTTGGGATGTGCAAGGCCAAATAGAAAACAAGATACAAAGAAAAGAGGCCAAATATATTTTTCAACCACTAGTTTTTTTACTTAGGAATCATGTAAATGCTATCATGCTTTTAGGACCTAGAAAATTTACCTAAGTGCGTGATTTAGTGTCTACAACCATAAGGAAAGCTGAGATGGAGCTATTGGAGCTCTTAAGAGGAGAAGATGCTGGTGGAGGGGAAACAATGCCTCAAATTTTTAAATCTAACTATGTTTTTAGTTTTACATGTGTAGGTATGAAGAAGTTTGAAGAAGATATGGAATCCTATATTGTGGATTTCACTAGAGAAGAAGAAATGAAGACAAAGCCATATGGGCTCATATGTTATGAAGAAAATGAAGACAAGAAGATGGAGTCCTTTCTATTGGACCTACACAATGAAGAAAAATAATATATTGAGTCCCTTGGACTCATACAACATGAAGATTTGAATGAAAATGGGAAAAGCAAACAAAACCAGATCAAGACAAAGAAGAATACAACACTCCATTTGAGCAGGAGCTCAAGAATTTTCCCACCGAGGAGTCTCGATGCAGGAACATAGGAATATAACCTATGATCATAATGTAAACATTATTATTTGTGATAATTCATAGCATAAATGTGTTCTAGGATGTTTTTATGGTCATGAGAAGCCTTGAAAGCTTCATTTGTATGGACATAGGTTATACTAGCTTAATTGGCAATTTCCCTCTAAAACAACTAAATTTGAATATTTGAGTGTGGTAGACATGGTCCTATGGAGTTATAAAACTTTATACAACTATTTTCCAGCTGTAAATCACTCCAAAAACTCATGGATATGTTGGGTGAAGAGATAAACATGTTTGACAAGGTAAGAGGGAAGTTGAGAAAATGGAGGAAGTTGATTTTAACCACTTATAAGCTTGGAAATAGTTCTACAATGGTGGAATTGTATTGCATAGGGATAGAGATGACTAATTCATTGAAGGAGATGTTGAGTAATGTCATAGGCAAGTGTGAGTGAGGTTTTCTAGGTGAATCAACCCTCTAGTAGGCATTCTTGGCAAGAAGAGACTGTATTTTTGTATGAAATTCATGTGATTATGAAGAAATATGAATGGAGTGAGAAATTTTATTTTCATTTAAAGATGTGTTGATATTGGATGATTTATTTTTTATGTCTCAGGGGTTAATATTCCTTTAATTATGCTTAACACTCTTAAATTTGGGTTCTAATCTGTATAATTCTTGTAAATTGTAAGTGTTTTTATGTGTAAAGTTTAGTGTACATAAAGAAGGGAGCACTTTCATATCAAGATCCCTAAAGAAGAAACATGCGAGGAGGTACTAAAAAGATTTTCCAATTGATTTGAGGTGATAAGGATCTTGCTAAATCAAGACAAGTCATTTTTTCTCCTACTGAGTTCTTAGAAACCCTCAACTAGGGTTTGATTTGAAAATCTCATAGCTTTTGAATGGTAGAGATTTAAGGTCTAAAATTTTAAAAACATGATGATAGGAGAGTGTAATTAAGTTTGGAAAAGGTTTTGGGTCATTTGGATTCCATATGTGTGAGTTATTGATGACAGTCCTAAGAAGGCAGACTGTGTGATTTAGAGGTCTAATTGAGTTAGCACAAGAGGTATCTGGGAAAAATCGGTTAAGAGTTGAGAATTGAATTTTTTTTAGATTCTGAAACATGATAAAGGGTGTTTGAATTTTTTTTTTGTATTTTGAGAAAAATTAAATTTGCATTTTAAGGCCAAAACAAATTCATTTTCTGATTTTGGGTAAATTAGAAAACACTATTTTGTGAACTGGGAAAATCTTCTTAGGAGTTGAGCTCTAAAACTTTATGAGCAACCTAAATGCAATAAATGGTACCATAAAAACTTACCAAAAATATTCAGAGAGGATTCAAGGGGAAACAAGGTCTAAATTTGTTTCGAGGCGACTCTTAGTTGATCGTGCATAACAAGGTAATAAAGAGTGAAATGTATGAGCTTGGGTTTTTGGCTTAGAGATCGTTCTTGAAAAGATTAAACATGGAGATATGAGGGTGATAAACTTGTCTAACCAATCATCCATTGTCTAAAATCTCAAGTCACTACCTCACCAAAGAGATATGTATGTGCTAGGAAGAAGTTAATGATTGTGTGTACATATCATTTCATATGTTTGTTTAAATGAGAAACAAGATTCATAACTTGATATATGAAAAAGAGGATTGTTCTTGAGTGAGGATCTCAAATCATATAAGGGAATTCATTGATATGAATTCATATTCCCAAAAAGGTATAAAATTTCAACTTGTATGCTAAAAGATGGAATGTCAAAACAAAGCACTTCGAATAGAAATTGTATGAAAGGATTGGGAATAAAACACTAGTCTAAATTATCATTAGTGAAAAGCATTTATAGGTACATAAAGGGAAGAAAGAATACTAAAATAGATGGAGGTATGCAAGTAAAACACAAGAAGATACTCCAAGAATGCATAGAGAAGGTTTGCAGGCCAAGTAAGCATTTATTGTTCATTGCTTTGTGGATTCATGATGAGGTATGATCCATCCATGTATATCAAAACATTCCATATCTTGACCTTTGTGGAAGGAATTGAGTCTTCACAGTCTAAGTACTATAACATTAGTAAACCCATTGAATGATTATTTGTGATTGAAAGGAAGTAAATAAGACAAAGCAAGGTTGTGTGATCATGCAAGAAGCTGGCTACAAAGAGGATGAAGAACTAAAGTTCTAGGAGGTTGCATGTACATTGTGAATGGTGTTTTCTTGGAAGGTGCAGGGCAGAGCTATAAGAGGTAAGAATGCAAGTAAGTGCTCAATTAGATCAGAGCATATTCTTACCATTTGGTAATAGTTGAGTAAGTTTGTTTGAAGGATCAATAAGGTGACTTCATTTGGCTAGAGACATCATCTAAAGGTTGAAGAAGATCAAATTCTTGATCAATGAATTATCCACCTCAAATATACATAAATTCCATGAAGTGATCCTCATTGGCACCTTGGTTGGTTTAGTTCCATTTGAATGTATAAGGGAGTTCTAGACCAAAATATTCAGTCTTGGCATGCAAATAGATGTTTGGGAACCTTATGAACTTGTATATGTATACTGAGAAGGTGTAAGGTGCCATCACGGTGGAAGGAATTTAAGGCTCAAGCTTGGTATACTTTGACCAATATTCGAGAAGGATGCAATCGAACTCAGGTTTTAAAAGACTTGATCATGTACTTCTCTCAAAGAGCCTATTTTTTATTTTGACATGCAAGGCCTCTCCCCTATCACGATGTGGTCGATGTACTTTTGTCATATCACCATCTGATTTCTTTTAAGATTATTTGGCATGGGGCCCCATTCAAAGTCCCATTAAATCAATTCATTCTTAATGTTTCTTTGTTGAGTCACATAGGGGTGGTCCCACTAATTACTAAAGTTTAGAACATGACAACACATCCACATTTTTCTGCCGGCTAAATTGAGTGGTGAGAAGTGGAAATTCATCGCACCACCTAATTCCTCCACCAGTTCGGAAAGCAGTTCTTGCTTGATGCATGAACAAGCGGACTCGGCTCTGCACAAAGAAAATTCGGGAGGATATTTTTTCTCCTCAAAGCCAATCCTTTCGACACACCCCTTTAGTTACAGTTGCTTGACATTCGAACAAGATCAAGCTCAAATAATCTCATTCAGCTCATGGCACGCAGATCCGGTCGAGGATGCACTATCTCAAGATGGGAGACAAAGTATCTAAGTACTTTTTCAAATCCCTTCAGGCCAAGGATGCTCATCAATAGATCAAAGCTATTCAAGCCGCTTTGCAGTGACTCATGGATTTTCCTAAGATCACAAACGTATTTGTGGAACATTATCATTTAGTATTCCAAGCTCAAGAGGCTACTAATGAGTGAGCTATTGCATTGCAACAATGTATCGAGGTGTTTTCGGTTAAGCTTTCTCCTAAAGATCGTGCTCGATGCTATGCTACTATTTCTTTGGATGAACTTTACGCTATTTTTGTGTCTTACTGATGATAAATCTCTAGGACTAGATGGTTTACCTTATGACTTTTATAAATCCACTTAGTCTTTTGTTAGTCCGACCTACTTCGGGTTTATAATGAAGCTCTCTGCTCGATTCTCTAGGAAGTTTCATCAATCAAGGCGATTGAGTTCATTCCTAAAGTTGGTGATCCGAAGTTGATTACTAGTTGGAGGTCTATCACTTTATTGAATGTTTCCTACAAAATTATTGAAAGGCCCTAACTCTTCGCATTGTTGATCTTTTACCCAAGATTGTTTGCCCCAAGCAGATGGGATTTGTCAAAGGCCGCTATATTTTCGATAATCTTCTAACATTTTGGGAAGCAATGGAATGGGCTCGAGTGATCTCTGCAACAACCCTTATTTCTCAAAATTGACTTTAAAAAGGCTTATGATTGTATCAAATGGCCTTTTATTTTGGATATGCTCACATCCTTAAGATTTGGACAATTTTTTACCTCGGCTATCTGAATTTTGTTCTCCAATGCTTCTACTTGCCTCACTATCAATGGGCATCAGTCCTCCTCAATTGGCCTCTTTTGCTCTATCAAGAGAAGGGTGCCTTCTTGCGCCTTCCCTTTTTGTCTTAGCCACCGATGCTCTTAGATATCTTATTGCTCAATGTGCTGATCAAGGCCGTATTCATGAAAAAAATTTCAGATCATTTGACTCAACTCATTAATGGGCACTTTGCTAATGATTCCTTTCTTACCCTTGTTGAATCGAGTAGAACTTGGTTGTTGTTTTTTATTGCCTTGAAATATTTTGTCTTGCTTCAAGATCCAACATTTAGATGGCTAAAACATTGGGCTATCGAAAAGTTGTTGGCCTATGCCTAACTGGTTGAAAGCTTACCCCTAGAAGTGGATTGGGTGCGGAGAACAATTTAAATTTTTGGGCATTCCTTTTGCCTTTGATAGTGATTCTACTACTCTATGGCAATATGTGATTGACAAAGTTGAACATAAAGTCTCTCGGTGGTCTTCCAAATCCCTTTCATTATTTGGTAAATTCCAGGTGTGTACCAAGGTTCTTATGGCCACCCATGTTTACTATTATGCTTGTTGGTGCCCATCCCGAACTTCTTTTGCCAAGCTTGCTAAGATGCTCGAGATTACCTTTGGTCAAAAAAATTTTGTTCAACTTGGCTTTCATCGGTGGCTTGGGAAGTTTGTTGTTTATCCCACGATCAAGGTGGCATGGGTATTATTGATGTTTACATGCAAAGCGTGGCTTTATGTTCTAAATGGGTGGTGAGATGTCTTTTAGGTAGTCAAGCCTAGAAAAATTTTCTTCGACATTTCATTACTTTCGGTGGTCCTTACGGTAAAAGATGTTGGAATAATATAGGGTTGCATACCTTAATTATCACCAAGGCTCCAGTCAAGATTACTGGCACTTTCATTGCAAAAAATCATTTAGAAGGCCTTTGAAGGCGTGAAACCCCCGCTACATTGGATTGGTGATGGCTTTGGTACCGTGCTCTCTTTCAATTCCTAGAATATCTGGTGGTCTCCTATTATCATGGAAGATAGTATTTTTCTTGCGGAAACTTTGGGAATCAAATCTCTTCGTTTATCTCGCAAAGGGATTCACACCATTCTATATTTAGTTTCTGTAGAGATTGGATTTCTTGGCCCAAGCTCAAGATAAAATTTAATCTTACCAATTGAGACCTCTTGTCTATCTGCACGATTCAAGAGTTGATGTCAGATGTCATGCTTCATTAATTGGGGCTTAAGCCTTCGGATGCATGGTGGTGCGATTAGTGGTGGAATCATGATATTACCTTTCTTCGCTGATGTTGGCACCACATACCAACTATTCAGTCCCATCTCACATGCTATTACAAGCTCAATGCCGGTTGGGGCTTGTAATCTTCCCATCTATATGGCTTCATCGGCTTTCATGTGCTTTGGAACTCCTTGCTTGAGAAGGTAAAGTTAACCATTGTATTTAGTGCCTTATCTATTAGGGCCTTCCTGTTAGTGAGCATCTTAGTCACATCAGAATTCCCAATCCCAAATGCCCTTTTCTACTCTCAACCTAAATATTTTAAGCATTTGTTTGGGTCTTGTCCCCGTGCACAAGTCGTGTGGTCCTAGATTCATACATTATTTCAACCCTACCACCCTGAATTCTTTCATTGGCGTCTGGCTTTGTTTGGAGATTTCAATCCTTGGCCTAATTATATTGATACTTTGTGGCAATTATTTAGAGCTTGTATTCTCTTTCATATTTGGAAAGCTCAAATACTATGATATTCCATAATGATCTATCTGTTGCTTTATTTTCCACTAATGACAAAGTTGTTATTTTGTCTAATGTGCACATATAGATTCAAGCTCAAGTCTGAAAAGTTGCTCTGGAATTTTCTCATTTGCAGGAATTGCTCGCACACTTGTGGGAGTGCTCCTTACATGACGAGTCGGGTCCCTTCTGACCCTTTCTACCACCACCCTAACCATCTCTAAATCGTCGACCACCTTTACAAGGACCGCGTCGCAGAAGCCATTCTTGCAGCCACCGCTTCACCTCTCTCCAGGGTTTCCTTCAACTCCGTCCTCTTAGGAATGAGCCGGAATCCTCCTCTAAGGGGGAAGGTCATGGCGAGGATCTCTGCATTGGGCCTCTCCTCCTCCTAGAGTTCGGGACGTTTCTTGGATCTCGGCGCCTTGGTTGGGGAATTATGGTGCCTTTACAGATGCAGATGCCAAATCCAGATGGCTGACAGGTTGATCCTCCTTCGTCCGAGCCGTCGAGTGGAGCTTTCATCCTCCTCGATTATCCTCCTCCTCCCGGAGAGATGACTTGTACTTAGTGCTCTCTAATTTTATGTAATTCTTGTGTTTGCCCTTGTGGCGCTCTCTATTCACCCTATGGACGTTTTGTGGTGCCTACGTGACATTTTTGTGGAACCATGAGTATTACAAATGATCACCCTACTTGTGTAACTCTCTTATATTTTTTATTAATATAATAGACACTTCCAATAGTAAAATTAACTACCACCTTGGTCCATCTAGAAACTTAGCAAACAAAAAAAAAAAAGCTAATAGGCTATTAATATTTCCCGAAAGGAGTCTAGTTAAGTCTCACTATTAAGAAATACCGAGCGCCGAGGCTTTTCGAGGTCACCCACAACTTTCAATTGGAATCGGGATCAATATTTGCAGGTGTAATTTTTTAGGATTTCTCGATGTATGCCAGAGTTTATGCAGCTTCAAAACGCCTGAAAATTGGTGAAAGAAATGATGGGGATCATACGACTCCAACTTTACCCGAGGAAATAATAGAGAGAATACTTGTGCTGCTTCCAATGCCATCTATCGCCCGTTTCCGCAGTGTGTGTAAACACTGGAGGGCTATGCTGTCTTCTGCCCTTTTCTCAACCAGGTGGACTCAAATCTGTAATGGATACCCACAACTTCTTCTGCACAATCTATTCAACAATACACTCTTCTGCTTCTGCTTTTCTTCGCGAAAATGGAAGACCATCTCCCTTCCTCCCTCCTCACTTCCTGTGGATTCTTATAAAGGACCAATTGGTGGCCTAACCTTATTAGAGAATTCTCAATCGACTGGGATTCTGGTTTGCAATACATTTATGCAAAAGACTTTTGAACTTCCTCCGATGCTAAGCATATGCCAAATGGCAGCGAAATTCATTGTGAAGGGTGATGAGAAAGTGCCCTACAAAATTGTTGCAGTGGGTGGCAATCAGGCACGGACTGCAAATGGTATAGAAGTCTATGATTTTTCTGAAAGGTCATGGAGAATTTTAGGATACATACCGGGTAAGATTTTTTTCGACTCAGGATTTAATTTACTGCAACGGTTTGTTTATCTGTATGACCTCAGAACCCATTCAAGGAGTTAACATTTACAGCATCCAAGATATGAGGTATATCACTTTTGTGCCTTTGCCTGTGTATTTTTATAGTAAGTCTATCCTGGTTGCATGCACTAGTTCGCTTCTGATGGTGGAGGATGTCCGAGAGAGACGCAATATTACTAAGGACATAATTGTGTGGCAGCTGGTTCATGAAGATTTCAACCCTTCATTTTGGAAGGAGATTGCAAGGATGCCTTCATGGCTGTTGGAGGATTTTAATAGAACTTCTAATGTAGACCTTATACGGGCATGGGGGTGGTTAAATTGTGTGGGAGCAGGAGATTATATCTTTCTCAGAAGAGGGTCTAGTAGTAGAAATGTGCTTGTATTTAATTTGCAGGAAGGTGATTGGAATTGGCTCCCCCAATGTCCCAGTGGAGATGGTGAAAATTGGTTTCATATGTCAGCTTTTGTGCCTGGATATAGCACACAGGACACGAGGAGTTTTCTTCATTGATAACAGGAAGCCTTATAAGGCAGTAAAAGTTTTGTTGTGGGTGTCCCCTTGCCCTCTGATCATTGCCAAAATAAACTACAAGTCAGAGGATTTCATTCCACAGTGCACTGTAATATCTAACTGATTAGAAAGAACATTTTAAATCTATGGGAAATTAAAAACATTTACTGTGAAGGAGAGCTCAAATCTTCCAACATTCTTTTGTTCTTTGTATGTAAACCTGAAAAATGACAAGCTTGATCTTCTTATTTTCATGAAACACACCATTTTAAATAGGAGGATGCTCAGTGAAAATTGAAACCATGGTATTTTCAGAGTTCTTGGAGGTATACTTTCCACATTAAAATTGTTTTTTTAATGGTTATACATAAAATTTTGGTTTCGTTGTTCAATTTTTCATAATTAAAACCCTTTCCATTAGGACTTATTTTGTTCTCTAACTCACTTTTGACTCTCTTTTGAATTGTAAATCTGAATTTTGCAACATAGCAAGAATCTGACATCAACTTTTATTTCTAGTATTTTAAATAATACATGATTTACTATCCCAAGTCAGATATGTCTCTTCAATACATCTTGGAATAACTTCTCGGACTCTCAAAATCGTTATTTATATTGGTTATATATATGTATCTAAACACACACATGATGAACTATTTGTAACATCAGAGTCTTGAAAGCAATAGACAGTTGGATTGTGGAGGAGAGGAAGGATGTTCAAGATGCTCCTCATGAGGTTTTTACTGGTGACCTGTGATTATCGTGAATCAAACAACAGATCAGTTCAGTATAATTTGGAAAACCTTCTATCTAAAGCTCAAGTGCACAAATGACCTTTCGACCCAACTCTCCTTATGGGTCATATTGGACCTTTGAATCCTCCTCTCTCCATGGGTCACAGGTTTCCATACGTGAATTGGTAAATTGTATCCAAACAACTTGAGACATAAGTTACTAATCAAGGTTTCAACTTTTGGGGCTCACTACTCAGATGGGAAAACTGTATCCAAGCTACTCTAGTAACAAAACAGGGTTTTAATATGCTTTCAACTATTTGGAGTTCCTTACTCAGATTAGGAAATTGTATCCAAGCTACTTGAGACCCAACTAGCAACAAGATCAGGGTTTAGTAGGCTCTAAAATTTTGGGGATTTGCTCCTCGTATCAAGAAACTATATCCAATTACAGTAGGAACAAGATGATCTTTCAGTAAGCTTTCAATTTTTTGAAATTGTGCCAAATGCACGGTTTCAATTTCCTTTCTAAACTTGATGGGAAAAGATATTTCCTTGGCTTCTCCACCCCCATAAGCATAAGGTAGAAAACCAAACCCAAAAATCTGTTCATATTTTTAACCATCTAATGCAAAATGAGATGGAAATGAAAAAGAGGAGAATGATGATTAAAGGAGTCACCCAATGCACCAAGAATAAATATATCTAATTATTTAATCAGTTGTGAATGGGGTGTTTACCTACTTTGTGTCTTTACTGCTGGAGTTTTGTAATCGGTGTGGTATTTTTTAAAACAATTTTTATTTCATATATATTTAAAAATAAATCTCAACATTGAGACAAATCTACGCTTGGAAGACTAAAGGCTAAATGGTTCAAAAACATAGATCGTTGTGGTACTCTTTGGTGCTACTTGTTTTGGCATAATGATAATATTCAGAATGTGCAGATATGAAATGTTTGGATCACGGAATTAGGCGCTATAAATACATAATCAGATTTTGGAGATCTTGTGGCAAGTAAATATGTCTGTTTTAAAGTAAGTATTATAAAATATGTGAAGTACATAAATGTCTATTTAGGAGGAGATAAAGCATTCTTAGTTTTTAGGTGTGGTTGTTAGGGATTTTGAGTTCTGCTTAGACCTTGTCTTCTTATAACCAGCTGATCCTCTAAACTTGAAATAAATCAGGGTTTAGTCTGTCACTTTGTATTTGAGTTAATGTCTAGTGTGACTGTGAACTAAGTAACTCTCTAATTATCACTACTCTAAAAATTTAGATATATGAAATTGCATAATAGAAATCTACATTCAACAAGTGATTCAAGAGTGCTCCACAACAAAACACTAGTTAAGAAATGAAACATGTTCAATGGTATTAAAAAAACCTTATCAATTGTCTATTTATAAAAGCTTGAATCCAAAAATTTATAAAATTGGCAAAGCATATAGACCTCTAATGGTTAGGAGCTAAAAAATGGAAGGGTGAAATGGGTGCACCTAAAAATACCCGAACAAACATTCTAAACATAAGCATAAAATTAATGTGGGTGATGAGTAGAGTTACTTTCACTAATACCTAATTTAGACTAATCACCTATACATAAACAAATAAGCATAACACATAAAATAATAAAAATAAATGTTAAGGAGCCACTATTGTCCACACCTCCTTAAATGGAAGAGGTTGAAAGTTCTCATTATGTGGTAAAGGACATGGTTGATTAAGCTTGATGTTTTTGCAACCTCCTTAAAAGCTGGAAGTTTTTGTTATGCCTTAAAAGGACATTGCTAGTAAGGCTTGCTGGTTTTTTAAGCCATGTATTAAAGCATTGCTGAGTGCTTGCATTTATGAGAACAATATAAAACAAACCATGATATGGATGTTTAATATATCTCTCCATACACACGTACGTAGATACCCACAGAGGTAAAGCATTAGGAAAAGGTTAACAGAGTCCACTCATAAGCGGAAAGCACTCAAATAACGATTCATGTAGGCAATCACCAGCCAGTCCAGAAACAGATACAGGAAAGATCAGTGAGGAAGCAGGGTAGAGGCCCTGCAGTCATATTGCATACACACATACTGGTCCTCCCAAGCTAATTAAACTTCATGATAGAAAACTGCAATATCAGACAGAAACACCATTCTCAACATAACTGGAATAGCCAGTTACTGAACATAACAAATCAGATCAGAAACAGGGGAACCAGGAAACTGACTACACAAACTTAGAGCAAGCTTAGCTCAATCCATTTATTTCACCTGTAATCTGGTCTTCACGCCCTTCATTCTTCTATCCACACAAACGCAAAAAGATATATAAACTAGGCTATATTTTGGTGCTTTCAAAGAATATGGATTACATTTTTCATATATGGTTGAGCGAACCTAATTGAACTTTCGGCAGTCTTTAGCTGCCTGGTAAAAGTAAAGGCAAAGGTAGTTATTTATGTCATGAATTGCGGCCAAGCTAGACGCTGATAGTGCAGTCAGGGGTTGCTGAAGACTGAAACCAAGGTAACAACTTTCTTAGGGAGCGATGGTCTTCAAATATGGAAAAAAGACGGTCAATAAAAAAATATGCTAAATACGCATAAATATACGGTTTTACTAATTTTTCTGAAAACCTTCTAAACAATACTGAAAAATGAAAATCCTTTTAGCTGCTGACTATAAAATCTTGGAGGTGTTCATAATTTAAATATTTATAGTATAAAATAATAATAAATAACATAAATTTTCTAGATCCTACATTTTAATATTTTACCACTGAAAATACAAAATTTTATACGATTGAATGGAAAAAACAGAAAAATACGGAAAATCTTTATAACTATACCTGAAACAACAGCTGACTGCTCAGAGTGCATAACAAGATCCACACCAAAAAGAAAAAGAAAAGAGAATTCTTTCACCCAGAAGTGCAGAGAGAATGTGAAGTGCTTCCTCTCTCTGCTCTCATAATCTATGCAATTGTTTTATTTTAATTGAAATGCATGTATTTTTGCAGGTTTGGATGCCTATGACAGGTTTATCCCAAAAACAGAGGGTGGGCTTTGCATCAAACACCAATTTGGTGTATGAGATGCCCTTGTAGAAACCCGGATGGTGAATTTTTCCCATTACTTTATATTAAGTTTAAATTTGTACTTGTATAGGTTTCAATTGTTTGACCAAGCTGGTAATTATTTATAAGTACCTCAAAGGTATTACAAAAATGAACATAATGACTGTGAAAACTTTCATTGTATAAATTGTACACATGAATGTCAATGCATCCATGTTTTGGTATAAGAACTAGGATGAATCGTGTAACTTCCTTAAAGGAAGGATGTTGAAAATTCTTGTTATTTCTTAGGGACATAGGGTTTAGGGTTTTGATGTAGTCAGTTGACAACAGGTGATCAACAAACATTAAATTCATTGCCTTCTCAAACTCTCACTTCCCTTTTCCTAAGTAGATGACTAGATGTTAAGTCTGTATTCTAGCTGACATTGTGAATGCTAAGAATTTTAAAACAAAATAAACAGATAAAAGATGCAATTAATAATAGAATGTGGGTAGGGCTATACTAGTGTGATTTAGGTTGTGATTTAGTGTGTTATGCCAACCCTGTGCCTTTTAATGCTGTATATGTGATGCAGTTGCAATGGCGTAAATGTTAATCTTATCTCATCTTGTCTTTTACGCTTAAGTGGTTTGGTGCCGCTTCGTCGTATTGCGACTTTGTCGCATACAGAGTTAGTAATCGCTAAGTGCAAGTTCTATTGCTTGCTAACCTTTAAAAAAATATTAGCATTATTATTACTATTAATATCTTTGCTCAGGACATTTTTGTTACATTTTGGACGTTTTGGACCTCGCGCGGAACAAGGCGCAACATCAAGTCTCATTTTGTGTAATTTTTGGATCTGATGTGTAAGATTATTATGTATATTCTATTGGAGAAGCTCCTCATGAGTCTATTTAATTTAATAAGACCATGTTCCTCTGCATCTAATTTTGGATTGGGTTTTCTATTTGTTGCACTCTATATGGTGTAGATTTTTAAGAATTATTTGCAGGTCTGTCCCAGTTTTTGGAAGATCTTGCAAGAGAGACTTCCCAGGGTTTTACTTCAGCAAGGACAATCAGATATTTGGCAGCTGATTATTTTTCAAACTGAGACAGTTTTTCTAGCTTACTTTTGGCAGTAAAGTGTATTTTGGGAGGTAGTTGTGTACAGCAAAGTTTGGGATAGTTACCTAACAGAAGTGAAGGAGTAGAGAAGTTGTAGTGGCTACGTCAAATAGGTATGAAAGCATCATGGCCCAAAGAGGCTACCAGTTAAATTGGGTAGGAAGATGCAAAAGAAATCTTGGGCAAAGAAGAAATGGTGGAGATGAAATACAGAAAATATTAGAGGCCCTTCAAACCAAATTGAAGCACGAAGACTCTGAAGATGAAATGGTGGAGATGAAATACATATTTTGAAGTCTTCGAAAGAAGAAAAATGAAAATTTGATTAAAAATTGGTGGTCCAAAGTATAAAATTATTAAATCGTGAAATAAAAAAACTATCTACACCATTGCATTCCTCTAAGAAAATATGCAATTTCAAAAAACATTCTACATAAAATACCTCAAGATACAAAAGTTGTCGCAGTTTGAAATGGGAGCGATCTAGGTGGCATCTCAATGATTGTGAATGATAGAAATTGTGGGCTGCATCTCCAAAAATCATTTATATCTCTATGAAGTTCTCAAACAAAATATGTAAAATAAGAAGTAATAACTTAAGAAGACCTACAAATGACCAAGATACGGTTAATCAAAATTAGAATGTCAGAATAAATGCGCAGTAGGGATGGTTCAAGTAATGGGAAAAAAATAATTCATTTGTTATTCGTGTCTAAGAAAAATTAGGATAGTTGGAAAGGCACAAAGTGCCTAGGGTCGTGTGCATGGTGATCATAGAATTGTAGTTAAAAGGGCTCGTGGACCACAGGGTGAAGGATGCAAGGGTATGTGCAAATCTTGGGTTGTAGCCTAAGACATGGTGAGCAAGGTGAGTTGTCGATCATGGTAGAGTACAACAATGAGGACCCAAGTCGGGTTAAGGTTAATTCAAAACACAAGGAGCTTTGAGTACTTGGGGTCAAGAACCTTGGTTGGGTTAGGATGGGAGTGCTCAAGGTGGATTGTTGGCCCATATGGATGGCATCTGCGAGTTGGACAACTAAGGAAGTCTTAAGTTGGGACGACACCGAGTTATGAGCTACAAGGATCAAGAAGATCATGCACTACGAAGAGGGTCGTGGTCATGTACTAGAGTTTCGGAGAGTTGAACACGTGTATCCCAAATAAGGTGTTGAATGCAAAGGAAAGGTACTATAATGATAGTAGGCAACATACACATGGGTGTTTGTGCATGACCAATATGGGAAAAAGTAGTAGTGGGTGGGTGGTGGTGGAGTTTACACAACAAGAGCATAGGTTGAGGTTGTCGAACAATCTATAGGTAGTTAAGAATGTTGACCAATTGGTGCTTGCTAGTGAGGAGTTGCATGATGAATTTTTTCATGGTGCAATGGAGCTAGGAGAGAAGAGTTTGCAACAACACCATGAAGTGAACAAGCCCGAGTGGAGCAGAGAAACCCAATGGCCTAAAATCCCATTGTAGTCACGAAATCACGCACTTTCTATATACATCATGCCTTTAAGTATGTCATTATATGCATGATTCCTAAGTAAGAAAACTAGACATTAACGCTTACTTTACTTTTACATTTTTTATCCTTGTGATACTCTTATCATTTACTTTTCGCGAATGACTACTTTACTTTTAGACATTGGACATCATATGTCCTAGCTCTGTATTTTATGTTATATCCTCTAAGCATCTCGACAAGATCTTGTCCTTTAGGGACATGAGCACCCAGAGACGCTACTATCCCCATCGGCGCTTTTGTCTTTTTCCTCCTTTTCTCAAATTTGAAATGCCACATCATTTATTATCTTTTCTAAATTACTACCCATCACTTTGGGTTAGCCTTTTTGGTTGTTAATGACAAAATTCAAACAAGGGAATCATATATATACATTACTTACTATTATTAGGGGTTGGACAACTTGGGCTATTACTTACTATCTACTGCTTGAGAAAAGAGCAACATTTAAGGATTACATTTGGACTGCATTATTCACTAAATAGGAGGGGATTTTTTTGAATTCCACATGACAACATATTGATCCTTATGTTTGCACTTTTCTATCTACTCTAGTTTCTCCTACTAGACACACTCTTATTGTTTATAAACTTCCTACTAATGCAGTTGGGATCTTGGACTCTATAGGGTTTTCCCCTCACCATGTTGACAATGTTCTTTGGTAGCTTTTGTGTTATCCCCCTTCTTTGCCGACGATGCACTATTTTTCTAGGTTCATGATAAACTAAAATGTGAATATTCTAGTGTAATCTAGATTGTTATAGGATCAGTATATAAATGAAATAATAAAGTACTAAAACAATACCCAAGAAAACTAAGCAAATAAAATGCATAAACCCTAATGTGCAAAGAGGGTTGGAAGAGCCTTAGCTAATTAGAAGATGCCGCAAGACTATGTCGAAATGGAGGTTGGTTGAACATGAGGAGGAAATTGTCACACATGAGCCTAAGAAAATACAAATCTTGAGGATTTCACAGACTGGAGCTCTTGGTGAAGAATAGGGTCCTTTGTGGGCACCCTGTCTAGAATTCCGAGCACCCTAGTCTCCTGCACGATGGTTGAAAACCTGAATTTTCCACAGTTGTAAGATGTTTGCACTCCTTCGCTTCATGTCGGGTGTATGCCATTGCACTCCACCGGATGTTGTTGTAAACCTGCAATGGAAGAATCACCTGTAAGACCCCAAACCAAGCATCAAAACCCTAAAAAAGAAAGATGCATATGAAGGGGTCGGATTGTCCTTAATTGCCACAATGGTGGACTTACTAGCCGAGTGTTTTACTACATCTTAGACCTAATGTAGTTCTAGGTGTGTGTTAGCGGAATTGTGCCCTAGGTGCTCTTGTGCGTGTCACACTTTGTGAGTAGCGATAAATAACTAGATGTAGAATGTAAATAATGTGTGCATGGAATAGAATAAACTCCCCTCCTATGAAGTGTGATGTAGATGAACCAACATTTGTCCCTTGTGATGGAGCTAGATGGATGCAAATGGAGTAGTAGAAGCCTTTGATGGATGCAACCTTAGGTGGTGATAGTAAGTGCTTAGTTCTTGGTCCCTCATTATGGTCACATAACTTTATATTTATATGGTTCTCTTTCTTTAATTTCGTAATTAACCCCAAAAGGTCAACCACCAAAAATATAAGAAGCTCAAATGATTAGAAAGTGCCCAAAAAGTGAGAGGAAAGTGCAAAGAGGATTAGGGCACCCAAAGGGGACCAGGGTGCCCCCTGTCCCATTAGAAATAGGGAAAAACAATATAAAAGTACAGATTGGGCAAGTATGGGTGCAAGATCGAAAGTAGCAACATAAAACAATGCAAGATGGCCAAAGACATGGGTTAATTAGTACTTTTTTCCACTTCAAGAACCATATGAATAGTAGTATGAGACTAAGACTAAATAATTACCCAAAGTGTGTGATTTTGTGTCTACATTTTCCCCCACTTTATGTTGGTGAGCGAAATGCTCGGTAACATAAAGTAGATAGAGATGTGTACCTAATATCCATGTAGAGTGATGTAGAAAATGTGCGATGGACTAGACAAAACATGGAGTGAAAAAAAGATGGAGCTTGGAGACTAAAGATGCAAAAGTGTAAAAAGTGAAACCTAGGGTGAAACGTGTGTGTACATGCTAATGTGTGTGTGTACCGCATGGTTAGTATCATGTGTGTGATGTACCATGTATGTGTGTGTGTGACGTTGAATTCTTACTTCCCATATAGACAACCCCTGAAAAGAGAAGAGGATCAAGTAGTCAAATAAATTTGTATAATGTGTAAAAATGCATGTATATATGTAAAAAGTGTGTAATGAAAGTATGAAAATGAAAAAGGAACATGTGCACTTGATCCGTGATGAGAAAAAGGGTGTAGAAAGGATCTTGTAGATGATGTTGACGCACGTAATTTTTTTGGATGATCTCACGCCACTGACTAGAAGTGTAGGGAGGAAAGTCTGATTTATCCTCCAACCTGTAACTACTTCCCGATAACTAAAGAGATCTCTATATGTCTAGTTTTTGGGTGATTTGGCACCACTGGCCAAAATAGTGTAGAGAGGAAGGTCTAGTTTATCCTCTAACCTATAACTACTCCCCAAAATGCTAAGGACAATCTACCCTGTAAAATCCATTGTGTGTGGAGTTCTAGGTATCGTCTCGAACCCACTCATGTGTAACCCACTGTGTCATGGACAAAAATAAAAACTGAATTGAATTGCACTCTATCTTGCTTGTGTAGTGTGTGTAAACCAAATGATGCCCCCTCTTTGGGGGTGCATGCAATGTCATTGTAGGAGAATGCGGCCCAAAAGAGGACAAACCACTGAAACTGTGCCCTGCATGGGGGAAGGGGATGTGCTTGGTAGAAACCAAGGCACATGCAAACAAAGTGGCTAGAAAAAAAGTGTTAGTATGAACAAACATGTATATAGAAGAC
The DNA here is from genome assembly GCA_018340775.1 of Taxus wallichiana var. yunnanensis. Taxonomy (NCBI): domain Eukaryota; kingdom Viridiplantae; phylum Streptophyta; class Pinopsida; order Cupressales; family Taxaceae; genus Taxus; species Taxus wallichiana. Next base: position 518,427,428 of record CM031236.1, on the reverse strand, counting down.
AAGTGTAGGCCAAACAAACAATGTGTAAGCTAGTACGTAAGAAGATAATGTAAACACCCAAGAAGATAGTGTAGACCATGCAAAGCGGGTTACAAACATGGGACATCACTCATGATGTCACAAGACACTCAAGGCCATAATGGCCACAAACAAACAAGTGTGCACACAAGACAAAGGGCAAAGCCCACAAATAAGAAAAAGCAATAGTAGACAATGTAACAAACAAGTATGGAAGAAAATATCCCTACATAACAAATGTTGCACATGAAACACCCATTAGCATGTTAGAAAGATAAAACATATGTCAAAGCATGTGTAAACCAATAAATTAGTGTGCTATGAACAAAAATGAAATAATAGCACTTGTAGTGTACGAATGTGGATGCCCCAAGAGCCACATGGACTGGGATGACACTAGGTCCAAGCATCCATGTTGCGTGTAATGGATTTGTATAGTCTGTGATCACAACTAGAAAAGTAAGTGAACATGCATGTGTGTATGGTAAAAGTAATGACATACAAGATATCTATCTAACATGTGTAATAAAGTGAACATGTACAAGTAAATGCAAGCAAGAGTAAATACAACCATAAAATGTAGTATGTTGTGGATGGGTGGAATGGAATGCAAAGTGGATGATAGGAGTCCATGTGCCCCAAGTGAATGGAAGTGTATGCAGTGAGGTTCATTTGTTTATTCCCCCTCATTAGTCAAGAATGAACCATAAATGAGAGTGTATCATCGGAAATGGTCAAAATATGTGTTGTGTGTAGCATGTTGTGGTGAATGTGTAGTGATGATGTAGCCTAGAGCGTGATATCATGACAAGATGATGTGAACCAAAATTTAGCCTAAAGCATATATCACTAAAGGATGTTAGAAGAGGTGATGATTTAACCTATGGTGTATATCACTAAATGATGTTAGAGGAAGCGATGATGTAGCCTATAACATATATCACTAACCTAAGAATGTCACATGAGAAGAAGGTTGAATGTGTGAGTGTGATGAGGTCCATTTGTTATGTATACCCTCAATAGTCTAGTATGGACCATGAGACTAGAGTGCGTCATAGGGTAATGAGTGCAACGTGTATAAGTGATGAGTAAAAATGCATAATATGTGTTATAGATGTGGTGAGGATAAATCGTCATGTGATGTGTAATGTATAGATACTGTAATGTAGGATATATGCAAGATGCGTAGATGATATAAGATGTGTAGATGCATAGTGGATGTAAGACACAAGATGTGATGTGTAAGGTGTAAGATGTAAAATGTAAGATGACATGTATGATATGTGAAAACACACAATATGCTATGGTGTAGTGAGGTATGTGTAGAATGTGTATGATGTATGTAGGAGAAGGTATAAAGCATAGGATGTAAAGTGGATGATGTGTGAAAATGCACAATATGTAGTGTCTATGGTGTGTGTGGGTTCATGTGTGTAATATGCCCTCAAAATTCAAGTGTGAACTGAAGAACAAGAGTGCGTCATTGGGTAATGATCGATGTTTAGAGTGTAGATGACTATGTATATGCTAGAAGGTTGATGTGTGGTAATACGAGTATGAAATGTGTGTTGATGCTAGAGTGGGGGAATGTGTGAATGTTATGCCCCCAAGCATGTGGTGGTGAGTACAATCATGTGACATTGTCTAAAAGATCATCGTTGTCAAAATCTAAAAAATAGAATGAGGTGGATCATACATAAATGAGGTGGATACGACATAGTGTGTGTAGGCGTTCATTACATACTCTTCATTAGTGAAGGTACTAGTGGATAGTCATGTGTGTACCAATGAGAAAGATTCGAGCATAAGTGGGAGATGAGTCATTACCAATGGAAACATTTTCAAATGGCATAGGAAATGTGAGAGAAGTGTGGTCTATGTCTAAAGTACCACCAATATAGTCAAGCCAATATTTCCCAAGTGTTAGTGGAGAAGTGTGAGGAACACGTGCAATCGAAGATCGTCAAATGAAACACACAAAGGCCATAGGTGGCTATAATGTGACAATAACCATGATAAAGATGAGGTGAGTGAATCGGTGGTAAGATATCATTAAGTGTCAAACCAAGCCTAGTTAATCCCTCAAGTGTGCAAATAGTATCTAAACAAGTACGATCGATCGGGATGTTATGCCAAAAGGAGTTGTTGATGAATAACGTGCATGTGAAAGGAGGTGGCAGAGATGTAAATTGTGTGGTAGGAGAAACAACGTCTAAAGTGTTAATAGATCCCTAATAAAGTATCATAGCATTGGTAGAAGGAGGGGTCTTGAATTTATATTCACCTGGGCCATCAACCACAAAGGTTTCATCAAGTAAGATTCATCTACATCGATAGGTGTAAAATTCAGTTGGCCTAATGCTTCATCGTGAGTTTGACAACGTTGAATTTTTCATCAGAGTCCTCAGAAATATTTGTGTTAGCATTATCATGTTGTATTAATTTGTCAAGTATATTGTCGAGGAGTTGTACTAGGTGGAGGAGTGGGAGGTGTAGCAGTTGTGCTTAGCGGAGTAGATATGGTAGGTGCGATAATTTCCGTAGTGTGAGTAGAAATAATCAGAGTACTCGGAGAGACAGAAGAAGGTTGTGAAGCACTAGATTGACCAATGTCATATGTGTCAATACTACCATATGGAATAGGTTGCGGGGAGGAATAGGCATACTAGTAAAAGGGTTTATGTGATAGAATTTGAATGGTTCAGATCAACAACAATAGTATGTTCATAACCATCATGCAAAAATTTGACACATTGGTGAACAATAGATGGGACCACTTGCATTGTTTGGATCCAAGGTCTACCTAGCAATAGATTGAATTGAAATGAGGCATCTATAACATATAAGTCAATGAGAATAGTCTTAGGCCAACCTGAATGTGTAATGAGATAGTCCCTAGACATGTGTGAGTGGTAGAATCATAACCTCGAATGAGAGTAGAATTCTTAGAAATTAGATTATCATTAATACCCAATTGTTTTAAAAGAGAATGAGCACATAGGTTAATGGCTGACCCATTATCAATAAGTACTCATTTGATGCAAGTGGTGCTAATGATGATGGTAATGAGCAAGGGTGCACATGGATTGTTTTTAGAAAAAGGTGATAGATCCTCATCAGTGAAGGATATAACATGTGGTAGATTTCGAGAGAGATTGTATGAGGTGTGTAAAGGCCACCGCAGAATTATCACTTTCTATATGAATGGCATGAAGGGATACTTCTAGTGTTTGACGATAGTTTGGTGCACTACACAATAGGTCATAGAGAGAAATCTTAGCTAGTGTGTTTTTAAGTTGTTCTATGATATCATAACCCTTAGGAGGAGTCGAAGGAGCTAAGGAAGTGATAGGTGGAGGAAGAGTAGTGGGTGGAGCCATAGGAGGACGAGTGCGGTGAGTAGTAACTACATTGATGGATGGATCAGCCCTAGGGGTAACAAAGCGAGGAGGATGTTGAGTACGCACTTGCATGAAATCAATAATATTAGTGACTATACTAGATACTTTAGTTGGTGCGAAAGAAGGATAATATGATTGAGCCATGACTTGATAAGGAGAAGACATGTTCAAAAGGAAGGGTTGGATCCGTCGGGTTCACCAAAATGATTAACTAAAATATGATTATTCTAGTGTAATCTATATTTATATAAGAGCAATATAAATAAATGAAAATAATAAAGTAATGAAACAATACCCAAGCAAACTAATAAAATAAAATGTATAAACCCTAATGTGTAAAGAGGGCTGGAAGAGCCTTAGGTTGATTAGAAGATGTTGTGGGATTGTGTTGAAATGGATACCGAATGAACATGAGGAGGAAATTGTCACACATGATCTTGAGAAAATGCACATATGGAGGATTTCATTGGTGACTTGGGCACTGGGGAAGGATAGGGGTGCACCTGTAGGCACCCAGGCCTGTCTCATGTGATGGTCGAAAACCTAAATTTTCGAGGTGTAAGATGTTTACATTCCTTTGCTTATTTTGAATGTATGCTTGCTGCACTCCACTAGATGTCTTCGTAAACTGCAATAATGTAATAATCACTTGTAAACCCCAAACCAAGCATTAAAACCCTAAAAAAAAGAAAGATTCATATGAAGGGGTCGATTTTCCTTAATGGCCATAATGGTGGACTTAATACTAAGAGTTGTACACTACATCTTAGACCCAATGTAGTTCTAGGTGTGTGTGTGTGTGTGTGTGTGTGTGTGTGTGTGTGTGTGTGTGTGTGAATTATGTCGTAGGTGTTCTTGTGCGTGTCACACTTTGTGAGTAGTGAGTAATAACTAGATGTAGAATGTAAATAATGTGTGCATGGAATAGAATAAACTCCCCTCCTATGAAGTGTGATGCAGATGAACCAGCCTTTGTCCCTTGTGATGGAGCTAGATGGATGTAAATGGAGTAGTAGAAGCCTTTGATGGATGCAACCTTAGGTGGTGATAGTAAGTGCTTAGTGTTTGGTCCCTCATTATGGTCACATAACTTTATATTTATATGGTTCTCTTGCTTTAATTTCATAATTAACCCAAAAAGGCTGACCACCAAAAATATAAGAAGCTTAAATGGATAGAAAGTGCCCAAAAAGTGAGAGGAAAGTGCAAAGAGGATCAGGGTGCCCAGAGGGGACCTAGGCGCCCCCATGTCGAAATAGGGGAAAACCTAGTACAAAAGTACATATTAGGAAAGTACGGGTGAAAGATCAAAAGTAGCAACAAAAACAATGCAAGATGGCCAAATACATGGGTTAATTAGTACTCTTTTTCACTTAAGAACCATATGAATAGTAGTATGAGACTGTGACTAAATAATTACCCAAAGTGTGTGATTTTGTGTCTACAATTCAAACACAACTGTTGAGAGCGCAATTACCTAGATGGACCTCAATTTTCACACATACATTGGAGGTAACCTTTCTCCCTCACTAGTAATTACATTTCATATTCTAATAATTCAAAAACATTCTAATGTTTGTAAAATTTCAAAAAACTAGCTTGGATCTTGATTGGATGTATTCTTGCTTGCTTATACTATTCTATAGTGCACATTGCTTACCATGTTACTTTTGATTTATAGTATGGTATATCCCTTTTCCATACACACATGAGCATTCATATGGTACTCTTGAGGTGAATGCGTGATAATTGCATGTTATCACATGATGTATGATACTTAACATTGTTCTCTACTATTCCCATTGAAGCTTCCGGGGCATCTAACTTTCTTATTATCTCTCGATTTAGGTTATATCATTGCAATATCTATTACTTTCATTCCTATTTTCAGTTGTATACATTTTTGCTTACTATCAAATTTCTAACATGTTAATGGGTGCTTTGTGTGTAGCATTTGTCTCGCAGGTTTACTTCCAACCATGGTTATATGATTTGCTTGTATCTTGTTTATGCATGTGTCTTGATTGTCATTTTTGCAGGCTATGCATTATGTGTTTTAATTTTATAGCCTTGAAGGCTTGAGTATCTTACACCAACTTTGAGTGGTGTCCTATGTATTTAACCATCTACTCATTGTGTCTTTTGCCATGTTACTATGTGTTTTGACTAGTTTCTATTATATCATGTTATGCTTGTTTGTGAATAAAACTTTTTGCTAGTCTTTCCCATTATTTTTCATTTGCCATGGTATTTACCATGTGTATTCCCTATTCCCGTTTAATATTTCTATTTCAGATGTGCACATCAATTTCAACTTTCCTCATTTGGGTCGTGCTCACCTTGATTCATCTCATACACCCCAAACGAGTGGGGGCAATCATCGGTGATTATTTCACCCTCTCGGTAGTCCAAACACCAAGAAAAAATTGGTATATAAAAAAATTATAATAAACAAGATCTAAAAAATAGGTTTAGAATCAAACTCAAGAAAAATTATAGTAGGGACAGAAGCACCCAAAACAGACAGAACGGTGGGCACTAGTGTCCCTTTTGGGCGCTTTTATCCCGAGGGCATAAATAGGTACAATACAGGATCAACATGTTTCTAGTGATAGGTTTCTCGAAATCTAGTAATAGGTACTCATTTACAAGTTACTATCAGGTACACCAAGAACAAAATCAGTGGAAAGTTACATACTTTGATAAAGGGAACTAATTACTCTATTTTCTCGGGATAAAATAAGGAATGACACCTAGGGAATATGTAGGACAATGACATGTCCGGAATTATGTGTCATTCATGACCAGTTTCTATTAGGTTTGTGACCATATGTAGTGGCACTTATCAATGGGGAAGTGTTAACTATTGGAGGAAAAGCCTACAACTCTCCCAATACTCTTCCCTTGGCAACATGACACCTAATTCCCTAGTTTAGTGATAGGACACTTAAATCCTCGGTTTAGTGATAGGATGCCCGAATCCTCAATTTAGCGACAGGATGCCTAAATCCTCAGTCTTAATCTAACCATCTCTAAGGAAAAAAACATACATGAACAATTATATCTCTTCTCTCATGACATATAGGTGTATTATATCCTTGATTCACTTTTTCAATACACATTCCTATTTTCACATTTACAAAGTTAAAGTTCAATTTCATTTATCATGAGCATTGACTACACTTATCTTCTTTTGTAGGTCCAACCTTACTCTAATAAAAGGAAACACATAAATGGAACAAGAAGCAATCTCAAGCACAATGCGCTCGAAAGCGACAATATTCAAGGAACAAACATAGGCATCATTTCTACTACACACACAAGGTCACCCCTACAATCCTTATCCTCTTCTATATTCCACGATACACATTTCACAATCTTCATTTAGCATGATATCAATTACAATCCCCATTTGGCATGTTATAAACTTATAACTCCCTTCGGCTCTCCACAAGGTACGCTCTTCCTATCTACTTTATGCTATCGAATATTCATTCACCAACATAAAATGGGGAAAATGTAGTCACAAAATCACGCACTTTTATATGTACATCATGCCTCTAAGTATGTCATTATATGCATGATTCCTAAGTAAGAAAACTAAACATTAACAACACTTGTTTTTCTTTTACATTACTTTATCCTTTTGATACTCTTATCATTTACTTTTCTCAAATGACTACTTTACTTTTGGACATTGGACAACATATGACCCAACTATGTATTTTCCGTTATATCCTCTAAGCATCCCAAATAGTACCACCCATTAGACACAAGAACACTCAAGGTGTATTCTGTCCCCTTTGAGAATTTATGCCCCTTTCCATTATTTTCTCAAATTTAAAATGTGATTAAGCTAAAATGTGATTTTATGCCTAATATGATTGTTATTGTAGTAGTAAATGAATTTAAAATTAAGTAGAGAAACTAAGCCAAGAAAGATAAGCAATAAAATATGAAACCCTAATTGCAAGGAGGAGAAGAAGGTACTTAGCTAGTTCGCAATAAAATTTGGATTATACGAAAAGGTACCTTTGGATGAACATAGAGGGAGAAGTGTTGAGCAGAGCCTTAGAAAAGTGTGCGAGATGACAATCTGCTTTCAGATTGTGGTACCTGGAGAGAGACAGAGCGCCTACGGGGCACCCTAGGCCTACATCCAGGTGCCTATGTGTGTGTCGAAATGCTCATAAAACCTCCTTTGAGTGGTCATTAGTTATTCGTTATTGTTCACCTTTGGTCACTATGAGGTCGCACCAAGATCACCGAGGTCACTGGAAACTTGTAATGAAATATGAACCTATAAAACCCTCAAATAGACATCAAATCCTAAAAAAGAAAGATGCGGAATGAGGGGTTAGACTATCCTCAGCTTTGTCATAATGGTGATCTTATGACTGAGCATTGCACTACATATCAGACCCAATGTAGTTCTATGTGTGTGGAATTGTGCCCTAGGTGGCTCTTATGAGTTTCACACTTGATAGTGGGAAAGTAAGCTAGATGTACACATCCGTAATAGATGTGTGCATGAAATATAATGAACTTCCCTCCTATGAAGTGTGTGTAGAATAACCCCTGCTGTGTCCCTTGGATGTTTTTATATGGATGCAATGGAACTCTAGATGCTTGATGGATGAAACCTTAGGTGGTGATAGCTAGTTTTTAGTGCTTGGTCCCTTATTATGATCACATAACTTTATATTTATATGATTCCCTTGCTTGAATTTCATATTAATCCCAAAAATGCCGACTACCAAAAAGATAAGATGCTTAAACAGATAGAAATGACCCAAAATATGTGAACAAAGGAAAAAGGGGTTAGGGGCACCCGGAGAGGGGAGATGGTGTCATGGCATGGCGTCTTAGCTAGGCATTGGTGTCTAGGATGATAAATACTTGAAGTATAAAGAGAAGAGGAACACTAAGAAATTAAGGGTGTAAGACCAAAATTGGCAACATAAAGCAAATAAAGGTGGCCAAAGATAAGGGTTAATTAGTACTTTTATTATTTAGGAATCATATGAATAATAGTATGCAATCAAGACTAGATAATTACCCAAAGTGCATGATTTTGTGTCTACATTTTCCCCACTTTATGTTGGTGAGCGGAAAGATTGGTAACATAAAGTAGATAGAGATGTGTACCTAATAACCATGTAGATCGATGATGAAAGCGTGATGAGGGGACAAGAAAAAGTATGGAGTGATAAAAGTGTGAAGCATGGAGTGATAAAAGTGTGAAGCGTGGATGTTAAGGAGGAGAAATTGCAAAAAAGTGATGATGAAAATGAACCTAGGGTGGAAATGCATGTGTAGATTTCGTGATGTGCCTATTGTTGTATGTGATGTTATGAAGTGAATATTACTTCCCATACGGATGGACCTGCAAAAAGAGAAGAATGAAACAATAGTCAAATATGCATGTATATGATCAAAATGTGTAAAAAGTATGTAAATATGAAAATGTGAAAAAGAACATGTGCACCTAATCCGTGATGAGGAAAGAGTGTAGAAAGGATCCTGAAGATGTTGTAGATACAACGATGTTTTTAGGAAATTTCACACGAGTTGTGTTGTCTACAAGTTTTGGGGAAATTTCATGCCAATGATATGGAATAATTATAAGGAGAAAAGTCTGGTGTTATCCTCCAAATTTTAATTGCTTCCTATGAATGAAGGAAACAAGTGAAGATGGTGTGAAAAATTCAAACAATTCGATCAACGCAAAAGTGCTAAGGATTGTATGCCTTGTAAAAGTTGTTGTGTGGAGTTCTGTAGACTGTGTTGAACTACCAAAATGTTGTGTAATTTCCCCTGGTTATAGGTGTCTAAGAAGGGTCGTGTTGTGTTAAGGACCCAAGTATGATTATGAGACCTGAAACTGAAAACTATGTTATATCGGTGTTGTATTGTATTGTGTAATGATGATGTATATGTGTATGGGGTGACCGATTCACCCAAATGATGCCCCCTCATTGAAGGATTATTCGGCCCAAAAGAGGACTCGACCTCTATGCTGAAATTTTTCCCTACAGGGGGAAGGGAATGTGCTTGGTATAAACCAAGGCACAAACAAGTAGAGTGGATAGGAGACAAGTTTTAGTACAAGCAAAGACAAATACTCAAGTATAAGACAATATGTAATCTAAACAAACAATGTGTAAGATAAGACACAAGAATACCATGTAAACACGCAAGAAGACAATGTAGATCATGTGAAAAGTAGGTTACAAACATGAGACACCACTCACGATGTCGCAAGATAATCAAGGCCATGAAGCCTATAAAAAATAATGTGCACATAAGACAAATGGCAAAGCCCGCAAATAGTGGAAAACAAAGAGAAAGAAAAGACAAACAATGTAACATATAACCATGGAAGCAAACAACTTTTCATAACAAATGCTGCACATGAAGCACCCGTTAGCATATTAGAAATATAAAAATTATGTTAAAACATGTATAATCCAATAAAGTAGTGTGCTATGAAACAAAAAATGAAACTATAACACCTATAATGTATGAAAATGGATGCCCCTAGGAGCCTCTGTGGAACTGGTAATAGGTACTACACCAAGCATCTATGTTACTAGTAATAGATCTATAGAGTTTGTGATCACAAATAGAAAGGAAAACAAACACGTATGTGTGTATGATAAAGATAATGACATACAATATATCTATCTAACATGTGTAATAAAGCATGCATGTAAAAGCATACGTAAACAAGAGTAAATGCAACTACGATATGTAGTATGCTGCGAATGAGACAAAATGGAATGTAATGTGAATGATATGATCCGTGTACCCCCAAAGTGGATTTGTATTTATGAGATGAGGTTCATTTATCATATGCCCCCTCAAGAATCAATAATGAATTATAAATGAGAGTGCGTCATTGGGAATGGTTTGAATGTGTTTACAAAAAGATGTGATCGTCAAATTACAAAGTGTAGAGCGAAAAAATGTGATTGAATGAGCGATTTGATTTAAAATTGTGGTTTTGATTAGGTACATTTGAGATGTAGACCCTCAGCAGTTGAGTATGGACCATGGAACTAGAGTGCGTCATAGGGTGGTGTGTCATGTTGATTGTGTAAGAGATATGTTGATTGTGTAGTATTTTTTGTGAATGTGTCGCTTGTGTAAGATGTTGTGAACTTGTTTCTAGTGTTGAATGTTGTGAATATTTTGATTGTATGGTGTGTTGTGTGTTGTGTAGATTGCGCACAAGAGAGAAATGTGTTGTGAATGTGTTGATTGTATAGTAGGTTCGCAAGACAATAGATATGTTGAATGTGTATTTTTATAGGTGTATAGATTGTATAAGATATTTGTGTTGATTACGTGTAAGAAAGATATGTCATGAAAGTGCTAAGTGTGCATATATAGATTGTAAATATGTTGAATGTGTCATTGAATATGCGTGCGAGAGATGTGTTTGTGTTGAGTTTACATTGATGAATAAGCATGAGCATGTATTGTGATTATGTTGGATATGTAGTATTTAGTGTAGTGTGCATTCTGTGAGGTTCATGTTTATAGGATTCCCTCAACAGTCAAGTGTGAACCATAACAAGATAGTGCGTCATTGGGTAATGATGATACAAGCATGTATCAAAATGTATATGCAAAAATCTAGAAGTGAAATGATGTGAATATGATACATGTGTTTCTGATAGGGGGAAGAAATATGTGTGATGCCCCAAGTGTGTGGTGATGAGTGTGATTAAGTAATGTCATCTAAGAGTTCGTCATTGTCATTATCAAAACTGAATGGTGAAGGATCCAAAACTTGATAAGCGATAGTGTCATGTTGATCGAGAAAGGAGCCATTGAGACGTAAATTATACATGTCCATAGAGTATTCTTCATTATTAAAAGGAGGTAATGGACATCCATGTGCATACTAGTGAGTGATATTTGGTGAATAGCCTTTAATGATTCATTTTGAATGAAGACGTATGCCAAATGGCATGGGAAATGATATATCAGTATGATCAGGATATAACATGCCCCCAATGTAATCCAACCAATATTTCTAGAGTGTGAGTGGAGAAGTGCGAGGATCACGTGTAAGAAAAACTATGAGATAAAATACTCAAATACCATAAGCAATGGTAATGCGAAAAAACCCATGGTAGAGATGATGATCATGAGGTGGAGGAAAAATATCATCAATTGTAAATCCTAGCCAAGCCAACCCATCATGTGTGCATATAGTATCCGAGAAAGTAGCATTGAATGGAATGTGTTCCCAATAAGAATCATTCATGAAAATGTGCATGTAAATGGAGGTCGTACTAAGGAAGATGACACATGAGAAGGTGTAATAGGTGGAATGATATCGATGGTGGGACATGCCCTTGATAAGTAATCATAATAGTAGTAGGAGAAGGAGGAGGCGCGCTGTAGATGAGACAGACTGTATCTAGCATGAAAATAACACCTTCAAGTGGTGGTAAATGATCCTAAGTATCCATGGGTTTTGGTTCATTAGTATTATCAAAGCATGGAGTAGGAATTGTAGTATTGGGATCACGATCGCAATATTTGAATGGGTCACGATCACTAGGAATTGTATATTTTATGCCCTCATGTATGAATTTGACACAATGATGTATTGTAGAAGGAATTTCTTGCATGGCATGAAGCCATGGCCAACCGACTAAATAGTTATACGAAACCGGAAAGTCAATGACAAAGAAAATTGTGTTAAGGGTTTTTGGCCCTACAATGATAGGCAGAGTAATGTGACCTACGCATGGATGAATAGAACCATCATATGCATGAAGATAAAGACACGATGGACTAACATTAGTAGCAGAAAGACCAATATTTTCAAGGAATGACATAGGAAAAATATTGAGTTCATATCCATTATCGATTAAAGTATGCTTGACACCCACATTGTAAATGCAAATCATGATATGAAAGGGTGGATCATTGTCAAAAATAGTAATATCAACATTAGGATTAGATAGGAAAGAAATATGCTGAGAAAATGCATCGACAAATGTTTGATATACTGAATCTAGATGCATATTAGCAAGAATGCGAGTGGTAGCGAGGATATTTTTGATTCTATCTCTTAATTCAGATTGATAACTAAGAAATCATTAATAGAGATGCTCATGATGAAGAGATCCTAGAAATATAAGAATAATGGAGGTATGAGGATCCTAAGAGCATTCAAATTGAGTTCGGGTTCACTAAAATGATTAAGCTAAAATGTGAATTTATGCCTAATCTGATTTCTATTGCAACATCAAATGACTATACAATTAAGTACATAAATTAAGCCAAACAAGCTAATAATTAAAATATGAAACCCTATTTATAAGGAGGAGAACAAGGTACTTAGTGATTTTGCAATAAAATATGGATTGTACCAAAGTGTTGAACGGATGAACAAAGAGGAGAAGTGTCACAAAGAGCTTCAAAAAATGCAGTGTGTCAACTAATGATCTACCTACACTGGGGGGCACTGAAGAGGGACATGTGCACCCATGGGTGCCCTAGGCCTATTTTTGGGCACTTGTGTCTTCCGAAATGCTCTTAAAATCTCCTTTGAGTGGTCATTAGTTGTTCCTTGTTTTTCACCTTTGGTCGATATGAGGTCACACCAAGATCATCGAGGTCACTCGAAACCTACAATGAAATATAAAAATGCAAAAACATCAAATAGACATAAAATCCTAAAAAAGAAAGATACAAAATGAGAGGTCAAACTGTCCTCGGTTGTCACAATAGTGATCTTATGATTGAGCATTGCACTACATCTAGTTTTGTGTGTGTGTGTGCAAAATTGTGTCCTAAGTGGCTCTTGTGCGTGTTGCACTTGATAGCGAGAAAGTAAACTAGATGTAAAGAAAAGTAATAGATGTGTGAATGGAATAGAATGAACTTACCTCCTATGAAGTGTATGTAGAATAATTAGCTCGTGTGTCCCTTGGATGGTGTTATATGGGTGTAATAGAACACTTAGATGCTTGATGGATAACTAGTTCTTAGTGCTTGGTCCCTTAGTATGATCACATAATTTTATATTTATATGATTCTCTTGCTTAAATTTCGTAATTAACCTCGAAAATGCCAACTACCAAAAAGATAAGATGCTCAAATAGATAGAAAGGACCGAAAAGATGTGAACAAAGTACAAAGAGGTTAGGGACACCCAAAGGTGATGAGGGTGCTTGGCATTGGTGTCTGGCCAGGTGCTAGTGTCCAAGATGATAAATACCAAAGTATAAAGAGGTAGACTGAGCAAGTAAGGGTGTAAGACCAAAAGTGGAAACAAAAAGCAAATAAAGGTGGCCAAAGACATGGGTTAATTAGTACTTTTCTTACTTAGGAATCATATGAATAGTAATATGCAACTAGGACTAGATAATTACCCAAAGTGCGTGATTTTGTGTCTACAAAATGCCACATTATTTTTTATCTTTTCTAAATTACTACCCATCACTGGGTTGACATTTTTGGTTGTTAATGACAAAATTCAAACAAGGGAATCATATATACACATAACTTACTCACTATTATTAGGGGTTAGACAACTTGGGCTAATACTTACTATCTACTATGTGGGGAAGAGAAACATTCGAGGACTACATAAGAGGGGATATTTTTGAATTCCATCTCACACATTCATCTTGGGGGAAAAGTAGTTGTATCCCGCTATCTTGGTGTGACTAACAAAAGGAAACCTAGCTTCAGGGACACAATTCAATCACACACACACTAGAACTACATAGAGTCTGAAATGTAGTGTAATGCTTGATGAAAATCACATTGGGGTGACCGTTGAGGTCAATCCAACTCAATCATATGCATTATTTATTTCATCTAATATTTTCTTGATCTTGTACAGTAGCTAGGGTTTGTTTTACAGGTTCATGTGCAATAGTGAAACCCCGCGAGTGAATCTAGAGTGACAAAGAGAGAAAAGAAGAAGACAAGTTCAGACCTTGAGAAGATTAGAAGTAGAGCATTTACTAGGACACTAGCACCCACTTAAGACACCAGCACCCAAGTGGTCCTATCCTTATCTAGGCAGTCCTATCCGAAGGAGTTTCATATTCCAATTTCCAAATCAAGAATATGCAGTCCATATCAATCTGTTCCACTCAATTTCCAGCCCAAAAATTAGTTCATATATTTGAATATAAGATAAGTCAATTGAATAATTTTGTTGATGCTTGTACTTTAATAATATTATTCCATCAATCTAGGGTGGTGTCCACGGCTATTTGCAACAAAGGAAACAATAGGAACAATTTTACAAAGATCGTAATTTTAGTAACATAAACTAAGAAATTGTTGAACTGATCATGATTACAAATAAAATGCTTAAAAGTAACATTAAAATGAAATGCAGAATGGGAAGATTACTGATCATGAAAACGTAAGTGCATCAAAGTAATGGAATAAATGTTGGAACAATAAATGCATTCACAAAGATTGAAAAGAAATAAATGTAAAACTCCCTTTTTGTTGGTTAGGAATGGCCCTTTATCCTTTCCTTTGATCAAGTTTAACACTTGAATTTAAGAAAAATAGTTCCCCTAAATCTACTATCTTTATTTAATCGAACATGTTTTGCTACTGATGAATTACAAAAACTAAAAAATAGAACCAAAAATCGAGTATATGATCTCTTTTATACAAGAGATGTTCTAGTTCTGTTAGGAGAGAACTAGTTATTATAATGACTAAGTCTATTAAACTAAATGTTAATTGAAGTGATAACTTCCTATTCAAGAGATACATTAATGAAAGGGGCAGTCCTAAAAGTGTTCAAATTGGAATCATTTGTGACAACTGAAGAGGAAATTTGTGATTGTCTCCTTTGAAGGATTCAATCACTGCTAGAATATTTTTCATCTCATAACTGATTGAGAGAATTTCGGTGATAACAAGGCTCATTTCGGGATAATTCATCCTCAAAATTTGGGCAGAATGTTTGCTAAGTTAATGACGCCACTTATATACAAGATATGGTGTGGCCAACTATGATTCTAATCATTTGAATGATTTGCATGTATGTGTGAATTTTCCTGCTTTGTAGAATCAGGGTCGATGACCTGGATGGTCTAGATTTGAGTTCCCTATTAATACGAAGGTGAGTCTTGTGCCAACATGTTAATTAGAGTCCTACGTTGATGCATGAATTAAGTCTTGCACTTCTGTTATAACTCAACACATACTCTTTCAAAAGTGTAGTTAATGTTTCACAAACAAAACCATTTATGAAGAATAATTAACAAGATAAAAATACCAAGCATATGCACAATAATTCCTTCATAATCATAGTAAAGTATTAAATATAGGAAGTTAATATTGTTCATCGTGCAACATGACATCAAAATGATATACAACTAACATGGATTAATTATTAAAAAATGGGGTTCATCACTCCCCCGACCTAAATCTTTAGCAGGTCCTCCTAGTAGCGAGGCATTTAATTGCTCCAAAATCCTAGAACAATTATACTCATTGGAAAAAAATTCCAAGTTTCGTCCAAAGATGTATCAGAAAACCCAAAATGATCAACAAAATTCTTCCTCCAAGTTGTGTAGCTGTCCTCTGATTGGTCATTTGTGGAATTCCATCATGGCATGGGTGAAAGGATCATAAGTGGCATGTATCTCATTCAAATCCATTGTTATTTGAGGCCCAGAATGATCTTGCAGATATCTTTGGCTCATTTCAAGGACCACCGGAGGTTTGTTGGTGAAATGACCTCTTTTATTTTGTATGGATCTGCAAGAAACTGATATCATACCTGAGAGGCAAGAAAATTAACATTAAATTCGGGAACACCTGTTCTCTAAAATTCTTAACACAATTTCAAGAATATATGTGTACCTATTTATAAGACATGTATACAATACACTGTGAACTAAATCATTGAAAACCGGGAGGGAGCTGGTAAATCATGCCTCATCAAGAGGCAAATGTTAGATTGTAATTGCACAAATATTTCCCATTGATCTCTCCATTCCCCTTGATGTATGAGAGTAGAAATAAAAGACCTTAATTGTACTTCTTCCACATAAAGGTTGATTGGAATTTCAATTTTTTTAGGGAGAAGAAACTTATGAACATTAAATTCACATGACAAATTTTTCTCAACATCATTTGTTGCAATATATGAAACTACAAATTTTCTATAATCATCAAAATCTATATCCATCATTACACGAGTCCTTGAGGTCTTCCATCCGAAGAATTGTTATTTTTAAAAATGCATAAAAATTTGGAGGGCTTGACAAGAAAGGACACGATCATAGAGTCTACTACTATGTCAACACATTTTCTTTCAACAATTTATTTTATTCATTCAAATTTTTATTTTCCTCTTCCACGCCCTTAATCAGTAACATTCCTCCATCCATTTTTCCATACCTTTTAAAACAATAATATGAGGAAAGGTCTTCTCCTGCTCTTTTCTCGCTTTTCTGTAATCGTGTGAGGGAGGTACCAAGTTATTGAGTTTTAGCATGAATGGAGACTACCTCTTGTTCTCATTCCTCCATAGTCTTTTGTAACTAGGAGTGTGGCTTCCTCATGTTGAGCTATTATGACCTGAAGTTGGTGAATTTCTTGCTCTTTAGAAGCTATTTGGTAGGAAAAGTGATTTTCCTTGGCCTCAAGAAGGGACTGTAGTTGGTTGATTCTCTCATAAGCTATCTGTAGCTAAAATTGGACTTTGGAAAAGGCAAGGAATTTAGGAATTATAGTATCGAATCAGGGGGAGAACTAGGTTCTCCCTCTTCCGTAGGTGCTTTCCATTTATCTTTATTTAGTGGTCCTACGACTACAGTGCACAAAATGTCAACCTTAACTTCCATTTCAAGGGATAATAGCCAGAGTAACTAGGTTGCTAGGAGACACATGTGGGGTTTGAACCAAGGTTTTCATTATCTCAGTTGCTTCATGCTCCTCATGGGACAAAGGATTTTCAATTGGTGTCTCATGGAGGGTAGGTGTAGGCTTTGAAGTTTAAAGATGATTCTCGGGGTCTCACGCAGGTAGAGGGGGCTTGTTCTATAACCACCACAAGATTCAGGGCACATTGTTTCTAAAAATTTAACCATATCTTCTTCCCATGCATTTTTTTAACAAAATGATGTTTGCATATTAAGTAGATTAAACCCTAGTATTTCAAATATGGATCCCCAAGAGAAAATTCTTTGTAGCAACACAAATGGAGTCATATAGAAACTGTGGAAAATTAATCTTATACTAGAGGTATGTTTTGACCATGTCGAATATGAATTAGAATTTTCAATACAGGGCCCAATACAATTTCGTATTGCCCCTCACATGTAAAATATTTAATTAACCATTTGGCCATTTCAGCCCAAGGTTCAAGTATAGATATTCTTTTAACCCCCTTTTCTTTTCCCTTGTTATCAATTACCAATCTGTAGTTTCTCTTTTCTCCCAACTGCAAATATTTTAATCACTTCATGATACATGGTTCTATCACTTACTACTAACCCCTCATTAGGTAAACCAGAAAGATGACTGATTACAATTGGAGAAAAAGGAATTGTCTTACCATTAACAATGGGGAGTGACCTTCTTCCATATTCCTTGCGAATTCCTTGGTCATTGAAACACTGAATTCTTCATATGCCAATAGAAAATACATACATCCCGTACTTTCAAAAATATTGACTATCCTTATATTAGCCAAAAGCTTAGTAGAGCTTGTCGGTTCATGTCTCAAACTAGGACCCATTTTTTAAATTTCTGAGTAGATAGAAAATATGGATGAAGGCACAAGACTGGAAGTGGAAAATTTTACAGAGTGGTAGTGCAGGAGAGTGGAAGCATAGGAACAGAAGGGATTAATTTAGCAAGAGGGAATGGGATGAACTTAGCATGCATGAAATATAACTAAATTGGGAAAGATATGCTATTATCCCGAGGTGGTAGTGGAGTTATTTCAACGCATGTGAAAATTATGGGAAATGAATGATGGATTTTAGCTTGGGATTTGGTAAGCATGCGAAGTGAGTGATAATCAAGGTGCACGATGTTCAATAATTAACAACACATGATTTAAACTTCCCTACATTAAGAAAGGAATTGATTGCACATACCTTTTGTATTTAAAACTTTGTCAAATCTCCACCGCCATTTATGTGCTTGTGTCATGCTCCTTTTGTACTTGGTACCTCCTTTATTGATGATCGATTTAGGGTAGAGGGCCGCCATTGCTAGTTTTCAGTCCTCTTCATTTATTTATTTATTATCTTTTTTTAGAAGCATTGACCACCATTTCTGGTTTTTAGCCAATGCCTCTGAGGAGGATGACCACCACCTCTTATTACTTAGGATTTGGATGCTCAAGTCTGAGTTGTGTTGGGAAAAGAAACTTTTCCCACATAGTTCATATCTGAATCCTCTTGAATTGCCTTCTAAAACTCTTCTTTCAATGTTGGTTTATGGTACAACCTTAGTCTGTGCCCATTAACCAACATTACCTTCCTTTCACCATCTATTAGAACCAATTGGATAGTCCCATTTTCAAATACTTCTGTAATTTGATACGGACCCATCCATCTCATCTGCAATTTTCCTTTAAAGTCCTTATATTTTGAATCAAAATCAAAGTCCAGTCTCCTACCTAAAATTGACTTTGTTTTATTTGCTTATCATGCCGAGCTACCTCTATTGTTGAATGATCTTAGCATAATGCAATTTCTAAAGTCTATTTTCATCTATTTCATTTAATTACATAATTCTATCTTGTTGTGCTTCTGTCAAGTCAATGCCCACTTAAATTGATGTCCTCAAGGTTTGAATTTCAAATTTTATAGGTAGAATTGGCTTCTTACCATAAGCTAACTCATAGGAGTGAATCCCATTTTTATTTTCCAACTAGTGTTATAAGCCCATACTGCTTCTGGTAACTTTTGAGCCCAATTCTTCCTTGAGATGTCCACTTTCTTAGTTAGTATGTTTTCCAACTCTCTTTTAGTAATTTCCACTAACCATTAGACTTTGGATGATGATGAGATGACTTCTTATGCTTCAACGGATATGTTTATACAAAAGAAAATATTACCCCGACATGATTTGTGGTCCTTTATCTGAAACAATGGATCTTGGTGCTCCAAACCTTTGAAAGATATGCTCATAAAGAAAATTTGTAACTTTATCATCCCTTGCATGAGGCGGTGCTTGGACTTCAACCCACTTAGTAACATAATCAAGTACAAACCAGGGATGTATTATTTTCCTTGAGAATTTGGGTCCATGGGTCCAAGTGAAATCCAGCCCCTATTTTTCAAATGGTTTTAATACAACCTATGGTTGAAGTGGAATCTCGATGTGAAGTTTGGTTTCCCCATCCTTTGGCATTGATCACACCTCACACATACTTTTGACATCCTTAAACAAGGAGGGCCAAAAGTAACCAGCTTCAATAACTCTATGAATGGTCCTTTGAAATGAATGATGCCCTCCTCGATGGCTCATCATGCCATGCTCTGAGTATGTCAAACACTTCATCTTTAGAAACACACCTACGTAAGACATGATCAAGCCCACATTCGAAAAGGATTCCATTTAACCAAGTATACATTACACTCTATTTAATTAGTTGCTTTCTTTTCTTGAGTATAATATTTTTGGAAACTTCCTGAGCTAAGTAGTTAGCCATATATGCATACGAAGGTGAGGTAGTAGAAAATTCAATCAAATGCTCATCTATAAAATCATCATCAATCTGCTCTTCTTCTTCAAGTGGTAAGTCCGGAAAGAAATTAGCTACCACATTTGTCTTACCTGGTTTGTTAATGATTTTAATGTTAAACTTTGATAGTAGCAACAACCATCTCACAATCATGCCATGCACTAAAGTTTTATTCATTAGTATTTGATGGCGAGTGGTTAGTATGGAAAATCAATTCATATCCCGTAATATAATGTCTAAAATTGTTGATTGCATAAACTATGCCGAAATTCTTTCTCAGTTGTTGTGTAGTGACTTTCGAAGGGGAAAGAGTTTTACTAATGTAGTAAATGGAATTCATAGGTTCTCCTTCCTCTCGCTTTCCCAAGACAACACTTACCGCTTCATTTGAGTCATCTGTTTGGATATGGAAGGAAAATTCCAACTATGACCTCTCAAAACCGGTGTGCTTATTACATTGTCTTTGATTACATTAAAATCCTTTTGACATGCTTCTATCCATTTAAATTTTGAATCCTTCATTAGAAGAGAAACTAATGGAGAAGAAATTTTACTAAAATCTGAAATGAACCTTCGATAGTAACCAACATGACCAATAAAACTTAGTTCAGTTTGGTTTGTAGGTGATGGAAGTTTTATAATGATATTGAATTTGTCTGGGTCAACTTTAATTCCATTTATTAAGACATGATGACCCAACACTATACCTTGTTCCATCATGAATAAACATTTCTCATGATTCAAAGATAATTGGTGCTTTTCACATCGAGCAAGGACTTTTTCTAAATTGTTAACCACCTCTTGGAATGTTGTTCCATAAACCGTGAAATCATCCATGTAAATTTCCACACAATCATGGGTGAGGTCAGAAAATATTGCCAACATGGTTCTTTGAAAATTAGCAGGGGCATTACATAATCCAAAAGGTAGCACCTTATAAGAAAATGTCCCCCAAGGACGGTAAACATTGTTTTATCTTGATCTTCAGGGCCACTGTTATCTAGTTGTATCCACTAAACCCATCAAGGAATGAAAAGTATCTTTTACTAGACATATTGTCTACAACCTAGTCTATAAAAGGTAATGGAAAATAATCCCTATGAGTGGCTTTGTTCAATTCCTTGTAGTCCACACAAAGTCTCCATTTCCCGGTGGAAAAAGTTTAGTTTCTCCTCAAACTGCAACCGGATCGAGGATAAATTTCAACAAAGTGACATAAGAAGAGAAATCCCATACCAAAAAGTAATTTTCAACGTGAAAAGAGGATGAAAATAGACCTACAATTTTGAGGTCCATCAAGGGCCGTTGTCCGTAAGCACTACCAGTCAAAAATTTGAAAGTTTAAAATCTCCTAAACTATTGATCGGGTAAGCACAAAATTTCAAAGGGGCAATATTGGGAAAAAACCCATATTGGAAAACAAATTTCCAAGTCAATCCGACATCTAGAATCCCACTTTCTAAAAATAGTAGGTCTTCTACATAGAGGATTGTTATTTTGGGAAAGTCATCAACAAAAGAACCTGCGAAGGAGACGTTGAACATAGAGGATGCATTGCAATTGAAAATTCATCAGAATGGGCATTTCATTCCAAATTTGACACTTACTAAAAGTACTAAGTGGTCCCACGAGCACCTGCCAAAAATTGAAAGTTGATCTAGAAGGTGAGAGGAACGCAGGAAGAAAAAGAATTCAGAGTCGCAAAATCTAGTTAAGGTTCGAGGGAGTTGATTTTTCATACTTACTAAAAATAGTAAGTTGATTTTTCTGAGGAAAATATGAAGCATATGTGGATGGGATAGAAGCCGACACAACCCTTCTCCTACAAGTATGAGATAGAAGACAATTATGTCTTATATAAGGACCTAAATGACCTAAAGGCTCGCATGACCCAATGAACGAGGAAGATTAAGGATTAGGTATTCACCAAAGGATTGTTCACACTGTAGGACACCTCATGTCTATGCAAAACCCTTGAGTTGGTCTTGGATTTCTCTCACCACTATGATCCCAAAACAAGAATGATCCGAGATGACAATGGTATAAAAATGGTAGTTATTAGTCCTAGAACCATCTCACTCTCTCTACAAATAATGACATCACTTAATATGGTCATCATCTCAAAGGATAGGGCCTTGTACGATCGGAAAACATTGTATGCATATGTGTAAGGGGTTGCACTTGGTTCATGGTTGAAGACATGGAGAAATCCCTCAAGGATTCCTAAGGACCTTCCAAGGTGTGAGTTTCGCGAAGAATATTTAGATGCCATCACTTTCCTCGAAGAGTTAGGGAGAGGAAAACAAAAGGGACTTCCAAGACTGGATGGGACTTTTCATCTTCACAATAAGAAGGAAAGAAAAGAATTGACTCGGGGACAGATCATCGGTGACAATCTTCATCTCAGTAACTTCTCCAAGTACCCATGATGAAGAAGTTTCACATGAATTCTTACTTGGTCTATCTGTTGGCTAGCTTAAGATCTTTCAAAGGATTGGATCTCACAGAGAACATTGCCACCAAGGTACTTACGTTTGAGAAGATTCCACAATTTGTAATGGAGGAAAGCCATAGGCATTTTTCCCATGTGAACAATGCATTCACAATGGATGTGGTTCAAATCTTGGAAGGTGAGTTTGAGGCCAGGATGTCACCACAAGAAACGTCCCTGATTAAAACGTATGGATCTTACTTCATAAAATTCTTGAACTTCTCCTACTTACGAGTTGTTGGTTTCGACCAAGCTCCGCAAAGGTTTCCCAAGTACCTTAGTGACCAAATTGTACTATTCAAGCTCTGCATGAAGACCATCCAAGTGAATAACAAGCTTAAGAGAAGGAAGAATACGTTTATTTCATTTCCTATCTCTCTGGGGGTATTCACGTGTAATAACTCAAATGATGCATCTCATTTGGAGGCTACTTTCTCTTATTTGACTTTGCATTCCTATATTTTCAGGCCTAATTTCAACATATGACATGACCCTGACTCTTTCTATGTCCCAAAATTACAACATGAGCCACAAGTTGGGGACTATTGGGCCAATTGTGCCGATGAATTTTAAGTACATGAAAGGGACCATATGAGGATGACGGTTAATGAGATGAAGAAATTCAAGTTCTCTTGGTAAGAATATATTTTGCATTAAGATGGGACAAAGATGTATGACCCTGAATACACGACAACAGTCAAAATGTCCCCATTACCTCAAGTCAACTAGTATGTTCATGAATCAGGGGATATAAAGGAACAAAATGAGAAGGTGGTAAGGAGAAAGAGAAATTAGTTTCAGAAGAAGAGAACCATGATCATCCAGTCACAAGGAATTCCTTAAAGTCGAAGCAAGCCTCCCATCAGTCATCTTCAAAAGTTGTAGAGGTGACTTCCATTTCTAAACACTCTAGAGAAATTTCAAAAAGAAAGGCCACGAAATGGAAACCTCCCCTCACAAAAAGTCATTGAAGAAGGCTAGGAGAGAAGAAGACTCATTTGCATCACTACAAGAGGAAGAATTGATCACATAAATGCAGGGAAGAAAATCTAGTGGCGAAGCAAAAATTAAAGGAGAAAACATGGTTCAAGATCCATTATTCGAACCACCACAGGAGGTCTCACCTCTTATTAACAACCATACCTCCTCCATCAAGGATTTTCCTCCTCCTCTAGAATAGGGAATTGATGATGCACCTGTTATAGAACTTGAGTCCGATGGGATGTTCCCTTAGATGTGGAAACAATTGCCCCGACACTTGCAATGTTTAATAAGTGGCATCCCCTAACCTATCAACAATTGTCTCACTGGATAAAGAAAAGAAAAGGAAGTTCACCCATATAGCCTCGTGGTTCTACAGTGGGGAAATAAGTAATCAATACATTGAATTAGCTCAACCGAAGGTAATCAAGCTAGTGGATGAGATGACATCGGCCAACTATGAGATGAACACAATCCAACTAGGGCTGATAACTCATGAAGGGGATTTTCACATGTATCAACAATCTTCTACTCACATGGTGGCAAGGAATAAGGAATACAAGAAGAAGATTGATGAGCTAAAAGAGCAGGTGCGAACTCTGTCGTCCTATGTACAACATCTAGTTGACCAAATTCCATGACCATTCCCATTGAGAAAGTCACGCCCATCAACAACTTCAATCCATAGTCTATTAGGAGGATGCATGAGTTCATAGTGCAAGGCCAAGCTAATAACGAATGGATCGATTCAATTTTTGAAAAGTTCAAGTTAGTTCTCTAAGAGGCATTCAAACTCATCACGTATATGTGTGATATGGAAAACAGGATGTGAGAACTTAGAGAGGACTTGGAGGAAGAAAGAGACTACTTACATCCTCTGGGTCCAACAAAGGGATGAAATGACCAACACTCGCCACTAGGAATTGATAAACAAGAATATTTTTAAAACTTCTTCTGAATACTTGTCATGTGTATAGGCGATGACCTTGGTGATCGTGTTTGAAGTAATAAATCGGCCATCATAGAACTTGAGGAAAAATAAGAACAAGTGTATAAGTTGCAGGATAGTATAAATCGAAAACTCAAAACTTGGAGTACCTACAATGGGCGATGACACAACTTCGATGAGTTGATTGGTACATTTGAAGAATATGTCAAGCAAGAGGCAGACAATCCATTTTCCTTCACTAATGGTACACTAGACTTCCTCTCAGATATTCGGGTCTTCATTGCTCTTATTGAAAAAAAAATTCATCATGGTTCGAGAAGTGCAAAGATATAAACAATGTGTCGATGGGTGGACAGAGACCTTAAGTTGCATTCACATTCCTCATGCTGACAATGTGGAACCTATAGTAGCTCATTTTAGTAAAGAATTTGGAGGGACATAGATCTTCTCGATAGCACGAGGTGGAGACCAGTTAGGGAGCGAGATCAAATCCATTGCAGTGGCTCATTCTTCTGCATGATCCTTCTTTCTTCCTTCTTCTTCTTCATTCTTCTTCTTCCTTCTCTTATTTCTCTCTCTTCTTTCCCCCCCAACGCTCTCTCTCTTCAATGTTATAATTTTGCATTGGGGTTTTCAATTTTTGATATATCTTAAGTGACTTTAGAAACATAATGTAACATTTAAGTCACCTTTTTTTTAATAAAAGGGACTTACATATTTGATATGAATATGAATAATCTAAAGTCAAAAAAGGGTATTTGAAAAGTTATGGGAAGATTAAGAGTTGTTTTATCTTCTATAAATTGTAGAAAACAACTCATTTGAGGGTCTTCTTGGACTTCCTAGATTTTGGAGCTGTTTTTGTGAATTCATGAGAGAGACATCCTTGTGAAGAGAACAAAAAGATAGCAAATTTCTTCCATTTTCCCTACTCTAAAATGTCTTCCATTCTTATGCTATGTACAATTTCTTCTTGAGCATCAATGCAAGAAGAAGGAATTTTATCCTTGTTTGACTAAGGATTTTAGTGATAATTTGTGCTCACTAAATGTTATTTGGTCTTGTTGTTGTAATGCAGATTTGTTTTCTTTTGAGTTTTAGTGCATGTGATGTGATTTCTAACTGTTGTATAAAAGTCTCGATACTACTACTGCAGACTAGTTTCCCTCGTCTATTATTCTCATTCCCTTTCCCACTCTCCTAGAAAATTATTCTCTTACAAATACTTGTAAGATTTTTCGAAGGGTCAATGGAGTGCCCCTGTTGGATCCCCGACCAAAAGGCCACCAGGATAAAACTCACTTTTTACTCACACATGCATATTTGGCAACTGTATCAGTTAAGTAGAGGAACTTAGACTCCCGGATAATTGGCAAGAATTCCATTTATTTGTCCTCAAAAAAATTTCTCACCAACAATTTTTGGCATCCACCGTGGGGCAAATTTTACAGCATTTGCACCCAAAAAATGACCTTGAAAATATTAAAAAAATCAAAAATTCAAAAAGAAAATTTGTAAAATTTGAATAGCTATCTGAGTCTCATGTTTGCAAACCATGACTATTCTGAGAAATAATCTTGTTGAAATACCTGAGCTACTCTTCCACATTCAAGAGGATATTTCTTCATATTTATGAGAGGCTATTTGGTATAACAGGAAAAGTGTCAACCATTACTTCATCGCTACGAGAATACTCAACCTTGAAGAAGAACGCACTACTGAATTTGAAAGACATACAAATTTAAGCACCGCAGAGAAGAGAATAACTCTCCAACTGGAGGATAGAAGATACACCCAAAAATAAAGACAAGGAGGACAAACCGATCCTACTTTTGAAGAGCTTCAAAGAAGACAAGAGTTTCTTCGAATTCAGAGGTCTCCTTTTCGTCACATAACTAGTCACATTGGGAGTTCAAACATTGTCAATCCATTGGATTTTGAGTTTCCATACATCAATAAGAATCTTGAAGATTTCACTGACATAGAGACCGAAGAAGAAGCTAGTGAAAGAGAAGCAAGAACTGAAGCCGAAATAAGATCTCATATTGAAGAAATTGAAAGAGCTCAATCCGAAGTAGACGTAAGAGCAGCAACAAATGCCATGGCCTTAGAGAGGTTAGAAGCTAGAATCCAAAATATAATGGTGGATCGTGATCGTGAGGACGTAGGCCTAATGTACCTTGGGGCGGAAACACTAGCCCACTTTCCCTTGCTCAACCACTTCACGAGATACCAAAAGGCTCAAGATAAAACTTTCCAAAATTCAGAGGGAATGGTTCTCAACTTTCCAAAAAACATGTAGTAGTGTTTATCATCGCTTGCAGTGTATTGGGCATTGAGCATGAAGATGTGTCAATCCGACTCTTTGTGGAGTCACTTCAAGAAAAAGCTTTCGAACAATTCTACATGCTTCCCTCGAGGTTTATCACCTACTGGGAAGATATAAGAAGTGCATTCAAACATAGATTCAAGACCATGGAAAATTGTCAGGATCTCTTGGTCTAAGTGGTACAAATGAGGAAGGAGAACTCCGAATCAATGAGAGACTTCGTAGAAAGATATGATAGGGTGATAAGAAGAATTTCTGAATATGTGGTGCCTTCTAAAAATAATTTGAAGAGATTCTTCATTAATGGCTTACCTTCATAAGTAGGTTTCTTCCTCAAAATATCCCAACCAAGAACATTGAGGGAATCTCATGACTTTGTGATAGAAAATTATTATGATCTAATCCTGTTTGGTAAAGTGAAAGGCCCAATGGAAAGAAAAAAAGGCCGTAATTCAGCTTAGTCACCATGGACACAATGTTCCAAAAAATGGCGAATG
Source organism: Taxus wallichiana var. yunnanensis (assembly GCA_018340775.1). Lineage (NCBI taxonomy): Eukaryota > Viridiplantae > Streptophyta > Pinopsida > Cupressales > Taxaceae > Taxus > Taxus wallichiana. The sequence continues at coordinate 518,400,045 of CM031236.1, read as the reverse complement.
ACTTGGTTGCCTTGAAGAAACAACTATCCCAAATCACAATGTGGAACACTCTTAGGAAACCAAATCCTCCCAATAGACCAAAGATTGCTCCACCTCCTCGCCAGATTACTCTCAAAGCACCACTAGTCAATGCCATCTGTGACACCAAGAACCGGAGGAGGAAGTGGAAATTGAAGAAATCAAGAAGAATATGTGGGTGACAACAACAACTATCTTGAGGTTGAGGAATTTGATGGTGATATGCACGATGGCCTAATTGAGTACGTTTATGATAAATATGATAATGATGAAGAAGATACAAGCTTCTCATGCAAAGTTTTAACTCGTGCAATTACCCCAAGAAAGGTGCTTCATCCTCAATGGTCAGCAGTCGAAGGAAAAGAAGGAGGATACTTCATGGAGGTTAAACAAAATAAAATCATCAAGCATATGATCACCACTACCACCTTTGATAGATTTGACTAAAGAAAAATGAAACCCACCTGGTTAGCATGGATCATGCCGCCATGCCAAGTAAGTCATCTATTCCTTCTCCCACTCAAAAATTATTATCTCCCTCGAAGCCGCCTATTACGCCCGTGAAAGAAAATCCAATCACCAAAGTAGTAAAACCTTCACATTGTAAATCTTTTGTCGATCCGGAACCTCTGCTTGCCATGTTGGAACATAATGATTAAGTGGTCTAGCCAACTCTTAATGTATATGGGTCCATCACTAATAATAAGTTACTATTTACTAATATGAAATATTTATATTTCTATTATTAAATATGCTAACCTAGGTATATAATTTAGGTTAAATATTTAATATCATGAAATGATTATATTTATAATATTAAATATTATAATCCTAGGTGTATGTGTCAACTTGTTTAGGTTGAAAAGGTGGGTTGGGAGACATACACGATCACCTTATATAAAAAGGACTTTAGGTCCTCATTTGATATATTCAGAAATATATCAAAGGTGTAAATCAAGTGATTTGGTTTTACCCTTGGTAAATATGATTTTAAACGAGGAGGTGATCTTACTAGATGTAAAATAAGTTCTTTGAAGTAAAAGGTTATTTTCAAAGTGGTTTTTATCCTATTGGGGTTTTCCACTATAAATAATGTGTCACCTGTGTTATTTATTTTAAGTATTTCTTTATTTACTTATGTTATGATGTAATGTTTATTTAAATATTTATTGTAACATTATATAATATGTAAGTTGATTAAATCCATATTTATTAGAATCCTCAAATTCTAACATGGTAACAGAGCGAGGTAAATTAAATAAATTAAGATCAAATGTTGTGTATTTTATTTATTTAATTTGTATGGTTTTTTTCAACCAACCTCGGAAGGATATTTAAAATAATTGGCCCCTTCTTTCCATTGTGCAACCTAAAAGTTTTGCTTTGTGAAGAATTAAGGTGAATTTACAAGCTGAAAATTTAGAAATTTCTTACCTTCCATGAAAACTTGTGTACAGGTAAGGGTAAAATATTTGAATTATTTTTTTCTATAGTTTTAAAGTTTTTAGCTTACAGAATTATATAAAATATTTTGCAATATTTCCATAGTTTTAAATGTGTGCGGTGGTAAAATTAAGAGTAAATGAAGGGATGAGACAAGGTTCATGAAAATAAGGATTTCAATTTATTTCATTAGTCGGGTGAAATTACTTGTCCCCTCTCGTAAAATATGCGAGTTAATCTATACTCTCATAAATCTACTTGTACTTGGTAAAATTCTTTTAACATGTCCTTTAAACCCCTTTAATAAGGGTTATGTGTTTTTTTATAAAAAAATTATACTATAGTTTATAATTTTTATGAGCTATATGTTGTTTTTTATTTACATCCTATAAACTATATACCTCGTTTTTAAAAAAAAAAGTGTATATATTTTTACATTATATATTATAATAGGTTATTATAATGTATTAAAATATAACCTTCCTAATATTTTACGAAAGAATAAATTATGGAATTTCACATTCTAGAAATACACAACAAGTTTTGGCTTCATTAAATTTAACGGTCAAATGACCATCACAAAGAGACCAAACATAAGACAATATGATGGTCATTTAGATGTCAAATTTAAGCTTGTATGTTCCAGAAACTTTCAAGTGTGTTAAAATTGACGGTCAAATAACCGCACGCTGCACCAAAAAAAAACCATTATGACGGTCATTTAGGCGTCAAATTTAAGCTTTCAGGTCATATTTTTGTCTACATTAATTTTTTTCAGAAATTTGAAGTTATGCATTCTTAGGGGTCTCTTCTTCACTTCTATATGGTCAAGAATATTTTTTATATAATCTAGGGTATAATGTAGAGCCCTTTATACATGCGGTTATTATTTTGATCATAAGAGGTTAATTAATATGCATTATAATGACATAATTAGTTATGATCAAATAGTTTCTTTAGATCTATAAAATTTAGATTTGATTCTATTAAAAGTATTTTTTTATCGATAAATATGTATCTAACTCTCTGGTACTTTGTATATTATAATGGGGTGTGTTTTACAAGTTTAGGAAAACAATGACATCTAGCTATTTCTTTCTTGACAAAACCCAGATCTTGAATGAAACCAACTATAACATTTGGGTCAAAACATAATTTATGGTGAGGAAACTCTGGATGATTGTTTTTGGATTTGAGGTTGCTCCCACCAACTTGTCAAGAATCAAATAACATGAATACATTCTTGCAATGAATGTAAGAGGCTCTTTCTATGATTCTATGCAATTTGAATGATGAATACCTTCTATACATTGGTAATATCGAACATCCGAAAGAGGTATGGACACAACTAGAATCCATGCATGAAGGATACTTGGTATATCAAGGATAGTAATGAGAGTACAATAGCTAAAGGAATTAAAAGAAATTATCTCGTATATTTTTATGATTTCTCTTCCACATCTTGTTTTATATCTCAAAGTTTGAATAATTCAAAACTATGGCATGAAAGGTTAGGACATGTTAATTATCGAAGCTTATATGAAATTTTTAGATATAATCTAGTGAAAGGTTTACATGTGTTATCTTCTTCTCTTGTATTTACTTCATTAAATGCTTATAAATGATGGTTTTGATTCTGATTAAGTAAATAGTCATGATGATGTTTTGATGCTATAGATGTTTCTGAAACTCTTATCTTTCTAGGTAAGAAATTAAATTGGGATCAATCTATGTTAGAAAGTTCAAATCCTATTAATCTTAGGAAAATGACCAAAAGCCATCATATGTATGATGCATTAATTAACTTGTATGAACATGAGTCACAAAGTATTATAGGGTGTAGGTGGATATACAAAGTAAATTATAATGTTGATGGTAGTATTAACAAACATTAAGCTAGGCTTGTTGCTAGAGGTTTCACTCAAAACCTAGTATTGATTATGTTAAGACATTTCCCGTAGCTAAAATGAGTACTATTAGGGCCTCATTTTTAATCGCCGCTCAATTTGTGTGGGAAATCCACGAAATGGATAAGAAAAATACTTTTTTAAATTATGATTTAAAAGAAGAACTTTACATGTTTCAACCTAAAGAATTTGAAGAAACCGGTAAAGAAAACTATGTTTATATGTTGATAAATCCTTGTATAGTTTAAAACAAGCTCTTAGAGCTTGGTATGCGAAAATTGTTTCCTTCTTTAAACTGTTAGGTTTTTATTAATTGTTCTTCTAATAGTGATATATTCATTAAGCAATAAGGCTCACATGTTATCATTATATGTATATATGTTGATGATTTTCTTATGATCAGGTGACAATTTCGATTTAATTCATAGGATTAAAGATAAATTGTAGTACTTTGAAATGAATGAATTAGGTCTCTCACATCATATTCTTTGTATGACTCAGTATTTTATTCTATTGTTATTTTTCAAAACACAATACGCAACCATTGTATGGAAAATGTATCTTATGATTGAATGTAAACCATTTTATACTTCAATAGAAGTTGGAATAAATATTGACCCTAAATCTACATATGAAAAAGGTTGATCTTATTTTATATACGTTGTTAGTTGATAGTTTGATTTATCTAATTATAACTAGATTAGATATTTTCTATAAAGTAGGAATTACTTAAAGGTTTCTATAGGAACCTTTTTAGAGATCATTGGAATCTTGCAAAAAGAATTTTTAGATATTTGAAAGGAACGATCAATTATGGGTTGCATTTATACTAAGAATGAAAATGCTATCTTATATGGATTTTTTTATTGTAACCATATTGATGTTGTAATATAAAATATACTCGATATGTGTTCAAATATTTTGGTGTAGGAACCATTACTTGGAACAACAAATACAATAAAAAAATTCATTTCTTCCACCGAGGCGAAAATTATAATGGAAGAAGTAAAGAATCCATGTGGCTGCAACAATTGTTGGTAGATATACACATGTAAGCTAAAGGAAGCATTTCTCTCCTATGTGGTGGTTAGAGTTGTATTACTCTTGATTAAGAATTCAGATCAACATCGAGAGGATGAAGAACATTGAGATACATATACACTTAACTCGTGAGAAGGTGCAAAGTGATGAGATAAATATCAAGTTCATGTTGATCAAGAGCAAAGCGGGTTGTTGACATCTTCACAAATTATCCGAGTAATTTGCAAAGTTTTGTCTCTTTCGTGAAAATATTGGATTATCGGAGTTGCCATTGAGGGGGAGTGTGCATGACAATGTCACCTCCTAATGCAACTTGGTTTTTGTAAAAAGACCTTTGGGAAAGTGTAAAAAAGACCTTCGGGTAAGTGTAAAAAGACATTCAAGCATGTATACCTCCTTGACTTCTTTTTTAGAAAGAAGTGTAGAAAGATATTAAAGGTTGTCTTCAGTAAACTCTTTAGTGCTATTGATTTTAATGGTAAACATCTAGTACAAGCATATTGTTAAGGAGGTCCTTAGGTTGAAAAGGTGGGTCGGGAGACATACACCGATCCTTATATAAAAATGACTTTAGGTCCTCATTTGATATATTCAGAAATATATCAAAGGTGTGCAAATCAAGTGATTTGGTTTTACTCTTAGTAAATAGGGTTTTAAAGGAGGAGGTGATCTTCTTGGATGTAAAATAAGTTTTCGAAGTAAAAGGTTATTTTCAAAGTGTTTATCCTATTAGGGTTTTCCACTATAAATAATGTGTCACCTGTGTTATTTATTTCATGTAAGTATTTCTTTATTTACTTATGTTATGATGTAATGTTTATTTAAATATTTATTGTAACATTATATAATATGTAAGTTGATTAAATCCATATTTATTAGAATCCTCAAATTCTAACATGCCCACCATACCCCCATTTGACTTTGTGGAACATGCAAGAAAAAATAAAGTCCATCTCACATAAATAGAATACCTACAAATGCATCATGCCTAATTTGATAGGTTCATTGATGTAGTCCGTGGTGGTAATCCTATAGCCTCAAGTCCAAATTCCAAAGGCTTACTCCCCACACTGTCCACACCACCTTCTCAAAACATGCTAGCCCTCAGTGCATCCAAAACTAACAAGGTTGAACATTTCTACCTATCACTTCTCATTAAAGGCTTCCAACTCAATAATTGCATCATAGATTTGGAGCCTCAAATAATGTGATGTCTCAAAGTTGTAAATTCTTTAGGCCTCACCTTGACCCAGAAAATGGCACCTACTATTCGATGGAATCCAAACAAGTACCGTTGGTGGGAAGAATCAAAGATGCATATGTAGCACTAGTTGATTTTCCAGAGAAGAAGGTGTTCCTCACCATCCTGGTGGTAGACATCCCAACATCCTTTGGCATGCTACTGAGCCAAAGATTCTATAGAGACTTGGGTGGAGACATCAAAATGGATTGGTCATCTGTAACTATTCCAGTGAAGGGTGAAATGAAGAATTTGTTTCCAATGAGGAAGTCAAGTACACAAAGATACAAAATTCCTATGATTTAAAGGTAAACATTCTATTCTAGGACAGCAGGATAGGAAAATACTTCCTCATGTTTGAAAAGGATGAGAACTTTCCACTTCTTATAGAGGAGGAAGAAGACCAAGTCTAGATAATGGAATTTGATGTTAGTTACTCTAGTGCGAGTTCGGGAGCGCAGGCGTGTAGTTGTACTCTCCTTCGGAAAGTTGTACCCATTTCCCTACAAGCTACAATTTGATAATACAAATAACACAGTGGAATATGAAGCTCTCATCTTGGGAATGTGCCTAGTAGAAGATATGGGAATAAAGAAGCTAAAATTCCAAGGCTATGTGGAAGTGATAATAAAGCAAGTCCGACAAAGAATACTAGGTGAAAATTCCAAGACTCCGTCATTACAAAAATAGGGTGTGGGACTACATTGAATCCTTTGATGAATTTTATGTTGAGTCTATCCCATGAGAAAAAATGAAAAGGATGATTCCCTTGCAGTCTCAGGTTCTCTAGTGACACCTCATCCTTCTTTTGGAAAAGACAAAATGACCATTGAGATGGTGTTCAAGCCTAGTGTACCAGATAATGCAAATCATTGGCAAGTCTTTAATGATGATAATCAACTTTTGGCGTTCTTGGAGCAAAGAGATAATTTCAATAACCTCTTCTTTGAAGGAAGTGAGAATCCACACCAAGAAGCAATAGCTTGAAGAGGAGAAAGAAGGAATTGAAGGAGTTGACGAAGGAGTGATAAAATTGAAAGGAAATAAGATTCCCAAAGGCCTAGTTTCTCTGGAGGACCTCTTTGATAAACATGACAGATTCATTCAAGAGAAATCAATATTCTTGGTGCCCAATTGATTTTGAGAAGGAGAACATTGGAACTCCAGAGCAGTCAATGATTGTCAATATCAGAAAATTTTGTTTGTCTAAGGAGAAGAGAAGGTTTGTCTCACTGCTCAAAATATATTCATATCTCTTGGCCTATTCCTATGATGAGCTCAAATCCTTCCAATGAAGGGAATGCATCACTCGATTCCCTTGAATCCGGATGCCAAGCCATTCAGGAAAAAGCAAAGGTCGTATAATCCTAAAATTTCTGATACCATTAAGGAGGAAGTAATGAAGATGCTCAATGCAAAGATCATCTTTCCCATCCACCACTTAACATGGGTTGCCAATATTGTGTCGGTGCAGAAGAAGAATGGTGAAATAAGGATATGTGTAGATTTCCACAACTTGAACCAGTCATCATTAAAATACAACTACCCCCTCCTAGTTATGGATCACATTTTTAAACTGTCACCGGATCGGAAATGCTCTCACTGCTCGATGGATTCTCGGGGTACAACCAAATCAAGGTGGCAGAGGAAGATCGTACCAAGATAGCCTTCACAACACCTTGGGGAATTTTTGCATACAACAAAATTCCTTTTGGTTTGATCAACGCATGAGCCACGTTTTAGATGGAAATGGACTTGGCATTCAAATACTTGAAGCATTATATTGTCATATACCTAGATGATCTCATAGTCTTCTCTAAAAAGAGTAGAGACCATATTCACCATACGGAACAGGTACTTGCAAAATGTAGAAAGCATGGTATATATTTGAACCCATAAAAGTGCATAGCATGTGCATTCAACCACTTTCAACTATTCTCGGACCACTACTTAACCTCTATAAAAGAGCAAGCTTATCCCTTGGAAATTATCTTCAATTTTCTCTTGGATTTATTTATCTCCCTCTTGGCTCCCTCTTGGATTATTTTCTCCCACTTGTAGAAAACATATGCTATTTTTCCCTCTAATATTTTCATATTGGAAGATTTCCCAATTACTGAAAATCTACTCGCGGCATTGTCAAATCCAAATTTGGAGGTCACATTCAAGAGCACCCATAATCCATTTCTGACAAGGTTTAACAAGTGTAAAGGCTTCTACAACCTTATCATTGAGGTTCGTAAGGAAAACATGGAGGAGAGTGTTTGCTTATGATTTTCTTAACTTTCCGTTATGCTCAAGTTTTCTCGTGCTCACACTCCTTGAACCATTTATTACATGCAAAGACTACTTTATGGGTCTCAATTGTTCTTATTTTACTATGTTAGAATCTTTAAAAGTATTCATGTGTCTATGTGCTTATGGATTCCTTTAATACAATTTCACATGTTAACTTATTTCTTTAGCCCCATTCAACTTTGAAATGCATCCAATTGGTATCGCTTACATGTCAATTTAAACTAAACTGCCTTGTTTATCTGATTTCAACCCAAATTGAACATTGATTCAAGCTCTAAAGTGTCCCTGTATGTAAAAAAATAATTTTGATAACTTCAAATGCTTTCTCCACTCCACATTCCAAATATATTGTAATCTACATCATTGGAACCCTTTATGTAAGAACTTTGTAATGAGTTTAATTTTATTATAATATGAGCTCTATAATGAAAGAAATCATTGATGTTGATATGAAAATCTTGAAGAAACTTGAAGAACATTTTAAAACAATCAGCTAAATAAAATTTTCCGCATCTCATGATATTACTAATATAAATATGAACTTACTTATAATCAATCCATTGCAAATTGTACTTTGAATCCTCGATCAACATCTTGTTTTGCATGCCTATAAGATACATGCACCATCATGGCCACTTGGTCTAAATGATATTACTAAATTTTTTTATTTCCTTTTATGCACTAAAAGTATAGTTTTAAAAAAATCAACTATTGACAAGATATAACAAATAGGAAAACAATTTTTAGATTTATGAAATTCTTTAGCTTTCCACCTTGAACCATTGCTATGTTCTACATCCGGGTTTTTCTTTTTCCTAGAACTTAGCCATGAAATCAAAACCATAATTTTAGATTCTATTACGGAAATTTTCCTTAGTTACTTTCCTAAATTTGTAGTATAAATTCCCTACTCAAACCTCTTCCACACAACTTTATGGTCTATTGATTGATCATGCATTTATTTTGGGAAATTTGTTAAATTTCCACATTTTGTAGAATCCCCTTTGATAGAATCAACATTAAAGTCACATGCATCATCCATATTTTGACAAATAATAGAGTTACAAATATGACTTGTACATGGAGTTGGAATATAATCTATTACCATTTTCTCCTAAATTTTTAAAGTGTGGAAAAATGTAAATGAAACTTTATATGAGTAACACAACAACGCTGTCATAGATTATATTTATCCTCACATATGGAGGCTTCAAATTCTCAAATGCTTGTTGTCTGATGATTATGACTGAATGGTCTGCTTTGAAATTTCTATAAAACTCACTTTATGTTATATCCAAAAATATTTTGGATGATATTTCTTTAAACTACTTGGACAACCTTAATTTGTAAAGTGTCCTTAGAATTGGAAGAAACACAACTACTAGTTTCCCAATAATCAACAACAATATATTCTATATCATTAGAAATTTTATTTCTTTGAGGATCCTTGCATATCAATGCCCAATTCCCTTCCATATTATCATCTAATTTAACCTTATTTTTTAGATACATTGTTTTATTCTTCTACCATTACCAAGAACATTTGTAATTGCTTTGACATGTAACTTTTTCGTTATCTTCGGACCCACTAAGGAAGTCAAGATAGATATGCGAACTGCAGAAAGGTCTTTACTATGAGAGAAACTACCAATAACATTGGGAGCATCATGTAAATTTTGTACCCTAGAATATTTCATGTTATTTTTTTTTAATATATTCCTAATAACTCGAGAACGGGGACCACATCTCTACATCAAAAACTCTTGCTACTAAATTTTTTTCTTGTGTATCTCTATTGATTAGGACTTTGAGTCATCTTCTACTCATACCTACCGGGCAAGGCCTCCTCTTGATTCTTCGAGATCATCCCCTTGGATTCCTTATTGGTGTTACTGATCTCCCATCACCTGCTATCACTTTCACTAATGTTTATTTTCATGCCTCATTCTCCTCCCATATATTACATATTGATGCTTTTGTTGGGCCCCATGTTGTCAATAATGTTGTGGTACATACTACATTTAAGCACAATGTATGTTCATTACATTTCTTGCAATCAATTGGCTTCCCTATATCTCAGAAGACATGCAAGTCTCCCACTTCTCATGGCCATGTTATTATACCAAATATGGTTTGGCCTCTTACTATTTATATGTCATTTACTATTAGATATACTATTACACATTGTGACATGCTCTTAGAACTCCCTTAACTTTTGGATGCCAAATTCATGCCTTGTATTGTTCACTTGTGCCTTAAGTTTATCCATGAGTGACATCTTATCACTATTCAAGGAATTCTACCATGAAAACATTTTTCCTTGGCTCCTCCAACCATCCCATATCCAATTGCTCTTACTCCTAGTCCATCTTCTCAATTCATGATGGTTCCTTCACCTTGAAAAATCATATGGTATTTTTAATGTGAATCACAACACCCCCAAATGAGTTATGGCTCTAATTTTCTAAGGCGAGACTCATTTGGTGTGATTTGCATAACATTGGATCATTCCCAAGTTGTGGGACTTGCAAATGAGAATGATCCTCATCGAATCCGATCTGGTTGTTGAGACAGATGGATCCTACATTAAGGCCCGAAGATGTTTCCTCCATTTTCCTTTACCTAACCTCCTCAAAATTAAATTCTCAGACCTCCATGGTGTAGGTGAGGCCGAGATCTTCCAATGGTGTCATATTTGCAATATTTCGAGCCCTGAGTCGAAAGATATGCCCCTTCAAAGTTTTTATCAAATCTGTATGAATGGACGAGGATCCTCTTTTTGAGATGGGACATGTGGCAGCCAGATTAGAGCAAAAATCAGGTTTGTGGGTCCGTAATTTACCTTTTCCCCTTTTCAAAAATGTAAAACTCAGAAAACCCCCGCAACCCCGAAGCTCCGCCTTTTGACTCTGCTTGACCATTTGCCCCTACCTCCGTTTCGTCTTGAGACATGTGGAGATGCAACGCTTATTTGGTCTCCTTTTTTGGATTCACCTTTGGAGAAGCGTCGTTAGGATACGTGGCCTCTTCCGCTAGCTCTTCCATATTTAGTCAATCCTGGATTCTTTCCCGAATGGTTTCAAGCCCGAGGACCTCAAAACTTCACCACTTCTTTTTCTTCTTGCTCCCGGCTTCTCGTGACATTGCTTCTTCATTTACGAGCCCACCTATAACCCGCTTGTCATCTTAGAATGTGATCTCGTGGTCCAATCATTTCCCTTCATTTTTTTGTTATGTGTAAGGCTTGTTCTGACCAAATTTTTTGGGGGGAAATTTGGTATAACAATTTGGCGACTCACGAGGGCATCTGCCTGCTAGATGAAGATACTAGTGGCTTTGAAGTATCCATTGGGCATGGAGTCTGCTTGATAAACATGAAACTGATCTGAACCTTTGAAGGTCTGATCCCTGAGCCACTGTGAGCCTGACTATATGCCTTTTCTATGTTTTGTCTAACCCTAAGTCTACACTCTCAATTTTCATAAGGAAATCTTGGAAATGGAATTTCTGAGAGTAGAAAATTATTTTAACTCTGGGAATTTCATCTGTCCCTAAAATGGACTGTTTTGAAATGACTTTAGTTACTCTACATTTGTTTTCTTTTTTGGAATTTGCAACTGTTACAAGAAACTATGGATCTTTCTGCCATAAATAGTGAAGAGCTTGGCCTTGTGCACATCTAGAGCAATGCGAAAAAACTTATATATAAAGACCAAATCATACATGCCTCAAATGAGACATGTAGATTGTGCATAAGAACTTATTCTGCTGGAAAAAAAGTCTACTCCTACTCCTACACTAACCAGAGAGAAAGAATGCTAAACAAAGCCTCACTACATGTAGGGAGAAGTAGCTTCCCTTTCTCAAGAGGGGCAACCACCATACAAATGATTTGACACTAAATATAGCTGCATGTATGAGTGAAAAACTAAAAATAAGTTGGTCCTCCACCCAAATCATCAAGGTATCAACATTAATGGAAAATAGCTCCTCAAGCTGACTTGCATCGACTTGGAGCTATTTATGATGACCATTGGTACTTTGATGATCATCCTCATGCCCTGGAGTAGGCATGACTGTTTTCGACTTCTCCCTTAGCTCTAATGAAGCCAAGTATCTGATTGGGCATGGTCTGATCCTTTGGATGTGCCCATTTCTCTGAAATTCAACTCCAAAAATGGATTCTTCTTATGGACCTTCTTGGGTGGATGGTGTGAGAGAGATGATGACATCCTCCTACCTTTTCTCTTCCTCCTCCTTTGAAGAACATGGAAGATCAAGATCTTCCAACCTTGGTTCCAGAGGGCCATTATGGAGTGTAGGCTTTTGCACTTGAATATCCTCCTTCATGGTAGTAGGTTCATGTGCGTGGAAGATGGATGGAGGAAAAAATGATGTGATATCCATGGGTTACCCTCCATCAAGGCAATCCTCCAAGTCGACATTTAATCTACCGCCTTGTTGTCTGTTGCATGTGCTCTACCTCCTATATGGTTCCTTCTTGATCTCGCAACTTGATCACCATGGCTCCCTTCACTCTCAAACATGAATTTTGAAAGATAAAAATCTTCTTCAACATCAGAGCTTAAAGGGGAGGAAGTGGGAGGAAGAACTAAAGGTTCCCCTATAGCCTGCTCCACACTTAGAGCCTCTGGAACTATATGATCCTCTTCCATCATGGGTTCATCAATCAAATCAGGCCCTTGAAATGAAAGGAAAAAATATTCAATGATGCCTTCTTCATTGAGTGGCCTCAACACTGACCTGATATCTCCCAAATGCTCCTCTTCAATGGGGCTTAGGAATGATTGTTCCTCCTCTTGTTCTTGCTCTTCTTTTGCTGCAAACTCAGCCTCAGCCACCACTGGTTCTTCAATCTTGACCTCCTCTATTGGCTTGACCATTAAGGGGATCTTTGTAAACCCAAATTTGGCAACCCAACTCTTCAGATTATCTGTCATTTCTTTTCTATTGGGATCCTCTTCTTGCTGTTCTCCTTGACTGGATTCTTGAGTCTCTTCCCAACATGGGCTTAGGAAAGCAAGAGGAGTGGCAGGTTTGGGTTCAACCATCTTTGTAATTGTTTGTGGTGGGAAGGGAGGTGCAACTTCTTGTTTGTTTGGAGGGGATGACTGTTTGGAAGGGAAAAGGATAGAAGAACTAAGATGAGGTGGAAGACTAGGAGATGGAGAAATGAAATCAACACTTGGGGCAGCAAGTGAGGGGCTTGACTCTTGCCTCTACTGAAATTATAAATATTGAGGGAGAGAAAATTAAAGGCAAGGAGCTGATGATTGACTTACCCATTGACAAGGTTGTCCCGCACTTTGCTAGTAATCCCCAATGTCCTTAATCCACTATGTAAGTTGAGGCAACACTTCAACCATGAAGTCAAGATTCTCTTGAGGGTTGTAATATCTTAGAAAAGGACCTTCCCATGGACAAGGTTCCATGCAACTAATATTGAATGCCTTCATTTGTGCTATGCCCCTTAACTCGAACTATGTCGGCCTCCATTTTTGAATTTTCTCCAATAAACTAGCATTCTCCACATAGTTGTCACCATTGTATGTGCCCCCTTGTTTTTGATAAGCTCCATGGCCAAACTAACTTTGACTCTGCTCGTATGGGTAAGCATAATGGTCCTGGATCTGATCATAATGTTGATCTGGAGGAGTTGGGAAATACATTGGAAGTGGATTGCATTGTTTGTAAGTGTGAGTTCTATGAAGGGAATGAAGTCATGATTACACAACCTCATAGAAAGGGAGAAAATGGAAGAGATGGAAGAAGAAAATGGATGAAATGAGTGGAAATGGATGGAAAAGGTCTGCAACTCATAGAATGGGTTTTTGACCAAATCGAGTCGCCAGATGTGCTTGAAAGTGCCTCCAAAGGCTGAAATATTCACCAAGAGCACATCGAACCTGATGAAGTGAAGTGGTAAGGTGCTTCAGACCTATCCCATTGGGTATACCAAAACTATTAGTGTGAAATCACAACACCCCCAAATGAGTTATGGATCTACTTTTCTAAGGTAGACTCATTTTGTGTGATTTGCATAACATTGGATCATTCCCCAAGCTATGGGACTTGCAAATGGGAATGATCCTCCAGAGAAGGTTGGTTCCTCTTCCTAATCCTAGCACTAAACTACTTCTAAGGAAGGAAATGCGACTATCTACTCCTAATCTAACAATTCCAAGGGACCAAGGAGAGAGAGAGAGAGAGAGAGAGAGAGAGAGAGAGAGAGAGAGAGAGCATGAAAATAAAGAAATCCTACACTACGAAGTGATAGCACCAAGAAAAGGGAACTACTGATCACAAACCCAACTACCTAAAATGGAGAGAGGTGAGCAATGGAGAGGATGGAAAGATACATCACTAACCAAGGATAAAGTTCACACAGAACACCATTTCAAACCCCTTAAACATAACTCCCAAAACCCGTAATGGACGTCGAGATATGTACAGATACCTATGAATGGTAAGAGGCGAGAAGAGACAACAAAATGAGAAAAAGATGGACAAAATGCATCACGAAAATGCAAATTTTATTGCTCTAGGAGTTCACACATTACACCATTAATAGTCAAGAGGCAAGAAAATGTCATTACAAAGCCAAAGGAGGAGGCTTAAACTCTACATTTGACCATGGAGGAGAAAGAGAGAGGGGCAGGGGAAGAAGAATGAACAAATTTTACAATGAATCTTGCCCCTGTAGTTATAGATTTGATTGGAGAGAAGAAAGAGAGAGAGAAGAAGGAAAAATAGGTTGTAGTTCAACCACCGCATTAATGCATCCGATGAAATTTACTCCCAAATATGTCTTTATTGCTTCAATCCTCGGTTCAACACTTTGAAGGAAGAGGAAATGATGGAAACAGATCAAATCTGATCTGGTTGTTGAGATAGATGGATCCTACATTGAAGGCCCGAAGACATTTCCTCCATTTTCCTTTACCTAACCTCCTCAAAATTAAAGTCTCAAACCTCCATGGCATGGGTGAGGCCGAGATCTTTCCAATGGTGTTAGATTTGCAATATTTCAAGCCTTGAGTCGAAAGATATGCCCCTTTGAAGTTTGTATCGAGATCCATACGAATGGACAGGGAAAATAGTTTGAAAATGGGTCCCCCTTTTGAGATGGGACACGTGGCAGCCAGATTAGAGCAAAAATCAATTTTTGGGTCCATAATTTACCTTTTCCCCTTTTCGCAAAACACAAAACTTAGAAAACCCCCATGTTCCTAAAGCTCCACCTTTTGACTCTGCTTGACCATTTGCCCTTGCCTCTGTTTCATCCTGAGACACGTGGAGATGTTGCACTTTTCTAGTCTTCCCCTTTTTTTGGATTCAACTTTGGAGAAGTGTCATTAGGATACGTGGCCTCTTCCACCGGCTCTTTCATTTTAGCCGATCCTAGATTCTTTCCCGGATGGTTTTGAGCTCGAGGACCTAAAAATTCACCGCTTCTTTTCTTTCTTGCTCCCGGCTTCTCTGCGACACTTCTCCTTCATTTACGATCCCACCTGTAACCTTCTTTTCCTCCTAGAATGTGAGCTTGTGGTCTCAATCGTTTCCTTCATGTTTTTCTTTATGTGTAAGGCTTGTTCTACGACCAAACTTTCTGGGGAAATTTGGGATAACAGTATCTAAAGCCCTTGCTCCTCTTACAACACCTTTTGCACATCCATCTCAGTTTATTTCACATATATCTACTACTCATAGGCCTCGTCACATCTATAGATCCCATAGTCCACCTCATATCAATAACTCACATGCTTTACATGATCCATCTATACATATTTCACACTTTATTTCCCCAAATGCTCGATCTAGACCTATCTCATATACTTTGCCTCATGTACTCTCTCGTGACCATCGAACTTGTTATCCAAAATACCCCCCTCAAGATATTTTGATAACCTACCATTTCATATTGGACCTGGGGTAGTTAAAAATTGGTAAGAAATGGGCAGATTCACATTTTGGAAAAGTTACAGCAATTCAAGATATTCCCTCTCCCCCCTGCAAAATCCATTTGGGTCCATACTAAGTCAAAACTCATTTTTTATGAAAATCCAAAAAAATGGCTAAGTGTTTAGAATTTCCTTCATTTCAAGTTTTCGGGTCCTTCATGCATCGCGGCATGTTGATCCATTAACACGTTCCATGTTGTTGGTTTTTCACCCCCTGAATTCTGAATTTCCTTTGTTTTGGGTTTTCTAATATGTTTTGTGAATGTCGAGTTCCGATTTTGGATTTCAGAGTTTTAGAATATCAGAATTTCAGATTTGAGAATTTTAGAGTTTCAGATTTTGGAATTTCAGATTTCCCAATTTTGGAGTTTTGGAATTTCGAGTTTTGGAATTTCAAAATTTTGGAGTTTTGGATTTTTGAATTTCATAGTTTCATATTTAAAAATTTTGGAGTTTCAGAATGTCAAAACATATCGACTCAATTACATGTTTTATGTTTCTTGTTTCCTAATCCCCAAAATCAGAAAACCCCAGATGCCCATTCTTTGAAATTTGACCATATGGGTCCCTCCAATAACCTTTCCAGAGATTACTAAAGCATTAATTTAATGAAATTGGAGGAAATGCATTAATGAAGCATGGGGGTTTTCTTCTTGAACAAGCTATGGTACAATGGGTATGGGAATTTGCAGGGGCCCCATAATGTGCTGCAGGCATGCCTAAAAAATTGGGATTTCTTTTCTCCTCCCTCTCTCACTAAAAATTATATATATTGTAAAAGGGAGAATTTTTGTAAAGAGTTGGAGATTTTTCATCTACTTACTCCCTTCTTCTAAACTGTGAGATAGTTTTGGAGCTCCAATCCTCCATTTTTAAGCTATGTAATGGGAAATTATGCTTCTTTCTTCTACAATGATGTATTGTGTAGATTATTGGGGCAATAAAATCAATTTTTTGTGATTAATTCATTATCCTTACATTATTTTTATTATTTTCTCTTGCCTTTCTTTATGCTTGCAGGTATATTGTGCATTCTTTTGCTCTCATTTACATGCTTGAATATTGTTATGCTTAATGAAAGTGGTGTATTGTGTCTCTTGGTCTGTGATGCTTGTCCATCCTCTCCATGCTCATCTTTCTCCATTTTCATGCATTGATAACTATCAAACACCCCTTTTCTTAGTGTTATCACCCCCTTAGTGTAGGATTTCCCTTTGTTTAGGCCCTCTCTCTCTCTCTCTCTCTCTCTCTCTCTCTCTCTCTCTCCGGTCTCCTTCAAATTTTTAGAATATGATTAGATAAGTGTTTTCTTGCATTAGGAGTAGTTGTAGCATAGGATTAGGAACAGGAACCACCTTCTCTGGAGAGTTGTCTTAATTGCAAGGTCCCACACCTTGAGATAACTCCATGTTACCTAGATACATTGATTTCCCATAAAATTACTTGCAACCAAATTATAGGGTGTTGTAATTCGGTGATAACAATTTTGGCACACCCAATGGGACCACACAAAAGTCATATTTTCTCATGTGTGTATTAGTATTCATTCTATTTCAACAAGTTGGTGTGTGTTCGTGTTCAAATATTATCCTTTGGAGGCATATGAAAAACACATCTAGTGACTCCAATGATCCAAGACAACCCATTCTTCTCGAGTTCCTAACATTTCTTACCATCCATTTTTCTTTCCATACCTTTCATTTTCCTTCCACCCATGAAGTTTTGTAGTCATGACTTCATTCCCATCATGGAATTCTCATTTGCAGTAGCAAAACTATCCAACCCACCTCCAAACTAGAAAGATTCATCTCTAAGTTATTACAAGTCACTTCCAGATCAGTTTTATGATGAAAATCGGCGGTTTGCATATTCCCATAAGCAAGATATAAGTCAATTTAACCATCCACCAAAATATGCAACAATTCAAAAATGGAAGTATGTAGATGATGGAGACCATCCTACACCTGGAGATGTTGGGTTGTAATGGAAAATTCAAATAATGGAGGAAAATATGGTGCAGACCATGGCTATATCTCAGTTGAAGGCCTCCAGGATTGGTTTTAGGGTCCCTTGCCCATGGATTGGCCCTACGCCAAGATAGTGTAGCCCTCGAGGTTGAAATGTTGCCAAAACTTACAAAGTGGATTAAGGAGATTGAGGCTTATGAGTCTAATGCTAGTCAATCTTGTCAATGGGAAACTTTTGCATTACCATCTCACAACCCTTCTCTCATTCCCCAACCCATGTCATCTCTAGCATAAGTTTCATTTTCTATCCTCTTACCTGTTGCCCCATTATGAATTCCATTTCTTCATCTTCTTCCCTTCCATCCCACTTTCTATCTCCTGCCCTTTTTCTTCTAAAACTCCTTCCCCTCAAAAATAGGAAATTGTACCTCTTCCACCACTTCAAACAATGAAAAAATCAGTTGAGTCCCAACCCACCCCTCCTCTTGCATTCCCAAATCCATTTTGGGAGGAAAAAATAAGAAAATTAGCCAAGGAGGGGAGAAGGTTGAAGATATTAGCAAGAAGGAGCTTACAAAAAAATTAAAAGAGTGGGTTGCAAGGTTCAATATTTCTTAAATCCCATTAATGACTAAGCCCTCAATGGAGGTTGAGGTTCAAGAACAATAAGTGAAGACTAAATTTACACAAGAATGAGAACAAGAGGAAGATTACCAACAATCCATTTGTTTGGTATGTAGTGTACATGTTCATGGAAGTTTTGATCCATCATAATTAAAAATTTCAGAGATAGATCAAAAATTAGCTCCAAATCTACAAGAAGAGGAGCATGTGCAAGAAAAGGAAGAGAGGCTCCCAAGTGTGCAAGGTGTCTTTGAAATGAATCCATGGATCCTCATTTTCCTACATGTCAAGATCTTTCTGCACTTCTATAGGGTTTCATTAGTCAACCAAGAGCATCATCAAATGTTGCAACCATCCACAAAGAGCTTCATGTTATGAAGAAAGACAAAATGAATTCAAAGGTCTTGATTACAAAGTACGTTAGAGAAGAGATATTAGACCTTCCTCCCACTTCATCCTCTCAAAAATATATAATTTTTGGGATGAGTTTGAGTCTCAAAATTCATGTTAGAAGATGAGGAGACACATGGTGAACTAGTTGGAGAACCAAAAACATCATAAAGGATGTTGAGTCCTTGGCACAACGAGACAACGAAGAGCATTGAGTGTTTATCAAATTTGGAGGAGTGTATTGATGAAAAAAGACCATGGAGATCAAAACCTTTATAGCCCCATCATTCACCCTCCAACAACATAAGCCTCATGCCATGGATAGAAATGTTCAAGAACAACCTATTGCTCACAATAGTCCTCTTGAATCGAGTCAAAAGATATTGATCTCCCAAGTTTTACACTTGGATAAGGAAGAAGGAAATAAGGATGACACCACTTCCGAATCAGTCATCGAGGTGGAGAATAAAATATTTGTAGAAGCACAACAAGATTCAAATCAACATGCAAATGGACACCTTTTCCAATAATATCTCGCAAGAAAACTTCATTCTTGGGTTATAACTCAAAACAACGGGCAAGCTTCACAGATGGATCAACATGCCCAATCAAGTATCCTAGCTTCATTAGAGCCAAAGGAGGAGTAACAACTAATCATTCTTACTTCCAAAGCATGAGGATGAGTTTCAAAGTTCCATGGATCATCCGCAATACCTCCCAAAACCAAATTAAGAACAACTAAAAGAGGTATTTGTCTTGTTTTCTATTTGATACCTTAATCAATGGAGCGGAAAATCAGCTTGCATTCAGTTTTTCAATTGTAATCACAACCATGTCCAGTGTTAAATTATCTACATGGTTTCATGTTGTGCGAAAGGGATGTTACTTCTCCTTGCCAGTGCAGGATCTTTTTATTTTCTCCATTTCTCTAGCTAGAGTGGGGTAGTAGAAGGTTTTCTTTCACCGAGTAAGTTCTTTTGCATACTTTGCATGTTCCAATTGGAGAATGTGTGATCTTCCTCTTTTGTAAATAGTATGTTGTGGTGTCTTGTTTCTCTTGCACAACTCATTGAAAATGGTGGTATTCATGGAAAAAATCAGTTCTAACAGTAACTCAAGTGCATTCCAAATCAGCATGTGTTTCCAAGCTCTGCAGTACTTTATCTTTGCCAAAAACCATCAGTTAGTTGTGTTTCTTAATTGGAAAAGAATCATAATGTTGGGGAAGGTTCAAGTCCTTATTTTCAGTCCCAACAGATCAGATGTGCATAGGGAAGAGAAATGAAAATTCAAATTGAGATTATTTTCTACTTTCATAAAATAAATTTAAAAAATCTTATAATGAATAGGAAAATTCAGGTAAAAATCAGCTTTAAGTCACCGCAGTCTAGTATGTTCTTCAAGAAGATTTGGGGTGTAAATTTCAATTTCATATCAATTTTAGGCTACTAAAATGAATCCATGCCCAATGGATGTTGAAAGGCCACTAATCACTTCACCTAATAGGAAGGTGACCCCATTGAGTCACCAAATTGTTATCCAAAATACCCCCTTGGGATATTTTGATAACCTACCATTTCATCTTGGACCTAGGGTAGTTAAAAATTAGTAAGAAATGGGTAGATTCACATTTTGGAAAAGTTGCAGTAGTTCAAGATATTCCCTCTCCCCTTACAAAATCTATTCGGGTCCATACTAAGTCAAAATCCATTTTTTATGAAAATCAAAAAAATGGCTACGTGTCTAGAATTTCCTTCATTTCAGGTTTTCGAGTCCTTCATGCATCGAGACATTGATCCATTAACGTGTTCCATGTTTTTGGTTTTCCGCCCCCGAATTATGAATTTCCTTTTACGAGTTTTCCAATATGTTTAGTAGGGTCACGATTCGATTTCGGATTTCGGAATTTCATATTTCAGAATTTCAAAGTTTGATTTTGGAATTTCATAATTTTTGATTTCAGAGTTTTGCATATCGAATTTCGGAGTTTTGGATTTCAAAATTCCATAGTTTTGGAACATGGAACATCCGACTCAATTACATTTTCCAGGTTGTTTGTTTCCCGATCCCCAAAATCCAAAAACCCCATAACCCCATTCTTTGAACTTTGACCATGTGGGTCCCTCCAATAACCTTTCCAGAGATTACTAAAGCATTGATTTAATGAAATTGGAGGGAAATGCATTAATGAAGTATGGGGTTTTTCTTCTTGAACAATTTATGGTACAAGGGGTATGGGCATTTGCAAGGACCCCATAATGCGTTGTAGGCATGCATAAAAATTGGGATTTCTTTTCTTCTCCCTCTCTCACTAAAAATTCTATATATTGTAAAAGGGAGCATTTTTGTAAAGAGTTGGAGATTTTTCATCTACTTGCTCCTTTTTCTCAACTATGAGGTAGTTTTGGAGCTCCGAGCCTCCATTTTAAAGCTATGTAATGGGGAAATCATCCCTCTTTTTTCTACAATGATGTATTGTGCAGATTATTGGGGCAATAAAATCAATGTTTTGTGATTGTTTCTCTATCCTTGCATTATTTGTATTGCTTTCTCTTTCATATTGTGCATTCCTTTACTCGCATTTACATGCTTGAATATTGTTTTGTTTATTGAAAGTGGTGTATTGTGTGTCTCTTGGTCTGTGATGTTTTTCCATCCTCTCCATGCTCATCTTTCTCCATTTTCATGCATTAATAACTGTCCAACACCCCTTTTCTTGGTGTTACCACCCCCTTAGTATAGGATTTTCCCTTCTTTTAGGCCCCCTCTCTCTCTCTCCATGTCTCCTTGGAATTGTTAGAATAGGATTAGATAAGTGTTATTTTGCATTAGGAGTAGTTGTAGCATTGGATTAGCAAAAGGAGCCATCCTTCTCTGGAGAGTTGTCTTTATTGCAAGGTCTCACACCTTGAGATAACTCCATGTTACCTAGTTACACTAATTTCCTAGTTAACTTACAATAAAATAAGAGGGTGTTGTAATTTGGTGATGACATAACCTTGTATCATGTTCACACATGTAGTTCCTTTACATCATTTGATTGTGGTCCCTTTCCTAATACTCTCATTGTATAGATCATTTTGGCATTCAAACTTGGGGCATCCTAATTCCCCACACCCGCCTAATTATGCACTCTTGTTCCTGGTTCATACTTGACTATTGAGGGTTTCTTTATATGGACCTCACTTTACACACACACACACACACACACACACACACACACACACACACACACACACACACACACACACACACACACACACACCCTAGGGGTATCGTTATTCTACTCTTCTAGCTAGTTTTCTTTAATATATATTTACAATCCAAAATACAAAAATATTAGCTTAGATCTTGATTAGATGCATTCTTAGTTTCTTATATTACTCTATGGTGCACCTTTGCTTATCATGTTATTATGGTTCCTAGTATGCTTTATCATTTTCCATACACACTTGCATGTTCACATGGTGTTTTGCAATGAATACATGGCATTTACAACTTGTAACATGATGTATGATGCTTGGCACTATCCATTACCAGTCCCACTTTGAGGTTCTTAGGGGAATATACCTTTTCTTACTTCTTCTGTTAGGTTCAATCATGTTACAATATTTCATGTTTTCATTCCTATATTCGAGATATTACATTGTCGCATACTATTTATCTTTCATAACATGCTAACGGGTGCTTTATGTGTAGTATTTTCCTTGTAGGTTTCCTTCCAATCATGGTTGTCTTATTTGCTTGTACCATGATTGTCATTATTTGCAAATTATGCCTTGTGTTTTATTGTTCTCACAATCCTTGATAGCTTCGATTGTCTTGTGACATCCTAAGTGGTGTACCATGTATGCAACTAGATACTCATTATGTCCTTGTTTTTTGTTTTCCTATATTCTTTTACAAATTTTTATTTTAGTGTGCATTGTTTGTTTATCACTAACACTTATCTGCTAGCATTTTTCTATTTTTTGCTTGTGCATGGTACCTACCATGTGTAATCCCTACTCCCCCTACAAGATTCATATATCATATGTGCACATTATTTTCAACCTTTCTCATCAGCTTCTTTTCATATTTTTTCATCTCACGCACCCCAAATGAGAGTAAGCAAAAACATCAGGGTGAACCTTTTCACTCTCCCAACAGCGATTACAAAAATTAACTACAAAAACACATACAACATGATCAAAATAGAAATTAGTTACATAATAGAGCTAGAAATATACTTGGCCACAAAACTCAAAGCATGGCCAAAATCTCCTAGAACACACACCTACGCACTAGTATCCCACATGGGCACTCTTGTCTGACAAAAAAATTACAGAGAAGTTTCCATAGTTACACAAGTAAATTTTTCTCCAACTTTAACAGCTTACACAACCAGCCAGTTTCAAATTGTAATCAATTATTAACAAGAACTAGCTACTAACTCAAGAACCTTAGAAGGAACCAAAGTAAGAACTAAATAAGGGAATGTCACTTATGGAATATCTAAGACAATTGTATGCCTAGAGCAATGCGTCACATGAGGACAAGCACAAATTGGGTTTGTGATCATCTACAATGGAAATTATTTATAGGAAAACATTAATGGCTGGAGGTGAAAACATGCCCCTCCCCCAATACACTTTCCCTTAGTAGTGAAGAGACACATAAACCATAAGTTTAGCATCGGGACATGATGAGTGTCTTTGTACTCGCACTTTAATTATATTATATCTGTTAATCCAGGGTAGTGTCCATGGTTATTTGTGACAAAGGGAATAGTAAAAATAGTTCTCGGTACTTATCTAACAATGAAATTAAATGAATACTATACTAGTTGCAATGAGGAAATGAAATGAATCAAAAGCAAATACTTATTAAAGACAAAATGAAATGAACTAAAGATAATGCAATGTTGGAAATTTAAAGGAATGCTAAACAACAAAAGGAAATAATAGTAAATTCTCCTTCTCGTTGGGGAGGAGTGGCCCTTGCTCCTTCCCTTTGATTAGGTTCAACGTTACAAGTTACACAATAAATCTTTACCCTGAATCTGCAATTTTATTGAAAGAACTACTTTTACAATAATCAATTGATTCAACCGAACTTTTAATCATCACACATTAGCTCTTTTATATTAGATAATTCCTAGTCCCTCTAGGAGAGAACTATTTTATTTGCAGTTAATAATATCTAGTTAACTGGACACTGACTAAAACAATGACTAACTATCCTAAGAATTACAATTGTGGAAGGAGTAATCTATGTAATGTTTGATTTGAACTGATCTTGTTAACTACAAATGAAGGTCGTAATCAAATCCTTTGAGAGAGTCAATCGGTGTTGGAAGATACTGCAAATCCTAGATTGATTCTAGAGAATCACGGTGATCAAAAATCCATAAGTGTCTATCTTTTTCACGTCTTTGGGCTACTGGAGTTAAATTGGGAGTGACTGGGCCTCATAATCCACATGAAGGTAGGTTGAGGTAATGGCACACATTTCATGCTCATGTCATTGTGTCAACTAATGTGCCAATTGTATCAACTCGTAGTTCAGCCAACCGAGCTAGTTATATCCTTTGTGAAATTCCCTTCCTCCAAGGAAGTCTAAATTAATGAAATGGATGAGTTCTATGCTCCTCGGTGAGTCCTGCGCACTCGCACACCAACGAGTCCTGCGCTAGTCTACAATTAACTCATGTGATGACTCAACATATGATTTTCCAAATATCTTATTAATACTCATAAAAGGATTCATTTAAGCCATATTTGAAGAAGTAATAACAAGATAAAAATAACAAGAATATGCACAACATTTCCTTCCAAAACATAGTAAAGTATTAACTATAAAACATCAAAATTATACATCATGCAAAATGATACCAAAATAACACAGGGTTTTACATGGGATAAACATGACAAAACAGGGGTTCATCACCCCCCCACACTTAATATTTAGTAGGTCCTCCTGCTACCTATTCAATTGTTCAACTATCCTTGAACAATTATACTCATTGGCAAAGGTTTTCCATGTTTCATCCAATTCAATATTACAAAACCCAAAGAAATCAGTAACCGTCTTCCTCCAAGTGTTATAGCTTCCCTTTAGTTGATCAGCTATGGAATTCCATTGTGGTACTGGTCTAATGACTAATGGAGGTATATACCACATCCCAATCCATTTTTCCTGCATTTCTAGAATGATTTTACAAAGGTCCTTGGCCCTTTTCAATGACCAACATAGGTTAGTAGGTGAAATCACATATTTATTCTTGTAATGTTTTGAAAGTATCTCATATCTTACTTAACATGTAAGGAAATTGGCATTGAAAATTGGGATTAATTTCTCCCTAAAATTTATCACACAAGTTCTTAGAACACCTTTGTACCAGTCCACCAACTGCAAACAGTAGACTTAAGACTGAAATATTTTGAAGAACCAAATGGGGGTAGGAAGCTCATGCCTCATCAAAAATTCTATATTGGATTCTACTTAAACAAATGTTCCCTTTTGTTCCCTCCATTCGGATTGGTTCCTTATAGTAGATATAAATGCCCTCAATTGCACTTCACCCACATAGAAATTTATGGGGATCTCAATCTGCTCAGGAGAAGAAATTTGTGAACATAAAATTCATAGAGGAGATTCTTTTCAACATCACTTCCAATTGCATAAGTACCAACAAATTTCTTTTCATCTTCAAACTCTATATCTTGCATAGCATGGGCTCTAGAGATATTCCATTTTAAAAATTGTTCCTTCAGGAATAGTGCATAAAAATTAGATGGAGGCCTACATGAAAGAACCTAATCATACAACCGACAGATAGTAAGAACATTCTCTTTGAGAAATTGTTCTCCTCTTTCAAGGTCTTATTCTCATCAGCAACTACTCTGAGCCTATAACATTCCTCCATCCATTTAACCATACCTTTCAAGACAATAATCTAGAGAAACACAAAATATATCTGAGTTGTTTACTCATTAGTGACCATGGGTTGTGTTTCCTACCTATTTTATTGTAAAAATGAAAGGTATGCATTGAGCTCATATGTATTGTCTTGTATGAAGTGTATTTATTTTTCTTTGTCTTACAAGGTTTGGTGGAGTTGAAGAGTTGCCTCTTCTTTTTGCTCTACAGTTTGATGTAATTTTGGATCTTCTAAATTTTCTCAACTTCCAGCTGGGAGAAAGTGGAATCCTTAGCTTCAAGAAGGTGTTGGATATATGAAATTCTCTCCTAAGCTAGCTATAGTTAAAATTGGACCTTAGACAGAGATAACACTTGTGGAAAATTTTTATCAGGATTTTGAGGAGAACTAGGTTCTCCTTCCATCATTGGTGCTTTACCTTTTTCCAGGATAGAAGGTTGAGTGGAAGTGGTAGGGGTTTGATCACATTATTTTTCTTCAACAGGAACAAAGGGTGACTCATATTGATGGGGAGACATCGGTGGTGTCTTGAGTAGGATCTGTTTAATGATCAATGCTTCTTGTTCTTCATGAGAAGGAACGGCTTGAGTTAGAGTATCATTAAGGGATTGAGCATGCCTAGAGGTTCTAAGGAATTTATTAGGTCACTCAAAAGTGGAGGGATCTTACTCTAGGACCAATTCAGACTCTAGGGTAAACTTCTTCTAAAATTTCAACCATTTCTTAAGGCCATGCCTCTTTCTAACAAACTGATGTTTGCAAATTAAATGTATTAGGCCTTGGTATTTTAGGTAGGATGTTCCCAATGGAATTTCTCGGTGGTCGAGGAAATAGAATCATAAAAAAATAAGGAAAATTTATTTTGTGTTGGGGTTTAATTTGGCCATGGTGAAGGTGTATTAAAATTCTCAACACAGGTCCCAAAATGATCTCATATTTTCCTTCACAGTGAAATATTTGATTACCCATTTAGCAACTTCTGCCCAAGGCTTAGGTAGAGTATTCATTTTTATACCTTTGGATTTCCCCTTATTGTCCACTACCAATTCTAATTTTTCCTTTCTTCCAACTAAAAATATTTAATAATTTCATAATACAATGTCCTATTATTAACTGATAGACCTTCCTCTGGTATTCTTGAAAGATGACTAATTACAATGGGGCTAAATGGAATTTTCTTACCTTGTATAATAGAATATCCTTCCTCAATGTTTTTGGAAAATTCTTCTGTCATTTTTGTGTTTAATTCCTCATATGTAAGTAGAAAATCAAGCCACCCCACCTTTTGAAATATTTATATCGACTTTGCATCGGCTAACAGTTCTGTTGAATTGGATGGCTCATGCCTTAGAAATGGTCCCATGACTTGTTTAGATCAGGTACACTGAAAATAAAGGGAACAAGACTAGAAATAAAAAGTTTATAGAGATAGGAATAGGCACAAGAATGAAATGAGTATTAGCATAAGAGTGTAATGGCAGAATTTGGAAAGTGACAGAGGGGGAAGAATTGGTTATAAATAAAACAACACGAATTGGGAAAGGTTTTACAAATCCCAAGGTGATAATGATAGTTATTGGGTATGTGTGGTGATTATTATGGAGGTGGATGGTGGATTTTGTGGGGATATGTGAAGCATGGAAATGTATTGGAAATGGAGAAGGTAATCAATTTGCATGAGTACCATAATGAACATTTCATAAATTAAACTTTTCAACATTTAAGAGGGGAATATTACGCATACCTCATTAAATTTTTCTTGTCACATCATTGGCCACCATCTCAATGTTGATTTGATCCTACATCCACACATTGTCCTTCATTTATTGCTTTCTTGATTCAAGGGTGGTGACCGCCATTGCTGGTTTTTAGCCATCTGAATTTATTATTATTTTTTTGTTTTTTTCATTTTTTCATTTTTTTAGAAATAGTGGCTGCCATTGCTAGTTTTTAGCCAATGCTTCAGAGGATAATGACCTTCATTTCTAGTTTACAGTCATCTCCTCTTTATTTTTGTGAAAAATAGATCAGTTCTGAGTTGAATTGGACAAAGAAACTTTGTCCAAACAATTGAGTTGAATCTTCTTGAAGAACCTTATAAAATTATTCTCTGGATGTTGGTTTATGGTATAGCCTCAATCTATGTCCATTAACCAACATCACTTTCTTCTCGCTGTCAATTGGAATCGGTCATGTCCTAGTTTTTAATACCTCTTCAATTTGATATGGGCCCATCCATCTTGTCTGTAGCTTTCCCTTGAAATATTTATATTTTGAATCAAATAACAGATCCCAATCTCCTTTTTGGAACTTTATTGGCTTAATGTGTTTGTCATGCCATACCTGCCTTTGATGTTGGATGATCTTTGTTTGATGTAGTGATTGAAGTCTCATCTCATCCAACTCATTTAATTGAACAATCCTTTCTTTTTGCATCTGAAAATTTAATTCCTACCTCAACAACTATTCTCAAGGTTTGAATCTCAAATTCTATGGGAAGAATGGGCTTCTTCCTATAAACCAACTCATAGGGAGTAAATCATGTGGTTGTTTTCCAAGTAGTATTATAGGCCCAAACTACTTCGACAATTTTGAACCCAATTTTTCCTTGAGATATACATTGTCTTTGTTAGGATATTCTCCAACTCTCTATTAGTAACCTCCACTTTCCCATTAGATTGTGGATGGTATGGTGATGACTTCTTATGATTTAGTTGGTATATTTCCACAAAGGAACTGATTACACTTGACATGGGCTTTTGTCCTTGATTTTAAACAATGGATCTTGGTGCTCCAAATCTTTGAAAGATATGCTCCTATAAGAAATCTACAATTTTTTCATCTCTGACATATTGTAGTGCTTGCACCTCAGCCCATTTGGTGACATAAGTTGTGCACACCAAAATGTATTTTTACCTTGATAAGTTGGGTCAATTGGTCCAATGAAACCCAATCCCCACTTCTCAAATGGGTCTAAGAAAACTTGAGGTTGGAGTGGAATTTTAGATGTAAATGTTGGTTTTCCCATCCTTTGGCATTGACCACATCTCCAAACATAATTTTTGACATCCTTGAACAAGGAAGGCCAATAGTAACCAGCTCCTAAAACTTTGTGAATGGTCCTTTGAACTGAATAATTCCCTCTTAATGGCTCATCATGACATGCCCTAAGTATGTCAAATACATCATCTTTAGCTACACACCTGTGTAAAACATGGCAGTCCACATTTAAAAAGAATTCCTTTTAGCCATGTATACATCACACTTTGTTTAACCAATTTCTTTATTTTCTTATGTGTGAAAAAGGTTGGGAACTTTCCTCTAGCTAAGTAATTAGCCATATCTGCAAACCAAGGAGAAGTAGTAGAAACTGCAAATAGATGTTCATCTAGAAAATCATCATTGACTTGCTCTTCTTCTTTTGAGGTGGTAAGTCTTGAAATAAAATCAGCTACCACGTTTGATTTCCTAACTTTTCAATGATTCTAATGTTAAATTCCTATAGTAACAATAACCACCTTAAAATCCTTACATGCACCAAAGGTTTTTTCATTAGATACTTGATAACAGAGTGGTCAATGTGAAAAATCACTTCATATCCTATGATATAGTGGTAAAACTTGTTGATTGCATATACAACTACAAGAAATTCCTTCTCCGTTTTGGTGCGCTTCCTTTCAAAGAAGAGAGAGGTTTTATTAATATAATAAATAGCATGCATAGGCTCTCTTTCCTCTTATTGTCCAAGAATAGCCCCTACTTCTTCATTGGAAGCATCTGTTTGTATATGGAAGGGAAGCTTCCGGCCTCTCAACATTGGTGTGTTTATCAATTTTTCTTTGATAGCTTCAAAATATTTTTGACATGCGTATGTCCATTTAAATTAAGAATCTTTAGTTAAGAGAGTAAATAATGGAGAAGCTAATTTGCTAAAGTATGAAATAAACCTTCTATAGTAACCAACATGGCCAAGAAAACATCTTACATCTATTTGATTTGTAGGAGATGGGAGATTTACAATGATACTAACCTTGTCAGGTTCCACCTTGATTCCTTCAAATTGAACGTGATGGCCTAAACTATCCCTTGTTCCATCATGAATAATTGTTTTTCATGATTTAAGGGTAATTGGTGTTTTCCACACCTAGAAATGCCTTTTTCTAGATTGTCAATTGCCTCTTGGAATGTTGCTCCATAAATAGTGAAATCATCCATGTAAATCTCTACACAATCATGGGTGATGTAGTGCCCACTCCTCTTCGACTCCTATCTTGGTTATGATCATGATTATTTGTTGCATAGTGACATGGGACATTGTTATGACTTTTAGATAGCCTTTTGTTAGACATTATGGACATTGTGATTATCATTGTGCTTTTGATTCTTATTATGGATTGTATGGGTTCATAGAGGACATTGATAGATATTGCAGTACATGATGATTTAGTGTTATTTTGCTTACATACTGACATCTCATATTCTTAACAGATGCTATTATGTTTGTATGATTTGACTAACCTTGTGTGCACATTGGTGTCATGATTTATTAAGAATATGATGATAATAGGTGATCAATAGTATGTTAACGAATTCATCTAAATAGGTGTAAGTTACAGTGAATGTATGAAATGTGTGGTTATCGTAAAATATGAGTTGTGATAGATGATTATGCAAAAGCGTAGGGTGATAGTAAAATGCTAATGGATATAGTAGAATTGTGATGGTTAGTAATTGTAAATAATTGGTTTAGAATAGAGTTTTGTTAACTATGATAATGATGCAATTATGTTGTATGATGATGTTATGTGATAAATGATATATGTTGGTTTAGTTTCTTGACGTATTGATATGGCCTTGAGGCCGAAGGTGGTATTGTCTTGGTTATATGCAGGAAATGAAATAAAAAACACAAAGGGGGGACTAGGAAGACTAACTATGGAAGAATATCATGTGTTTACAACGTGGTCACCGTGCAACCCGTGTGTGTGCGTGTGTCGTCGTGTTTGCTTATCATGTTTGTTAGGAGGTCTCCAAGGGGGAGCAACCTCATAAGTGACCATGGGTGTGAATGTTTGTATTTTCCTTCTATTTATTTGTTATGGTTGATTATGTGGTCTTATTAATTTTTGATGCCTTCTATTTATTTGTTATGGTTGATTATGTGGTTTTATTAAGTTTTGATGCCTTCTTATTTCTTGTGCTTATTTAGTGTGCTCTCTTGATTATGTTAAGTAATTTTGTGAATTATGCTAATTGTGTGATGTGGAAAATGGGGGCAATGAATGTATGGAATATTCCTTAATTCCTTTATGCTCTTTGGTAGATTTTAATGTGATCTTGGATTGTGTGCCATCTCTATCTTCAAAATTCGGATTTGGGCTTTGAGCCCATTTTTGGAGACTTATGGGACAAGTTTTACTTGTCCCACACTCCTTAAACTCTCCCACCCACCTACCCTATGGTATGAGGGGCTAAATTAAGCCCCTATTATGTGCCTTTGATGGAAAATAGGCCATTAATGCCACCTCTTACCTTGATTCTCTACTTGCTTTCTTGAATTGTGGATTGAGGAGGATTGTGTGTGTAAGTGAATGGGTCATATCTTTATTTTCCTCATTAATGAAGTCTTGATTGGTGTGATGGACTCGTGAGGTGGAATGAGGAAAAATGAGGTGGCATCTTACATGGAGCCACCTCACCATCCTCTCCACCACTTCTATTTAATGGAGTTTCGAATGGTGTTGGGGGTTACTTGTTTTGGAATTTTTGTGGATCTTGTATGGTGGATTGCTTGCATTTTGGGTAAAGGCTTGGTACTTGGTTGTTTGAAGATTGAAAGTGCTCTCAATGGCAAGGTAGGCCTCTTTGTACTATGTTGTTATGCAATTCTTATTTATGTTTGCAATGTATGGAAATCTTGTGTGGGATTGGGAGTAGATTTGGCCATAGGAATGGTGTAGGGAGAGGGAAATGGAGCCATTTGTGGAGGTAAAAGGGAGTGTGTGAGGATTTTGTGGAGGGAGTGTGGGAAGGGAATCCACCTATGTGGAGCTAAAAGGGATCAAGATAATGTTTTGCTTTTCATTGTGGAGAGAAAAGGTTCACGTGTGAGTTGTGATAGTGCACTTGGAGGATTGGGTGGACCCCTATCCCAGTTGGGAGGCATAAGGAGATGGATTCCATATTCTCCTCTCCTTTGGATCAATTTTGAGCCCATGTATAAACATGTTCCTACTGATTTTTGTCTCTTACATGATTTTTGTGTGTGAGTTGTTAGTTATGAAGCCATTTTTGTGTTGGGTTGTCATGGTTGTAAACATCCTTCATTCTTCCATTGTTGGGGCTTGGGGGCCAATGAGAAGGTAGGCTTCACCTTCTCATTGGGTTATGGTTAGGAGGTGAGTATGGACTAGCACCTTCCCTTTGTATTTGTGGTTAGAGTTGGAGATGGAGAATTGAAATTGCAGCTTGAAGGACAATCTTTTGAAAGTCGCAAAGTTGAAGATTTGAAATGCCTTTGTACCACGTTTGAGAAAAAAAAAAATTTACATGTTGTCACCTCTTGTGAGGATGGATTTTATACCTTCATCCTATCATATTCTGTTAGTATGAGATAAACATGTTATGATTGAGTAAGTCATGTAAGTTGAAAGGTTGAAAACATGGTTGGAATTCCTGTTATAATTGTAAAGTTTGCTCAATCGACAAGTTGTAAAATTACATGCGTCTGTATTCTCTCTTGGAATAAAGAATTTAACTTTGGAAATCATGAAATTATTAAATATATGGAATGGAATTATTCTTTCATTTTGTTTGGAATCTGGAAATTATAGTTATGTTGTTTGTGCCTTGCTTGTATAAAAAAAAAGATAGAGAAGTGGTTGTTAAATGTCATTTGATTTTCTTCAAAATGCTTTCCGAGTTTGCTTGCATAAAAGTGCAATAAATATTTCATTATCAATTAGAGATTGAAATAAAGATGTCTTGATTCAATATTTTGGATACAATTTGATAGTTTTTGGGATTAAAATGTCCAAATTCGTGCCTAAAAATGCAATCTGGAAAAAAACACAGAAAATTTTACTGTGTTAAATTTGATGGTCAAATTACCTCCACACTAGTTCAAAACAAAGCAGGATGACGGCCATACAGATGTTAAATTTAAGTTGGCTATAACTTTTCTTACAGTTACATTTTTCAGGAGTTTGAAATTGTTGTACATTTCTAAGGGTTCCATCCTTGCTTCTATATGGCCGAAAAATTTTAAGAAGAGTCTGGGGTATGATGGCGAGTGTTATTTAACGAGGGCTATTATTTGATATTAAAAGATTAATATCATGTGGATGAGAATATTTAAGACTATAAAGTTAATAATTTCATTTACTTTATAATATCCTAATTTAATGTTTTGTTATTACATAACTATTAACTTAACTCTTTAATTAAAAGATTACTTATCAGTTGACCTCTTTCTTGGGGGCTTATTCTAAGACTTGGAAGACGAGAAACTCAATCTAAGTGTCTTTATTAAATTCCAAACCTCACATTAATCTCACTTTTTCATTTGATTATTGAGGGGTTGAATGTTTATATCCCCTTCTCTATTTTTATTGCCCTGACATCTAGTTTTATTTCCATATGGTAATACTTTTGAGTTCTAGGCTTCAAGAATTTATTAGCCCCGCGATTGGGATTTAAAAAATAATAATAATAAAATTAAATCTATGTATATAGGTTTCAATGAGATAATTCTTTGGATGAAATGTTATTAGGAGCTTAGTGTTTGCCAAATCCAAGGAGTTATTATTATTATTATTATTATTAATTTGTCTTCCTCAAGGGAATAGTAAATTGATGAATTATTGTTGGATTGGTGATGAACTAAGTAAACACCTTGACCTAGATAACTTTTGTGGGGAAAGTAATAACCCTTAGAATATTTCCTGGGAATTTAAACTGTCGGAAAGTAAATTTTAAATGGTTTATTTAATTAACGTAGTTATAATATTACCGAGTAGATTAAAGTGTAGGGTAAAATAAATTTAAATGGTTAAATTTATTTTATTTAACTAGTTTTGGGAATTCCTTTAATGGGAGAAAAAGTTTGGTGTGAATAGCAACTCCGCAACAAAAAATACACAAAAATTGTAAGGAAACTTGCAATAGCAAGAAAATGAAGTATTAAGCTTTGGTAAACCATTTTGGAGATAATATAAATAGTTCCTTGTGACTAAATTTGTGAGTATATAATTAACCTAACCCATGTGGTGATATTCCCTTAGCGGGATATTTAAAATAATTAAAATAATTATAAACCGAGGGTGGACATTAACTTTGGCAACAGTAGGATGAATAAGCTAAAGACAATATAATACACTTAAAAAAATTTAGACCAAATTTTAGGTGTTGGTGGTTGATTTTGAGTACCAAAATATATGGCATCACAGTGAGATCGAAAATATTGTCAAAGCATGGCTCTTTGAAAAGTGGCGGAGTATTACATAAACCAAAAGGTAACACCTGTAAGTGAATGTTCCCCAAGGGCATGTAAAAGTGGGTTTTTCTTGGTCCTTAGTTGTTACTATTATTTGATTGTACCCAATGAACCCATCAAGGAATGAAAAATACCTTTTCCCGGATAGATTTTCTAAGACTTGATCAATAAAAGGTAATGGAAAATAATCTCAATGAGTTGCCTTGTTTAACTCTCTATAATCCACACAAATTCTCCATTTCCCATTATTTTTAGGAACTATAACTAATGGAGAAACCCACTGGCTATCTGAGATTGGATAAATGAATCCCACCCTGAGAAGTTTTTCAATCTCAATTTTTACAATGTCTCTTAGGGCAAGGTTTATCCTTCTTTGGGGTTTTCTGAATGGTCTGCATCAGTGGTGTAGATATGGTGTGTACAAATCTTTGGGATGAATACCCTTCATATCACTATATTCCCAAGAAAAATCTTGAGGATGAGAGCATAATAGTTTAAATAGGGTATTATCTTCCTAACTAGTCAGCCAACTATTGACTATCAATGTCTTCCCTGGGAAAATAGGTAGTTGTTTGGTACCTAGATGAAGAGAATCTACAATAGATACTCTCTCAATAATGCATTAAATGTACACCTATGGAGAAGTGAAAAGAAGTGATGTTTTGAAAGATGGACTCTGTCGAATCTATATTTTGCGCAAAAGGGAAAATGATAGGCTAGTCATTTTCATCCATAAAGTCATCTCTTGTTTCAATTAGTTGTAGCACATGACTAGAAATAGTTCCGAAGTAGGACTCAGGTGCAGGAATTATACTTTTTCTAGAGAAGGAATCATGGTCGCCATCTTGGATTTGGTTTGAGTGTTCTTTAATTATAACTATGGCTAGAGAAGAGATGATGTCCTTTGAATCATCTAAATTTTCCTTACACCATTGTTTATTTTCTGTAGCAAAAGGTTTTGCAATAGGGTAAATTGATAAATTTTTGGAATCATGTCCATTTGTAATCACCATATTCCTTGTTCGTAGTCAATGAGGGTGGCAACAGTGGCTAACCAAGGGCATCCTAGGATTAAAGGGTATCCAATATTCCTATTATTCATTTTTTATGATCATGAAGTCTACCAAATAATCCCATGATTCAATGGTGATGGTGACATCTTCTATAATTCCCTTTGGCTTGTTTACAGACTAATATGCCATTTGTAAAACTATGGAGGTTGATTGTGGTTCAAGAAGTGATAGTGTAGAAAAGGTATCTATGGTAATCACATTGATGATCATTCCTATATTAATGAGGACATTTGGTATTTGGACATCGCCTATGTAAACTAACACAATAGGACTTCCAGGGTCTCCATATTTAGGAGGGACATATTCCCTTCCAATATACTAGCAAGTTTCCCATCAACATGGATGGTTTTAGGTTGATTCTTTCTTCTTCCGAAGTCTTAAAATATAGCTCTTTGATGGTTTTGTTTAACTCAGGGATTTCCTTAAGAGCTTGTAATAAGGGAATGCCAATACTCAATTTCCTCAGTCCCTAAATCAATTCTAACTCTGGTTGTTCAGAACTGCAATCATGTGTTTTTCAAAGAGTCTGGATAGAAAAGTAATTTCAACACTTAGTTGAGGTGTTTCTTCAACATCATGACCATGTTTTGTTTCTTCTAGATTTTTTTACATATCTTTAGGGATTTCTTCTATGATAGGGGATGAAGGTTTTGAGGTAACCTTTCCTAGACGCAGCAAGATATTTCTACAATCCACAAAGTTTATTGTGGGAATTTTATCTAATTCCACAGTGTAGGTTGCGTTACCCTTCCTTGCATTTTTAGGGTTTTCCATAGTTTTTGATGGTATCTATGGTTGGGCAGGTTGTTTAGATGGGATAGCATTTAAAGGTCCATTCAACAAAGCTTGTTGACCTTGGGATCTTCTTTGATTATAATATTTCTTCCCGGATCCTTGATGTAGATTTTGTTGTTAGTGGTGTTGAGGATTAAATTGTTGAAATGGTGGAATATTTGGATATGGAGTCCAAGGTTGTTGATAGTAACTTGGTGGTGCATTCCACTATGGGGCTCCACTCCTGTGGGACTTGTTGAGTCCAAGGTTGGGGGTATGACCATGGTGCATTCCATTGATTTGGGACCCATTGTGATTTTGGCAT
This sequence comes from Taxus wallichiana var. yunnanensis, assembly GCA_018340775.1. Taxonomy (NCBI): domain Eukaryota; kingdom Viridiplantae; phylum Streptophyta; class Pinopsida; order Cupressales; family Taxaceae; genus Taxus; species Taxus wallichiana. The sequence continues at coordinate 518,363,547 of CM031236.1, read as the reverse complement.
GTAGGACTAATTCTGATTGGATTGGAAATTCCCTCCTTTCCTCTGAGCCATATAATTTAACTCATCTTCATCTTGTGTGTTTTTAGATGGTTCTTTAGCAAGGGAAGAAATCCACATTGGTTTGTGGCATGATTTAATTCACATAGAAGAAAAATGTTTATCTTGTCTAAGGGGCAGTATTTAAGCCCATGTTTTTTCCTACATCTTGGGTAGTAGATGAACAAAGGCTATGTATTCCTAGATTTCTCCCTATCCATAGTGGTATTGAGTTAAACTAAGAGGTTTGTTCTCAAATTTGTAATTTCTTCCCTTAGTTTGGATATATCACCACTAGCCATTTTACCTTTTTGTCTACGAAAGTTGGGGTAATTTTGAGAGTAATTCCTATAGAGGTCAATGATTTTTGTAAATTCTAGTTTGTTCATGTCTCCCTTTCCCATAAGATTGAAGGCCTCATGTGTGTCTTCATCCAATCCTTTGAGGAATAAGGTTTTGAGCAGATTAATATCCATACCAAGTACCACACCTCCTGTGAAGGAAGAGGAACCGATCCAGATAATATTCCACACTCTCATCCTCCTTTTGTTGAATTCTAAAAAGTTCTTCCTTCCTATCCTAGACTCTACAGTAGTCTTGGTACTTGTCCAAGAAAATTGTCTCCATCTCCTCCCAACTATGGATGGAGTTAGGGGTTAAGCCCATAAACCATCTCATATATTGTGTCTTTTAACGTGGAGGGAAATAACTTGAGTTTCTAGGAATCGAAGTGTAATCATAGGTTTGGCACAACACTTTGAATTCAAAAAGAAACTGGTCAGATATTCTGAGACTAACCCCCAAAAATTTGGTAAAATTGAAGGGGATATGTTTTTCATAGGAGCCTGGTCATTAGGATCCAATTCGATGGGGTAGGAAAAAATTCTTCCAACTAGAGGGTTTCCATTTTCTACACCATTGGGGTTATCTACTTCATCATCCATCCTTCCTTGGTCAGTAAGTTGTTCCATAGGCTGGTTTTGAGGGGGTTTTTGAAATTTTATTCTAATGAATCTACCTCTACGGTCTCTAGGTCTAAACATAAAATCCTATCATACTGAGAATAATTTCCTAACTATCACTTCTCAACATGATTTTTGTGTTCCACATAGTCAAAATCATAAAGGATTATTGTTGTCACTACAAGGTCTTCTTACTTCAAAAGAGTTATGGAAATAAAATTTCTAAATGGAAACTTACCAAACAACCAGGAAGTACTTCTAGCTAGCACCTTAACCTTTGATAACACCTTGAATTCCCAAGAATAACATAAAAATTTGATGAGCGTCATTATACTCACACTTTGATTATATTATATTTGTCATTCCAGGGAGGTGTCCATGGTTTTTTGCAACAAAGGGAACATTTGGAATCATTCTCAATACTTATCTAACAATGAAATTTAACTATATACTATACTAGTTAAAATAAGGAAATGAAATGAATCAAAAGTAAATACTTATGAAAGGCATAGTGAAATGAACTAAAGATAATGCAATGCTAGAAATTTAAAGGAATGTTAAACAACATAGGGAAATAATAGTAAATTCTCCCTTCTTGTTGGGGAGGAGTGGCCCTTTCTCCTTCCCTTCGATCAGGTTCAATGTTACAAGTTACACAATAAATTTTTACCTTGAATCTGTAATTTTATTGAAAGAATTGCTTTTACAATAATCAACTGACTGAACCAAACTTTGAATCATCATACATTAGCTCTTTTATACTAGAGTAGTCCTAGTCCCTCTAGGAGAGAACTAGTTTATTTGTAATTAATAATATCTACTTAACTGGACACTGACTAAAACAATGACTAACTATCCTAAGAATTACAGTTGTGGAAGGATTAATCTATGTAGTGTTTGATTTGAATTGATCTTGTTAATTATAGATGAAGGTCAGTAATTGACTCCTTTGAGAGAGTCAATCAATGCTAGAAGATACTGCGGATATTGGATTGATTCCATAGAATTATGGTGATCATAAATCCATAAGTGTTTGTTTGCATCACATCTTTGGGAAATTGGAGTTAAACTAGGAGTGACTAGGCCTCATAATCCATATGAAGGTAGGTTGAGGTAATGGCACATGTTTCATGCTCATGTCATTGTGTTAATTGATGTACCAGCTGTATCAACTCATAGTTCAGCCATCTGAGCTATTTATCTCCTTTGTGTAATTCCCTTCCTCCAAGGAAGTCTAAATTAATGAACTAGACAATTCTTATGCTCGTCGGCAAGTCCTACGCTATAAGGCTAGTCTTGTGCCAGTGCACTAATGATTCATGCACTAGTCTACAATTAATTTATGTGATGATTAAATATATGCTTTTAAAAATATCTTGTTAATACTCATAAAAGGATTCATTTAAGCCATTTTTGAAGAAGCAATAATAAGATAAAAATAACAATAATATGCATAATATTTCCTTCCAAAACATAGTAAAGTATTAACTATAAAACATCAAAATATATACATTGTACAAAATGATACCAAAATAACACAGGGTTTTACATGGGATAAAGATGACAAAACAGGGGTTCATCATGATGGTCAAATCCCTAGTTTGGTGACATAAATCAAAATCCTTCTTGTTATTCCAATTAGATCCTAAGCATTGAGGCTACAAGCAGGAACAAAATTCTATCCCTTTCTCTTTCAACACTTTAGGTGTACTCTAACCCTTTGGTTTAGATTTTCCAATACACATTTCAATTTGTACATATTTTCCAATTTAAAGTTCAATTTCATCTACATAGAGCATTGACTAAACTTGTTTTCTTTTACAAGTCCTATCCTATCCCAATAAAGGAAAAGCACGTAAACAACCATGAAGAAAATCTCAAGCACACTCCAGAAAAGACAACATTCCAAGGAACTACACATACACATAATTATCACTCCATGCATGCAAAGGTCACCCCTAGGATCATTATCCTCCCCTCTCCTTATAGTTTCATGGTACACATTTTGTATTATTCTATTTGGCATGCTACAACACTCATCTAGCACATTGGGTATGATCTTCATCCAAATCTCCAAGGTACATTTTCTTTTCTACTTTATGTTATTGAATCACTATTCACCAACATAAAGTGGGGGTAAATGTAGTCACTAAATCACACACTTACTATGTACATACTTCATTTATATATGCATTAATTCCAAGAAAGATAATTATATGATAACATCCTTTTACTTTGCTTTGAGATTGCTTTTATTCTTTCATCTTTATTACATGTTATTTTTGTTTGAAAAATTAGATTTTTGCATACTAGATGACATTCTACTCATCTCTAATTTTAATTTCTAACCTTTTGAGCACCCTATACATGATCGCCCATTCAGGACAGGAGCATCGGGTGTTATTTTCCCCCTCCGGTGACTTTTTCCTCTTTACCTCTTTTTTTGATCTTTTGAATGTTACTTCTTTCTTGTCTTATTTTATCACTCTTGGTCATCCTTTCACTTGTTAATGACAAAAATTAAGCAAAGGAATCATATATATACATGTCTTATTTAACCTCATTAGGGGGCAAGCATTCAAGAGGCACATACTATTACAAGGATCTAATATTTTCTATATATTACACCAAGGACTGCATACTTCACTACATAAGAGGGTTTACTCTAAATTCCATACCACACATTTACATTAGGAAAGGTAGTTGTAGCCCTCTATTCTCTGTGTGACTGAACTAGTGCATCCTAGCCCAAGAACTAGGGCATCACACACAGCCCAAGGGACACACATTTCACACACACACACACACACACACACAAGAAACTACCTGGATTTTGAAATGTAGCGCAACACTTGTTGACAATCACATGGTGGTGGAAATCACATAAGGATGACCACCGAGGTCAATTTGTCTCAAACATATGCATTATTTTTTTATCTAATGTGTGTTAGAGTATTTTGTAGGTATTTAGGGTTTATTTTTAGGTATAAGTGTGACACAATGAATCTCATATCACCTACATCGAATAAGGAACGACACTAAGAAAAACAAAAAGAACTATATCTTGAGCTATTATGTAGATGTTAACGCCCATAATAGACACTAGTGCCTAGGCATATCGGCATACTTGTCCCATTCTATGAGATTATGTCCATTACTTCCCATATCACATTTTTAGACATAGAGCTTGTACAACATAGAATCTCCCCTTCCAAGTCGGTCTCTAGTCTATAATTGGTTTAGACCTATAGCTACAAGTTAAGTCATTCTCTAAACCTTGTTTATCACTCTTTCTTTCATTTCCTTTTCTTGATCGTGTGTGAATACTATTATATTTATTTGATAATTCATGTCCTTATATTAGATTTAATTTTATTAAATCACAAAGTGCGCAATCACGTCTTTCATTACAAATTTTTCTTCGCAATTCTTACATATGTATTACCCAATTGCACTAATAATGTCATGTTCATCCACATCAACATATTTCCTAGAGAAACATGGCCATGTTTCCTTAAATAATTATTTCCCCTCCACCATTTTATGATAATGTCATCCCAAGCCTTTCTTTAGGTTCATAAATCCTTTCTTTGATCGTCCAATTTTTGGCCTTCTATTCTCTTGAATCTTATATCCTGCAATTGCATCAAGTAAATTTTGTTTATCATTTCCAACATTGGATTCACCACCTTTAATTGTTGCATTTAAATGTGCACCAACTATATCCATGTCCTCATCTTGTCTAAAAAAATTAACAACTAACTTGTAGATGAAAACTTGTGTTTGTAGTTGGAATACCTATTGCAAAGGAATTTTTATGGCCTACCATTTTCAATGGATTTTTGTGATCTCATGGAGGAATTTTTATGTCCTATTATGTTGAATGGAGTTTGATGTCCTATCATGGAGGGAGCTTGATGGCATGCCATGTTGAATGGAGTTTGATGTCTTGCCATGAAGGAAGGCTGATGGCATGCCATGTTGAGTGGAGTTTGATGGCATGACATGTTGAATAGAGTTGTGTGACCTGCCATCAAGTGAATTTGATGGCATGTCATGTTGAATACATTTTGATGCCTTACCATCATGGGAGATTGAAATAGAGTATGAGATGGTTGTTCCTAATACACATTTTTTTACCTTTATTAATACTTTCATTGGAGGAAGATTTTTAGTGTATGCTCTTGTAAGGATTGAATGTAATTAATATCAATTAGATTTAAATGTTTCCTGTCATTGGGGTGCTTTGAGAAACACTACCAACCATTATATTAGAATTTTTTAATGCAAGTGCAGTTCTTTTTCCTCTAGGTTCAATTTATTTTTGAATATTACTTTTTGGCAATAAGGGAAGATGAAAAATTTCATTTTACTTTATAGGGCATCCTCTTCTTTGCAAAGTAATTTGTGATATTTTTTGGTTTGCAAAATTTTCCATTGTAGAGTAACTCTAGAAATGAAATTAAATTCAACTATAAGGGAACTTTAATATAAAAAAATATGATTGTAGGTTAACTCAACTCTATGATACATAATTTTTGTTTTGTTATAAATGTAATGTTAATTTAGAGGATATTTTAACATAGAAAAAAGTTTCAATTAAAACATATACAAATCTCTTACAACTCGTAGATACAAATTTCTATACCTTGAAACTATTATTTATATGAGCAACCTCTACGCTAGAGAGGCTGCTAGAGAAATTGTAGGAGAACAGATGGAACAAAGCTATCAACCAATAACCTCTCTCGGTCAATTCATTTTGATAGTGATGGAGAAGACGAAGACTTGGAGTGGGGATAGTGTTAGTCAATAGAGGTCACTTATTCCTACTTCGAGCATATATATGTTTACCAAAACCTACTATTCCACAAAATTAGACTATGTAAGACATAGAGAGAACATTCCTCTCTTTCTGGGACATGAAATAAGACCATTTCATTCACTATGGGGATTTCTTTCCATCTTTGATGGTAATCCAAAATTTACATTCACATACAACTATAAATAGCAATTTAAAACAAATTGAAATAACTATTTCCTTATCTACCTCTAAAAAACTAGATTTTGGATTACTCTTGTGAATGTTAACTTAGTTCTTCACCACATGTTCGGATTACTGTGTCAAAAATTATAGTGTGGCTATATTCGCCTTTATGAAAACAAATAGTGATGATGTACTCGTAATCGACGAATAATCGTTATTTATTATTCTACCGGTGAAAACACATAATTGCATATGCATTCACCTACCAACTACCGTTTATGTTTGCATATGTGTTTTCCTATTGAGAGCATCCTTTTTCTCTAAGGAACAAACATGATTGCATATATCTATTCACCTACTAGATAACATTTATGTCCACATATGTATTCACCTCCCAACAAACATACTTATTTTTTATCAGGGATGATCGACAATCATATAATTCAACCAAAAAAGAGAAAAAGATACATGATCATTATAATATTTTTTAAAAGAGAGTTTCACAACATTTATGAGATGAGATGTGATGCACACAAATAAGTGAGGGGTAATGTCAATGGATTAAAGGTCTTAGTGATTTGTGTAAAGTGGTTGATTAAAACAATAAGCTAAACAACATGAAATGAAATTAAACTATTTGTAAATATGCTTATTGTCAAAATAAAAAAGTGAAAATTGTAATTTACTCACCATATGTTCAATTCAATTTTTTGAGGGCAGCTATCATGTAAGAATCGTATAACTAATATCATGTAAGTATTGGGTGGTGAACTATCATGCAATAATCCGAACTAACTAAACTCAACCTTAACTCACCTCTAACCCAAAACTTTAAAAAAATGGTAGAGTGGGGGTTATTCAATATGGAAAAGGTCTAGTCCAATTAAAAAACAACTAAATGGAAAAGGAATTAACCGATAAAAAGATAAATGGAAAACAAATTGATGATAATAAAACTAATATTTCTCATTTGAGAACGCAATAGGAGAGGCATTATTCTTGGCTAGTTTTTTATGACCACCTTAAATCTCTCCACCACCACCCATGTAGTGTTGTTTATTATTGATTTTATTTATTATTTTTATCCTCCCTTTATTTTATTTCTATTTTATTTTATTGTTATTATCATTGGTCAAAGTTAGTGATCAAGGTCCACACTAAACACCAACCAATGTTTGGCAAGGCACTCACAAGATGATCAATAACTAACAATAACCTCATAACGAGGTTTGGGAATCTTGCAAGGTGCTTATGACTCTCAAGTAAGGGAAAGTTCAAGTCAATAAATTTAAATATGTTTTAATACACCAAATCAGGGGTGATGTGGTACATGGCATTACAAAGTAGGGAGATACATATTTGAAAAGGTTTGGAATGAATGCAAAAATATAGTTCAAAATCCAAGGGCTTTCAATAATATAACGAGAATAAATGGCCATTCAATCTAACCATATAATTTCTCAAAATCAATTTTGAATAAGAGATACTTCTTTTGTGGAGTGCAAAGACACTCCATCCTTTCCCAAACAACTATAATGTTTACAATGTATCTACCAAATAAACTCGGTTTGTTTAGTGTGACTAAGAGAGGAATTAGATTTTCAATTTTAATGGAGAACTCTTCAACAATAATCTTATCAAAGACATTAAGGAGGGAAATAGGTCTCCAATTAGTAATAACCTCAAGATTACCTAATTTGGTGAAATATTTAAGTGCCTTTAAGAGCCTTAATATGAGCAACAAATTATATAACTCTCAATATTTGGGAAAAAAAAACTTAGACACCTTATCTCCAATATCGATAAAATGGATACGAGCTCAAATTACAATACCAAAAACTTAGTGATTCTTAGCTAGTTTGATCTCTTTAGACAACTCTACCATTTTGATACACAGAGATTCATTTAGGGGGTAATATATATTCACAAGACACCTTGTTGAACTCTCTTATGCAAACACCATTGGCCCATTTTTTAAGAAGTGAACTGCTTACTAAAAATTCTTGGGAACATGGTGGCTCGGTGCATGCAATGACATCCTCCCACCACTCAATCCATCCTTTGAAACTAGTAGAGCATAGGACAAAGTTTTAAACCATCATGATGTGTTTAATGGATTGCTCATGCTTCAAGTGTGAAGTGTGTAGATATAGCCTAATGAATTTGAGATCTTCAAAATATGGTATGGAGATACATAATAAATTGTATTTGAGAGTATCTTTTGTAATGAGGATTTTAGAGTTGTAGAATTAAGTCCAAGATGCAGTTGAATGGAATTTTATGTTGTATTATGAAGTTGCAGAGGAGAAGTAGATGGGAAGGTCAAACAAGAAAACATAATCAACTTACAACCAATCAACTATTATGTTGATAGGATGGCTAATCTTATTCCAATGTCACCTCTATTGGGATAAGGATCATGTTATATTGGGGTTTATATGTTGTCATAGGCCAACTCTATTGTCGATGTGAAAATAATTTCCGTAATGAATGAAGATTTTAGAGCCAAAGAAACAATTAGAAAATGCATTTAAAGGCATCTCAAACCGGGTGGTAAGGTTTATTTAGCACAACAGAATTTCTCATTATGAGGTTTTGTTTTCCCGCATTAAACATGTGTCCATTCACTTATTGCAATTTATCTAAACAAATTTTGTAGACTGCCACTTTCCTAACAAAATATAAATTTGGAAAACAAAAATATTAATATAACAATTAATTATATTTATTCAAATAAACAAATAAATAAACCCTATTCAAATGATTAATTTATTAGTTGTTAAAAATATTGAAAAATGAATAAATATATTTAATTAAAAAAATAGTTAGATAACTTTGAAAAGGTTTTAGTTAGATAATGGTTGATATTAAATTTATGGGAATGTTCCCTTTCAAATATCTTATTTTTGTTCACTAGCAAAGTTGGAAGCGTGGGGCAACACATGTCTCAAAATATGACATACCATGAAAGGGAGCACTAGCATAATATTTGTGTTGGGATCATTATTTTTGTTATAATGTTTGACATTCTCAATACTCATGTATATCTCAAAAATATATATTAATAAAATAAAATCAATATAAGATAGAGGTTGTCCGATTAGAAGGTTGAAATGTTGTGTCACAAAAGAAAAATAGACTCGAAGGGGTCAAGCATAGTTTACTCATGCCTTAAGGTAACAAGGAGCATTAAATTGAATAAGGTTGCAAGATCCAAAAATTCACCTAAAGTAAACATGTGTCTTTGATGATTCATTTTCATTTGTAGGGCATGTATTCTTTAGTTGAGCTTTGGTTGTTTGTTTGTTGTTGGTTAGCAATTTTGTATTGGATTGTGTTGGTGTAGTCCAATAGTTTCTAGTAATTTTGTTTTTTAAGCTTAATGTCAAATCTTCTGTTTGAGCTTATATAAGAGTTGGGTTCCTTTCAAAATCTCTTCATTACTAGTAATAAGAAAAAGTACTTGGACATAAATCACGACCCAAAGATCTATGTCACATGGCTCAAAATGTCATAAGTGAAAAGCAAAGAGTCTAAGATTATATAACAAAAGCAAACACAATATAGTCAAGCACAAGTAGTGATAACACTAGGAAGAAGTGGTGGATCATCCTTAACGAGAATAACCCCCAAATCAATCAACTCTTCTACTCAAAAGGTTTCTTACAAAATTCTTGTTAAGGCTCTGGCTCTTCGTATAGTGGATTTTTTCCCCAAAATTGTTCGCCCTGAGAAAATTGGTTTTATCAAAGGCTAGTACATTCTGGATAATCTTATTGTAGTATGGGAAGGGATGGAATGGGTCCGAGTTTCTTTGTAAAGGATGTTATTTCTCAAAATTGAGTTCGAAAAGGCTTATGATCAGTATCGAATGGCCATTTATTTTGGCCATGCTCAAAGCCTTTAGCTTTAGCGATTTTTTCAGACAACACTCAAAACTCTATTTTCTAATGTGTCGATCACCTCACCATCAATGGCCATCAATCTGCTGTGATAGGCCTCTTACACTCTATCGTAAAGTGGTGTCCTCTTGTATTAGCCTTTTTGTTTTAGTTATGGATGCTTTAGGCTATCTTATTTCCCATTACTCTACTCAAGGTTTCATTCAGGGGATTTTTCTTCTTGATCATGTGACACAACTTATTAATGGTCATTTTGCCGATGATTCCTTTCTTACTATTGTTGAATCCAAACAGAATGTGGCTATGGTTTTTGACTACCTTGATATGTTTTTCCTTGCTTCTAGATCTAATATTCAGATGGCTAAGACGTTGGGCTATCGAAGTAGTTTCTTACCTATCCCGGACTGGTTAAAATCTTACCCCTGGAAGTGGATTAGAAGAGGCGATCAATTCAAATTCTTGGGCATTCTTTTTGCCTTTGATAGCAACTCCACCACACTATGGAAGTATGTTATTAACATAGTTGAGCATAAGGTTTCTTGGTGGTCTTCCAAACCACTCTCTCTTGCTGGAAAATTCCAAGTGTGTACTAAGATTCTTACTTGCCACCCATGTGTATTATTTTGCATGTTGGTGCCCTTCCCATGCTTCATTTTCCAAACTTGCCAAGTGATACAAGACTATCTTTGGTGTAAAATTTTCGATTCAATTTGGTTTTCACAGTGGTCTCTTGGGAGGTATGTTTTCTTCCTCGTAACCAAGGTTGTATGGGAATCATTAATGTTTACCGAAAAAGTGTGGCATTATGCTCAAAATGGGTTGTGCATGGTCTGTTAGGAAATCAAGCTTGGAAAACTCGTCGGCATTACATTGCTTTTAGTGCGCCATATGGAAAAAATGTTGGAACAATATTGGCTTGCACACCCTTATTATCACTTGGGCTCTGTCAAAATCAACAGCACCTTTGTTGCTAAAAGTACCTAGAAAGCCTTTGAGATAGTGAAACCTTTATTGCATTGATCAGACCGAGATGGATTTTGCAATGGGATCTCTTTCGATTCTCATAATCTTTGGTTTTCTCCCATCATCACTGAAGATAACCTTTCGCTTTCATAAACACCAAGCATCAAATAACTCTGGCTCTCTCACAAAGGAATTCATACCATCTAGGATTTGTTCTCCCGTAAAGGCTGGATCCCCTAGCTTGAGCTCAAGACGAAATTTAACCTTTCCAATTCAGATCTCTTGTCTATCTAAAAATTTAGGAATTAATGCCTAATGTTATGCTCCACAAGATGGGGCTTAAACCTATGGATGCTTGGTGGCATGATTGGCGGTGGAATCAGAAATTTCCTTCCTCCGCTACAACGCTGCAACTACTTATCAACTTTTGAGCCTGGTCTCGCCTTATATTTCCAAACTCAATTCCCATTGGGGTCTACCTTTTTGCATTCCACAAGGCTTCATCAACTTTCCCATGTTTGGAATTACCTTATGGAGCCTAAAGTTAATCATTTCATGTGGTGCCTTATTTATTAGGGTCTTCCTATCAGAGAATGTCTTAGTCACATTGGCATCCCTAATCCTAAATGCCCCTTCTATTCTAGACTTGAATCTTTTAAAAATTTATTTTGGACTTGTCCCTGTGCTCATACTATCTAGAATTGGATTCATTATTTTTTCCAACCCTACCATCTGAAATTCTTTCACTAGCGTCTGGCTTTGTTTGGAGATTTCAGTCCTTGGCCACATTATATTGATACTCTATGGAAATTGTTTAGAGCTTGTATTCTTTTTCATATTTGGAAATCTTGAAATGCTTTGATATTCCAAAATGATCAATTTGTTGCTTTCTTTTCCACTAATGACAAAGTGGTTATCTTGTCTATTGTGTGCATACAAATTCAAGCTCAAGCTAAAAAGGTCACCTTGGAGTTTTCTCATCTTCAGAAACTCGCATACTAGGGGAGTGCACCTTGCATGATGAGTTGAGTCCCCTCGATCCATTACCACCTCCACATCGAGGGTTGCCACCTACAGGACCACATCGCAGTCTCGCAACCGTCACTCTGCCTCTCCTCGGGGTCACCCTTCAGCCTTCGTCCTCCTTTGACTCGGGTTGGAGCCCTCCTTTGAGGGGAAGGGTGTTGTTAGTTCTCCATGGTGGGGCTCTCTGCCACCTGGCATGCAAACTATGGTTGGTTCTCCACCCCTGGTTGGGGCATTATTGTTCCATTACAGATGCAGATGCCTAACCATGATGGTTGGTAGGTGGATCCTCCCTTGGCCGAGCCGAATAGTGGAGTGTTTATCCCTCCCTAGGATGACCCTCCTCCTCCTAAAGTGGTGGCTTGTGCCTAATTTTTTCTAGTTTGATGTAATTTTTCTCTTTGGTTGCCCTTTAGGAATTTTTTTGTTTCCTTTTGTAGCATTTTGTGGGACCGTGGGTTTTTTTGGTCGCCTCTCGCTAATATAAATCTCTTTTATTAATAATTAATTTAAGGGTAGTTCAAATAGTAAAAAGTGGCCTATCTAAAATTTAAAAATTACCTTATACCACCAACCACACCATGATTCCCCAACGTAGAGTAAGAGGCAACTAATAATAATACCGCCATATAAGATAAAATGGAATGGATTATGTTGTGGGGACAAGATGATGTAGGACAATAAGGGATTGAGCTGACATTTTCTAAAAGTGTCTATAATAACTAGTAATTGTTTTTTAATTCCCATGTTTGTGACCTTGTTCATTATGATCAACAACCGTTTACTTTCCTTATGCCATGGTATTTTTGCCTCGATATATGTAAGTTATGTTAGTATGATAAATCAATATGTGTAAGGAGATGATCAATAAGCACCTACAAGCAAATCAATTAGATGAGAAATTCCTTTTGAAGGAGGTAAACTTGAGAATGCCAAGACAACCTTTTATGCTCTATCAACAACTCTTGAATTTTGGCTGGAAACTATTGTTTTTCCAACACCTTTTCCTCCAATGGATACAAAAGAAAATAGAATTCGCCTTTACCCTATTTTAAGAACTTTTTCCATCCAAAGTAGTGAGGAGGGATATGGAAGCTTTATTACGCCTTCCTTCTCTCATCAAAGGATTCAAAATATGTTTCCTTCTACCATGATGCATGTCATACATATTTTCCTTACCAATATAGGTGACATTCCTATCAAATTTTCATCGCATACCAAACACAAAGGACACGCATCTATATGGACTACATCACACATCACCTTAGCCTCATATGGCCCAATGTTAAATGTAACTACATGTGATTTTTAATCCATCACACTCTGGTCCTCCTTTAACCATGAAATTTTGTAAGGGTTGAGTTCAAGAGTGCATGTTAACTATAAGTTTCAAACCATTTTTTCTTAACTATAGTATCTAAAGAGCTACTTTCAATGACAACTTTGCATACCTTGTCTTGGCGTTGGCATCTAATCCTTAAAATAATTGTCCTTCTCCAATCCTCTTTAGTTGTTTCCTTGTTCCTCATCACTAAGGTCCTTTGTTTACTTTCAATGACAACTTTGCATACCTTGCCTTGGTGTTGGCATTTAATCCTTACAATAATTTTCCTTCTCCAATCCTTTTTAGTTGCTTCCTTTCTCCTCATCATCAAGGTCCTTTGTAGCATAATATTTTCTCCCATTTTAACTTCAATGTCTTTATTTTGTGGATCCTTTTGCCATCATGGCTCTATGTGTGGGTTTGGGACCTGCCTAGGAAAGTATGAGTGTTATGAGTAGCATCCCCCGTGTAATTATAATGGCCTCAAATGACCAAACATTGGTTTTCCTCTACCTCTAACCCAACCACTATCTTTAAATTCAGGTGTTACTCCTTTTCCCTCCTCAAATTATTCTCTCTTTATAGAATTAGAGGTGCTTGACTTTTCCTCTAAATGAAGTATTGCCAACATTTTTCGATTTAGCTTCATGCATAATGTATACTTTTTCTAGAGTTATCTCATCTTGAAATTGAAACCATATCCCATTAAAATGTCACACAACTATTGTCACATTATCTTCTTGTAGTTTTCCAATGGCATAAATTTTGTTCTCATATGCTTCTACATCTTAGGCCACAACTTAATTTTTTTCCTTTTCTTTCCTTCTTCTAGCCTCTTGTAAATTATTTGACCACAAATTTCTTTATCTTTTCCACTAAAATTTTCACCATATTGGGTCATCTTCATCAAAATTTTCCATACCAAAATACTATTCCAACCCAATCTATAAAGATATCTCAAGGTTATATTCACTTTTAAAATCACAAACTTCAATTTACACTCTCATCATTTGCTCAAAAACAACTATTATCACAAAAAGTAGCACTCTAGGAGGTGCACATTACGACCCTACTTTTTGCTAACATGGGACCATCTCACATGTTGTGGAGATGCTACTTGATATGGAGCTCCGAGAAGGTTGTCTTCCTCTACCTAAATCTAATGCTAAACTACTCCTAAATAAGGAAATGCATCTAGCTAATCCTAAACTAACAATTCCAAGGGACCGGGAGAGAGAGAGAGAGAGAGAGAGAGAGAGAGAGAGAGAGAGAGAGAGGAGGGTTAGAAAGATGCGTGAAAGGGAAATCCAAAGCTAAAAGGTGGTGATAGCACCAAGAAAAGGGTGATGAACATTAAACACAGTCAAAATGGAGCCTACAAATGAGAGAGATATGTGCAACATTACGAGAGTAAAAGAAGGCAAGATGCAAATAAAATACAAGTATAGGGAAGAAGATAGCCGTGAACACCATATTTTATTGCTATGCACAGTCCATTACAACTGAAAGGAAGGCACAAACACATTTACAAAGGCCAAAATAAAGGATTAAAGTTTATAGCTGCTTGGGAGACCATTTTGACATGGTTCCTTTGCATATAAGAATGCCCATCTCTTTTAAAATGAAATATTTTACAATATATAGCAAAAGATAAAGAAAGAGAAGAGGGAAAGAGAGATAAAAATATTGAAATTGTTCTTGCTATTAATGAAGATCTTTGTTTTCTTCCTTCAACACGGCTTCTAAGCCTCAACCACCATCAATTTGCATTGAAATCTTCTACAAAGAAAATGGGCACGTTGCAAAGCCATCACTATGTCTATTTTGTCTTGCATAAGGAAATGAAGCGTTACTTCATCAAGTTTGGTGGTTGAACTACCTGATTTGATCATTTGCATGCTCATGACTGTTCTTTTTTCCCTATGAAGCCATGTTTTCCATTTTGAACCATTAAATGCCACCAAATCAGATTTTGATGTTGCCAAATTGAAGGGCTTGAGGAGAGCTTTCCATTGATATAAAGTTTGTTTGATTGGATCTCGAAGTCAAAATATATGGCAATTTAAAGATTTGCATGTCGGGATGCACAAGAATTTGACACGCTTTGATTAGCTTAGTGACCAACCTCTACCAACATGTGCATTTCTTTGTCTTTTGCCATGTGTCAATCCTTCATTTGTTTGGAGATTGGCCCTTTGACTAACCATTGCAAAGTGTGAGCTAATGAGAAGGCTCCATGCACTTCGCAATGTCAGTCCTTTTGATTTTCCCCCTGACAACTGTGAAGCATCTAACCAATGAGATCATCCCACGCACCTCAAGTTCTTAGACTCTTCTTATCTTCTAACTGACAAGCGCAAAATATGAGCCAATAGGAAAACTCCATGTATAGAACATGTTCACTTTTGATTGGTTGAGCCTTAGCGTCGCATTTTCTAACTTTGATGGACTTAGAAACCTTTACTTCAAAAAAAAAAGTTCTCGCATGTCCTCCTTTTATGGTTGTGGGGGTCAAAGTGGACTGAAACTTTATCTCGCTTTAGCTCATTCGAGGTTTGAAGTCTGGATCAGCCCATCGCCTTAGGAATTGTTGGAATGTAGACACATGCCCCTAATTTGACCATTGGATCTATGCTATGTGTCACCTTTGTGCTTCACCATGTGTCTTTTGACCTTGCACGACTTAAGCTCGGACTCGATAGACTATGTAATGTGGATTATTATGCGGACTTGAAGTCTACCATGCCCGAACGTTTTGAAGAAAGCGAATCCCACCACGCACCTTTCTATCGATACTAGGCATTGAATTTGACGGCCATATGAATGTCGACGACTTTTTAATATAACCCGCTAATGAATAATCCAAGTCTCCAAAGAGGGTTTTGAAAGGCAACGGCCAATGTTTTTGGGAAGGGAAATTGCCACCATTTAGACGTCCTGACTGTTAAAAATTGCTAAGTCCATTTTTTATGAGTTATCCAAATCAACCCGGTGGGGGAAGATAAATTTGGGTTAACAACAACCAAGGAGTCTCTCCTTCGGATCTATAGCTCCGAATTGAACTTTCCGAGCCAAAAGCTCCTCTTTAGAATCCTTGTGCCTTGATCTTGCTTCAAGGGCCTCTAATAATCTAAGTATTTCATCTCCAACATTTCTTCTTTACCCAAAATTTATTTTGCCTCTTCCTCCCAATTTAATTGGACCCCTCTCTAGGCCATCGCTCTTATACGCTCTAATACCAATCTAAAGGAGCCACTACCATAGCTCTCTTGAATTAATTATATTAGGAGATTATCCCAAACTCTATTGTACTAATGTAATTGACCACTAATCGCTACTTAACTCCCACTTCCCCTCATCCTATTAGTTCACTTATTTAGGAAAATTGTTGTTGGGGGATTTTAATTCTTGGAGGGAGTTTATTCAGACTCTTATTTACTAATGACATCAACTTTCTCTCCGATTTGCTTTGTGTTCTCATAGAATTAGAAGGACCATTGTAGTTGACTACTAATTTTAGGATTTGAAGATCCAAATAGGGATTTTCCTTCTTAATATAAACGCATAATAATTTAGCATAGAGTTGGGGAGATAAACAACCCTTGTGGAAAATGGGAGAGCTTTTGGCTGGAACTTTTCTGTATTTGTGGTCTTCTCTTCATCCGACAATAAAATAGTGCATTTGTGGAGGTTTAACCGCCTCTTTGTTGTAAATCATTCTTCTTGTATATTTTTATATGTTGCTTGCGCTACTACTTTCTATCACGGAAATTCAAACAAGTTGTAGGTTTGAGATAGAGGGTTGATCTGCATCATTTTGCTAGCAGACTAACAAAAAAGTTGGGAAATGTTAACGAAGTTGTGGAAAGCATCTAGATATAACTTTTTTAAAGCATGAATAGTAGAGTGATTTTAGATCCGATAAAAGATCGGATTACAACCATAAGAAATTTACAAAAGATTAGTTTTTATTGCAAAAAGGTAGTGCCTAGTTGAGATAGTTTGGTTTTGAGGGGAACCATTTGTAATCTATGTAGAGCTTTTGTGTAAGTAATAAATGCATGATAGTATATTGAGGAAGCATAGCAAGAAGGATATTTGCAAAGTGGTTGTGTAGGTACACAACAAGATGTCTTCAAATATAAAAGTAAGGTAGCAACTTTCGTACAAGAGTCTTTAAATATGGGGAAAAGATGGTGGATAAAAAAAAAAACAATAAGTACAAAAATACGGTCTCACTAATCTTCTAAACAATACTGAAAAATAAAAATCCTTTTAACTATTGACTATAAAATCTTACAAGTGTTCATAATTTGAATATTTATAATATAAAATAATAATAAATAACATAAATTTTTTACATGGGACATTTTAATATTTTACCACCGAAAATACGAAAATTTATGTCGTTGAATGAAAAATATGGAAAAATAAGGAAAATCTTTAAGATTTTATGGTATTTGGTAACTATGAATAAAAGTATGGCCAGCAAGAGAGAAAAAGGTAGAGATGATTGAGCAAATTGAGAGAAGGGTAATCCAACACCTTCAAAGAAAGAGAGTTTCGACCTTGAGGTTGAGGGACATGGAGAAGGAAGAAAAGAGATGGAAGAGAATGAAGTAGTAAAATAAAAAGACTATGAAGATCGTCATAGACTTGAAGGAGATAGTTGTGAGACCAAAGTTTTCTCAATATCATAGAGGAGAAAGGATAACGATTGTATGAATAATACCATGCATCATTGGAATGAAGAGGAAAAAGGTTTCTTGGAGCAAGAAGACTTTAGAAGAGATGAAAGAATCTCTTGCGCAAGGAGTGTTGTTAAGTGTAAAAAAATGCCATAAAGAAGTTCATTAACAATGGATTTCATGCATGTAAATGGTGCGGCTGAAAATGTTTAGTATGTTGTAGAAATTGTTCTCATGGAGCATGAGGATGAAAGTGAAGAGAAGAATGAAGAGGATGAAGCCTTAATGTGTCATCAAGAGTATGAGAAAGGGATTGAGAAATCTCTAGAAAATGTTATGCATTTAAATGATAACATGCATGTAGGTAAATTTGGAGATAAGGCTGATTTGCAAGTTACAATAGATATTGCTCTCATAGAGCATGAAGGTGAATATGAAAACACGAAAGAAAAGGAAAAGAGAGCCATTTTTTAGATGACCATTGTAAGCTTTTGGGAAAGCACAGTGTTGACTTCAGTGAATTTTCTGTGGAGGAGGATTGATTTGATTTATGGAGGAAAAAGAAGGAAGTCAAATAAAACCAGCTCTAAACCAGGAGGTTCAGAATTTCTAAAAGATGGGGAGGATGATGTAATCAACTGCTAACTCCAACATAGTTCTTCACTTCTCGTCAGTCTAGTAGTTCAGTTATTTTAATTGTTGTAGGGAGTTGTGAATCGTATTTACTATTTAGTAATAACTGCAGTTTTCTATAACTGCTTTGAGTTCTTGTAGAATTAGAGGAACAACTGTATTTGACAACTATTTTTGGGGTTGGAAAGTCCAAATTAGGGTTTTTATCGTTAATATGAATCCATGATAGTTTATCTTGGAGTTGAGAAGATAAGGAGCATTTTTTAAAAAAATGATTTTTTCAATAAAATAAAGGGGAGAGCTTTTGGCTGCTAATTTGCTATGTATTTGTGATCTTCTTTTCCTCTGAAAATCAAACTGTGCATTTGTGGAGTTTTAACCAGCTCTCTGTTGTAAATCATTCCGCTGTATATAAAGGAGTGATCTGTATCATGTACACAACTGCCTCCCAAAATACACTTAATTGTGGAAAGTAAGAAATAAAGACTATCTCACCTTGAACAATATGTAGCTGCCAAATGTCTAATTGTCCTTTATAGAGTAGAACCATTGGGGTTCACTTCTTCAACCTTTTACAAAAAATGGGATAGACCTGCAAACAAATCCTAAAAATATACACCATATAGAGGTAAACTAAACCATTCCAAAATTAGAAGCAGAGTACGACAGTCATATTTAATTAAATAGACCCATGAGGAGTTTTTCTAAGGGAATACACATTATACTCTTACACAACATATACAAAACATGCACACAATGATATTTACAGTTCACGCTTTAGTACTTACAATCACCACAAAATAAGATAAAGGTTTTTTCCTGCTCCCTCTTGAACCTAAACTAAACACTTTAGTGACCTTCAATGACCAAGCACTAGTTGCAGTCAAGGTAGGAACTTTCGTATGGAGAGTATTAAGCAATGGTTTTAAAATATGGAAAAAATACAATGGATCAAAAAATACGATAAATATGGAAATAAATATGGTCTCTCTAATCTTCTAGGGACTGCTGAAAACCTTCTAAACAATACTGAAAAACAAAAATCCTTTTAACTCCTGACTATAAAATCTTGAAAGTGTTCATAATTTAAACAATTATAATATAACTTAGTAATAATTAACATAAATTTTAATATGGAAAATCTTTATGATTTTACCATATTTAGTAACTATGGTTGTAGTCTTCTGTGCCATCTATCTCTAAACACAACGCAATCTTTAAATTCAGGTCTCACTCGTTTACCTTCCTCTAATTCTCTCTTTGTAGGTTTAGAGGTGTTGGTCTTTCCTCTACATAACATATTGTCCTTTTTGTTTAGAAATTCTCTTTCCGAGATTTGTTTTTCCCTCAGCCTTCTAAGGCATATTGCGATGTAGATCAAACCTGCAACACAAACTGAAATAGCGCAATACCTGCAGCTCCAATTTCAATTTACAACAGCTCTGTTAACCCTATTAGAAATTGGATGCATAGAGACTTGTTATCTTTATGCAGTGGAAACAAAGAAGACGAGAACTGTTAAAAGAAATCTATAGGATGAGTAGAGAACACCAACCATTAAAGTCTGTAGAACCCAAAAAGAAAAGACAGTTATTTATTCCTTAGTGAATATTACACCCCGTGTCTCACTTCCACTTCTAAAATACTTATAACTAGCAATCGCATGTGTACAATGCAATGTGAATGCCGAATCGAATAGGTTATTTGTTTTAGAGGGATAGTTATTACTTTTGTAGTTGATTTTGTTTAAACTATGTGTGATTGATTTTGTAAGTGTAGAAATATAGATGATTCACTTTATTTAAAAAGCGCAAACATGAAGTCTAACCCTTAAAAGAATTCAAAAGGCAAAAAAGTGATATAATGTACAAAGCTTTGGATGGAAACAACTATAAATTGGATGGAGACAACACTCTTTTCTTTATTGCGGAAAAAGAGAATCACAAATATTCTGCAAAAAAACAAAAGAAGAAAATAAAACAAAATCTTTTTTCGAATTCAAATGGAGGGACTCCTCCATTACATGATGGGAACTAAACTTGAATTTTGGACTCATTCTACATCAGTATCATAATTTCACATAAGCGTTACTTTTATAGAAAGCTCAATCTTTCCATGTTTTTCTTAAATGGAATTTTAGCAAAAATAGAAATAAAATTAAAAGTCCCATATCCAAATCACAAAAGTTCAATTTAAGTAGACTGCCAGAAGTAGGACTTTTTTAATCAGGGCTCTCGTTGAGGATATTTATTGGATAGATGTCAGAACCACATAAAAAAGAAAAGAAAAATTGAACTTTGAACAGACAAGAGGCACAAACCCCAAACTTCAATTGGCTAAACATAAAATAGTTACTGCGATTTTGAAAAGAAATAATTTAAACAGAAAAATCCGAAGTAAAACATTTGATTAGGGCTTGTTTATAAAAAATGAAAAAGGAGAACAACTTTCGTATCGCTCTATTTAAGATTGCCATTGATTTAGAGAACATTAGATTGAAATATAATTTGCTACTAAAATGGTCAGCTTAATTCATTGACAATCTCAGTTTTAAATGCAAAAACATTATAATTTAAATCTTATCTTCAATTTTCTATTAAATAGTCAATTTTCTTAATTAATCTTATATAATTTTAAATCATTATAATATTTGATGACCTTAAAACAATGTATTATTTATTTACTTTAAAGCAATTCAATTTTAAAGGCGGAGACTAACTAAATGAGAATACTCTTATTTGGCACATGCATGCCATTGTTGGGGAATTGGAATGAATCTGGAGGTATTTTAGCGTGCACCATGCATCTTCGAGTACCTATACTAAACCAAGTCAAATGCCATTATTTCCGTTTGTTGTAGAATAGGAATGTCGTCTAAAAATTATATGTAAAGTGGTCCAAATAATTTTTAAATTTGAAATCCCATAAAAAATATCATGATAAAAAGTTTGAAATCCAGTGAGGAAAATTTTCATTTTTATTTTTAACTACTCAAAGTTTATTAACTAAATATATGTCTCTTATTTTACGAGTGCATATGTATGTATGTCTAGGATGAGTCTTGGGTTCTTATTTCTATTGTATAAATTGTTTCATGGAGTTGGAAAAACAGAATTATAGAATTAAAAATAGAAGGCCTACGATTTTAACAAAGTATCCTTTTTCCTGTTGTTCAAGTTTTTTTTTGAAACAGAAAACATCTATTAATTAACAAAAAACGTGTTACAAGTAGATATAGTGCCAAGCAATATAACTAATACACCAGGAAGCGTCCTTAGAGATATCATGATAACAGCTTAAAGCATAGTACAATAGGAAGAAGTCATCCTTGTGAGTCATCGCAATGAAGGATTCGATGAAATGCTTGTCGTTTCTCCATAGACCACCCGATAGGAATATGACCTATGACATGAACATTTTCCTGATCCAAAGCCCAGTTGGCCAAAGCATCCGCTACTTTATTACTCTCCCGAGGAGTATGAACATAAAGAACTATCTAGAAAGCTTGAGCCAAAATACCAATATTCTCTTGGATATGTGAAATATGCCAATTAGAAGAGTGAATGGTGTCTTGCTTATTAAGCAATCGAATAATCGTTTGAGAATCAGATTCAATAATAACCTTGGTCCACCCCATTTTGGCTGCCTCCTTCAAGGCATATTGAATGGCAAGGATTTCAGCCATATTGTTTGTGGTAATTCCAATTTGCTGTCCATAAAAAAGGTGTTGTTGCACTGCACTATCTCTAGCTATTCCTCCTATACTATCTTTTCCCCCCATCAGATTTCCTCAAGATGCCCCATCAATATGTAAGGACGCGATGATAGGTATCTATAAGGACTTTGTAGCATATTCTCCTCTCGAAGTTCTAGAATTACAAGAACTGTCTTCCATTTAGCCGATACTGGATTTGGCAATTTGACTTTCGTTTGGAGAGTTTCAATTTTGATTTCGTTTGGATTTCAATGATTAGCTTTGATGGAAGCCCAGACAAAGGCCAAATCCTGTATTTTCCCTATAAATATGCGTCTGTTTCTTTCTTTCCAGACATTCCATAACATTAATGTTATAGAAATCCAACAAGCAATATTCATCACAAGGGTATCATTTACAGCCAATTCCCAACTGCGAATAACCTACACCAGTCAGTGATATCATTCCAAACTAGGGTGAACATGTCGAACATGTATTGCCATAGTTATAAAGCAAAAGGGCAAGAGATGAAAAGATGATCACATATTTCTACCTCATTTAAGCATAACACACATCTAAAAGGTCCTTTCAACCCTCTTTTCATAAGATTTTCCCCTGTGAGTACCCGTTTATGAAGAAGGGTCCAGTAAAAAATCACTTTTGGCCATAGCATCGGTTGCCATATCTTTTTGAAGATATCCACCCATGGATGATTAATTGGCCCAGCCAAAGAAGTATACCCCTCTACCACCATGTAACTACCATCGATTGCCTTCCCCACCCCAATTCATCTTGCATGCCTGACAAGGATAGCTAACGCAGGTGTAAAATGGACATCAATTGTTGGATCTGTTGCTGCGATAAGGTCACTGGCCATTGAGAAAATGGAAGCCAGTCTCTCTGAGGATGTAACTACTGATAATGGTTAACTTTTATCCGCCCTTGTGCATAGAGTGCATTCATAACAGGTAGCAAATCCGGGTACTAAGATATAATTGGTGGAAACCCATTCCACGAGTCTGTCCAAAAATTTGCTTGACAACCATTTTTGACAATCCAAAATAAATTGTCTTTGATAAGAGTCTCCCTAGGCGAAGGAAAGACAATGTAGGAGATCCGCTAGTAGGTAAGGAATGGCGAATGAGTTGACTCGTTGGTAAACCACTTGCATATTTAGCACACACATTAATAACCCATAACTGGTGCGGATTTTGGAGAAGCCTCCAATATAATTTAGCTGCCAATGCCATGTTGTTCTTAACACTATCTCTAAAACCAAGACCCCAGTGTGTTTAGGATGACATAAAATCTCCCATTTGGCTAAATGCCATTTTTATCCTATTGTTTTCCACACCAAAGAAACCTCTGACTAATATGATCTATATCATGAAGAATCCTAGTCGGAATATGAAGAAGGGATGCAATATATATTGGAATGGCCTACAAGATAGTTTTGACTAGGGTCATTCGTCCTCCTAAAGAAAGCCATCTATTTATCCATCTGTCAAATTTGGCTTTGATTTTGGCCGTAACCCATGTCCAATCTGTAAGCTTTTGAGGAGAAAGGAAAACACCAAGGTACTTAAGTGGCAAAGTGCCCTGCTGAAACCTCAACATCTAAAGGATATCTTGCTCAAGTCATGGGGGGCAATGAAAGAAAATGATGTTGGATTTTCCTTCATTAATATCTTGTCCAGTAGCTTGAGAGAAAAGGTGTAGAATAGAGGCAATATGAGATGCTTCTCTCTTAGAGGCTTCCCCCATTATAGAAGAGTCATCCACAAACTGCAAGTGTGTCAAAGGCGGAGCCTGTCGCACAAGTTGGATACCTGTAAGCTTTTTCCATTTCTAGCAACAGTTAACAATCGCCCAAGAGACTTTGCCACAATTATAAACAAAAAGGGAGAGAGAGTGGGTCACCTTGCCTAAGTCCTCTTGAGGCTAAAAACATAGGGAAGGTTCCCCATTGATGAGAACAAAGAATGAGACAATAGTGATACAAGTTTGGATCCACTCAATCCACTGAGCAAGCAAAGCCAAATCTTTGTAAAAGAATAGCCAAAAATCCCTAGTCCACTTTATCATATGCTTTTGCAAGGTCTAATCGTAGGAACATGGCAGGCTTTTTTTGAATTTGCATAGAATGAAGAACTTCTTGTGCCAAAACTATATCATCTGCAATTTGTCGACCTGGAACAAAACCTCCTTGTTCCAGCGATATAATTTTATGCATAATTGGTTTTAGCCTTTCAGCCATCACTTTAGTAATGATTTTATACATAACATTACATAAAGCAATTGGATGATATTCAACAATGGTAGATGCCTTCGCCATTTTAGGAATCAAAACCAGATGAGTGTAATTAAGACTTCGCAAGAGATTTCTTTCCTATCAACATTCCTCAACCACCTCCAAAAGATCTATCTTAATCAACTCCCAAAACTGTTGATAAAATTCTATGGGAAAGCCATCCAACCTAGGAATTTTTCCTTTCTTCATGGTAAACACAATCTAATGTAATTCTTGCTCGAGTTTTTTTGGTTTGAATGATATTTTAGTGAATAAAGATAACCAACAATTCGAGGACATTAAAGATGGTAAAATAATGCATGCATAGTTTTGCATCCAAATTTAACATTAAAAAATCAGACGACATAAAAGGTACAAAAAAATGCCTTCGATTTTGAGCTACGGTAAAATAATAAGCAAAACGTATCCCGCATAGGTGTAAATAATGTAACAAAGATGAAACAATTACAATGCACCATAATAAATAAACTGATTGGAAGAAAAGAAGCATTAAATATTACACTAAAAACGTCAAAATAAACTCCATTGTTAATCCCGCATTAACGAGAAAAGGATCACATCACATTTACAATATCACTTTGAATTAGTTTTGTACTCGTAGGGTTTGCAGGTAAAAAAATGAAGCAAATAAACAAGTAATAAAAGTATTATATAAATGCCTATAAAGGGCGTCGACCCCGCGACGTGTCCTCCGCTCACAAACTTGTCTAGCAAATCGTAAAGACAATTTAGAAACTCTAGTAAAATTTCTAAACAGAAAAAGCCAGAAGTAAAACATGATACATGTAATGAATGATACGTTCCAATCTTCTCACTAGTAAGTTTCACACTAACTACAAAGAGAACAATTGCAAATTAAATCCTTGGTATGTTTATGCAAGGAATGCAAATAAAAGTAGCACCGAAGATGTTGCAAAGTCTTCTGCATGCCAAATTGTCCACCATAGTAAGACGAATGAGCCTACTTTGGTATAGTTGGCGGGGGCCAGCCAAAAAACATAACTGAGTGAACTCATACAACAATGTATTCTTCAAGATATATAATCACAAAAATTGGATCTGGTTCAGCAATGTGGGTTCTTCTGAGGCATAAACAATTGGATCAGATTGAGATCCATGGATTAAATATCTTTCCACTGCCCTAGACTCGCACCAAGTATAGTGCAGGGAGCCGTATTTTGAAACTCTGCTTTTGAACTTGCTCCAGATGAAGCAAAACAAATTTGTGGAGACTTCGATCTTACTTCCAACAGTGCTGAAGAATGCGTTGTTAAAGGCTATTGCATGTAAAAGCTAAAAAAAAAACTTAAAAATAGCAAACCCATTATAGCATGCAAAATCAGAAAAGCAAAATTGTTAAAAATAGCAAATCTGGAAAAATAGGAGAAAAGCTAAACCGCAAAAATAGGAGAAAGTTAAACCATAAATATAGCTAAAGGCATATGTGAGTAACAAAATCCTATTTTGAGATAAATAACTAAGGCAATGGTCCCAATGCGGGGAGAGGGGAGCTACGGCAATAAAACTATATAGGCGAAGAAGTCCCATGCAAGTGTAAAAATCTAATTACCACATAAAACAGAATCTTTTCCTAAAAACCTAAAGCGACAACTACATAAAAAAATCAGTTCTAACAACATGGATGGGTGGGGAGCTAAATTATTTTTTTCCCGCATTCCACTCTTTTCGCCACTTATCAACATAACATTGCTTGGAACCCGAACTTCGAGTGAACATAGGGCTTAAAAAATCTAACAAATGGCAATTCAATAAATGATCTCCCAAGTCTTTGCAAGAAAAATTTAGAAAACCATGGAACCGCAGGAGGATAATAATTTCTGCAAAAAAAATTATGCGAGGCACCTGCTAGAAAATTGTGCATTGCCCCTGCATGGGACAACTGCCTAATAAACCGCAACTATTCCACGTATTATGCAAAAGCAAGTAGTTACAAATAGCTATTAATTACCATTCACCCCAATTTCTCAACCATGCCAACACTAGGGGAAGAATTCTTGATCATCCATGATTCGGTGGGGAATCATTAAATGGTTTACACCATTCGTACCTCCTTTTCAAAATTTTAAACCTCTAGTTCATTGATATTTTTATCCAAAATCAATCTTCAAGAAAATTAAAAAGCCAATTTTTACAAAAAAATAGTAGAGTGATTTCAGATCTGGTTATAGCCATAATAAATTTGTAAAAGTTATCTTTTATTGCAAAAGATAGTGTCCTGGTTGACTTGAGATAGTTTGGTTTTGAGGGGAACCATTCGTAAGCTATGTAGAGCTTTTGTGTGCACAATAAATGCATGATAGTGCATTGAGGAAGCATAGCAAGAAGGATTTTTGCAGAGTGGTTGTGTAGGTCTTCTAAGTGATTATTTTTCGTTGTATCTATTTATTTTTAGAGCTTCTCAATGGTGCAAATGATTTTTGGAGATTCAGCTCACCTTTGTTTGAATTACTCACACTTTCTAGTTCTTGAGAAGCCACCTAGATTTTTCTGTGCAATGTTTTGTGAAATCGTTTATTTTCTAAGAGGAATGCATTGGCGTAGATAGTTTTCTATTTTGAGCTCATTTATAGTATATTTAATAATCTTTTACTTGAACCGCCTTTGGGGTATTTTTCATCAAAATCTCATTGTTCTTCCTTCAAAGGCTCCAAAATATTTATCCCTCCACCATGTTGCAAGATTTACATATTTTAATCACCATTATGGGTGATATTCCTATCAAATAATCATGGCCTATCAAACAAAAAATGGAAAAATTCCTTAGGGGCTATATAACACATCACCTTATCATCATATGGTCAAATGTTAAATGTAACAACACATGATTTGTCAACAATTACACTATGGTTCTTTAACCATGAAATTTTTTTAAGGGTTGGATATAGGAGTGTAAGTTTACTATAATTTTTGAATTGTTTCCATTCCTACAAGATTATCTCGTGAGAGTTGTTTGCATACCTTAGCTTGAAATTTGCATTTGGTCCTATAGACATTCATCCTTCTCCAATCCTCTTCAATTGCTTCCTTGCTTCCCAATAAGAAGGTCCTTTGTATTATATTTTTTTCTCCCATTTCAACTTTAACTTCTTCGCTTTGTGGATCATCTTGTGCCATCATGGTTCTATTTGCAGTTTGGAAATTTCAAGACAAACACAGATTTATGAGCCTACTGAGATCATAGAACTTTAGTGATTTCCAACCAAGTGTTGGTTGCTTTCTTCCGTGTCATCTAACTCTAAATCAACAATTATCTTTAAATTATGGTCTCACTCTACATTCCTCAAATTATTATCTTATTGTAAATTTAGAGGTGTTGGCCTTTCCTTGAACTAGTACATATACCTTAAATACATCTATTTGAAACTATTGAGAGGTATCAATCTCAAGGTTCTTATCTTATATTTTTAGTATACCACAATTATTAAAAATTTCCTTACCTTCTTCACAAATTTCCCTTTAAATAATGACAAATGGTGTCATTTTAGTTACATTGATGTTTAGGGATGGTACAAATGTTTCGCAAAAAAATTAATAGGCTCCAAACTCCACGGTATGACATGGATATTTCAAATTTTCTATTGACTTCTCCGAGAAAAGAAAATTTCTTAGTGATGGTAAGTGGACATCAAATTTTAAGTTGGAATTGAAAGTGAACACACTCCTGAACATTACAACCCACCACCACCACCCCTAACCACCATTGTAGTGGGAATAACAAAGTATACACATCCTATTTGTTTAGCAACTTTCTCCTTCCTCAATTTATTCTCTCCTCGACATTCAAGAAATATTGATGTGCTTCATCTACAATGTATACTTTTGCTAGAATTTATTTTCCTTGAGGCTGAAATTGTACCACGTAAAATACCCGAAAGTTGTTGCTTCCTTATCTTCTTGTAGGTTTGTCCTTTGAAATTTGATATATATATATATATATATATATATATATATATATATATATATATATATATATATATATATATATATATATATATATATATATATCTTAGACCATCATCTCCTTTTTCCTCAATTAATGAAATCTCTAAACAATTTATGTCGGTCATTGAATGGTAGAAATTTTGTCTGCATGCGCTTTAACATTTTAGGCCACAACATAATTTAATCTTTTTCTTATGTTCTTCTAAACTATGTAGATTATCCCACCACATGGTAGCATGTGATCTAATCCTTGCCACTGCAAATCTTCACCATCATGCGATCATCTTCATCAATGTTTTCCATATCAAAATACCATTCCAGCTCTTGTACCCTAAGAGATTTGGGTTCAATTCCCTTTTAAAATCAAAAACTCCAACTTTCACCCTCATCTTTTACACAGAAACAGCCTCAATAAGTCACCACACCAGATCTATGGTTCCAACTCGAGGCCGTTGGGTCTCATGTTCCCCTTTAGAGTCCTCATGCATTAATATGGCTTCAAGGGCCTGTAATCTTTTGTGTATTTAATCTTCCAACCTTCCTTCTTTGCCAAAGATTTCCTCTTCCTCTTCCTTCCCAATTTAATTGGATGCCTCTTTGGACCCTGGTGCTTTCATACCAATTTGATGCAACCAATAAAACTTCTCTAATCATTTACTTATGTTAGTTAATTATCCCAAACTTTATTGTACACAATTACCTCCCAAAATACACTAGTCTGTGGAAAGTAAACTAGAAAAATTGTTCAAATTTTGTCTCACATTGAACAATAATCGGCTACCAAATATCTGATTGTGCTTGTTGAAGTAGAACCCTCGGGAGTCTCTCTTGTAACCTCTTCCAAAAACTAGGAAAAACCTACAAACAATCCTTAAAATCTACACCATATAGAGGACAACCAACATAAAACCCATTCCAAAATTAGCTACAAAGGAACAATGTCCTATTTGATTAAATAGAATCATGAAGAGTTTCACTGATGGAATATAGATAATAATCTTGCACAACAGTTCCAAAAATATAGATAATAATTGAGGAGAAGAAATTTCTATAGGGCTCTGAAGAAATGAAGATTGGCAAAGTGGGTATCATTTGCTCATCCATTCCAGCCCCTACGATGATGTTGCTCGTATGGTGGTCAGGTATGTTACCCTTAAAGGTCGTTTTCTACTCTTCCCCTTCACCATTTGGTTCTTTTGAATCATTTCAGAAGATCTCCTCGAGTTAGCCTTTCTTATTACATTCTTCAATCTCTTGAGAGATCTATTCAGGAGGTTCACTCTCATAAGAGAGGTCTTCCCCTCCACCAAGGTGTAATCCTCCTTCTCCACCTTTACTGTCATGATATGGTTGCTAATAACCCCTCAAGTTCCAATCTTCCCCCTCCCATGCAACCCAACAAACCTAAAAGACTCAGGTAGCCATCTCCCCCCCAAAAGGATTCTCAGAAGTGTTACTATAGGAAAAGACTTGGATGTAGCGGAAAGCTTGTTGACCATTAGTCAAACTAGCCTTCCCTTGGCCACAGTTCGTGGCCTAGCTAAACATTATTGGCCTTGGGGGAGGAAGTGCCTCTTATTTTTAACACTGGTGCTAAGGGAAATAGACCCTGCTATGGATATTGAGAAAATCTTGAAGAGATTAGTCGGAAACAAAAGGATATGGAAGCTACACTGGAGAAGATTGTCACTAAACAAGTCAATCACCTCATCATGCAAAGGCTTTTCTCGAGTTCCTACATATTCAGGTAAAGCAAATTTGTGATGTTAGTGGAATCCCAAGGATCTCTGGAAAGGAGGCAAAAGCAACAAAGAAGACGTTTTCCTCTAGCAAGAGGACCCAACGATGCAAACTGCTCTAAATCTTTTCAAGCTTTGGAGGATGTGAAAAAGTGTTTCAAAAATCTCTTTAGTGAGGGGTCGAACTCCTCTTGGTTTTGTGTCTTTTGTTGTTTATTGTTGGTTGTGTAGCTATTGTAGGGCTGCAGTTTAACTATTCTTTTGCTCCTTGTTGGTAGTCTATTCTCTGCCTATATTTTTCTTTTTGTTATATCTAGTAGTTAGGCCTTTTTGTTGGGGTGTGGCCCCCACCTATCAAAAAACCACGTTGTTACTCTTTGTTATATCTGTAGTTAGGCCTTTTTGTTGGGATGTGGCCCCATCTATCAAAACCACGTTGTTACTCATGTTTATCTGGCCTTTGGGCTTTTTGTAATCCGGGGTATGGTCCCTCCCAAAACCATTTACCACATATAAAAAAACAATTCCGAAAAATACACAGAATAAGAAGAGTCCACAATGGTAATTACTAGAAAATGAGATACCTACTCCCTCTGGACCATTTTTCTTATCATTTACCCACCTAAACTAAATAAACTAGTGTACTCTACCAAAAGTCTATTATCAATTTCACCTACCATGTTTTATTTTGTTTTAGAATTATTAACATTTAGAATGTCCATAGATTTCAGAGTAAACATCTAATCACCTACTCATGAATAAGAACGTGAGAGTTTGAATAAGCTATGAATTTGATGTATGTTGATTAGTTGTTCTCGTTTGAAATAACAAAATTTTCAAAATCTCTCATTTCAAGAAGTTACATAATTCATCCTAGGTTTTAATACCATAATTCATCCTAGGTTTTAATACCAAAACATGGATGCACTACAATTCATGTATACAATGAAAGTTTCACAATCATTCTTGTTCATTTTCTTAAAACCTTTGAAGTACTTACTACCAATTTGGTCAAATGATCAAAACTTATAGACA
The DNA here is from genome assembly GCA_018340775.1 of Taxus wallichiana var. yunnanensis. Classification (NCBI taxonomy): domain Eukaryota; kingdom Viridiplantae; phylum Streptophyta; class Pinopsida; order Cupressales; family Taxaceae; genus Taxus; species Taxus wallichiana. The sequence continues at coordinate 518,332,284 of CM031236.1, read as the reverse complement.
TACAAACTTAAACACTTAAAAAGGTGTAAAAAAATTTATTAAAAATATTCCCTTGTGGGTTTTTTAAGGGACAGCTCTTACACCAAATTGGTGTTAGATGCAAAGGCCAGCATATGTTTTTTTGCAAGGTAACAACTTTTGTATGAACAGTATTAAACAATGGTCTTCAAATATAGAAAAAGACGGTGGATAAATAAAAACGATAAATACAGAAAAGAATATGGTCTCACTAATCTTCCAAGAACTGATGAAAACCTTTTAAATAATACTGAAAAATGAAAATCCTTTAACTGCTGACTATAAAATTTTAAAAATATTCATAATTTAAATATTAATAATATAAAATAATAATAAATAACATAAATTTTGTAGATCCTACATTTTAATATTTTATCACTGAAAATATGAAATTTTATACCTTTGAATAGAAAATACCAAAAAATAGGAAAAATCTTTAAGATTTTACCTTATTTGGTAACTAGGGTTTTTTGGATAAACATGTCATATCCTTCCAAACCTGCAAATATACATGCATTTCAATTAAAATAAAAAAAAATTGCATAGACTATGAGAGTGGGGAGAGGAAGCAGTTCACATTCAGTCTGGACTTCTGGGTGAAAGAATTTTCTATTTTTTCTTTTCTTCTTTTTGGTGTGGATCTTGTTATGCACTACGAGCAGTCAGCTGTTACCTTTACCAGGCAGCTAAAGACTGCCAAAACATAACCAAAATTTGAATTAGATTTGCTCAACCATTTCTAAAAAGTTTCACCCATATTCTTCGAAGGCGCCAAATTTTAGCCTAGTTATAATATCCTTTTGACTTTGGATTTAACGAAGCTTGTTGTAAGTGTGGGCAGTCAGTTTCTCGATTCACCTGTTTCTGTTCTTGTTTGTTATTTTAGTTATGTTAAGGATGGTGTTTCTGTCTGATATTGCAGTTTGTTGTTATGCAGTTTAATTGGCACGGGAGGAGCAATATGTGTGTATGACGTATGACTGCAGTTGATTGCCTATATTATGCCCATGTCTTTTCTGATTTTCTTAGACTACCTCTAAATTTCAGAGAGGGATTCTAAATGGTTTTGGTAACTGCTTTTGTTTTGGCATCGGATGAAACACTTTACCGGGTTGTTTATGATGCACTGATGAATTATGGTTCTGTATTACTTCTTTTCTATCGTGATCAGTCCTCTTTCTGGTTGTATTACAGTTTTGAAGCCAGTTGATAAATACTTTTTAATCTTAATTACAAATGAAGATTAGGGAATTTATCTTAGAAATTGATGAATACAGAAAGGACAGATGACGCCTGATATTTATGAATACAGTGAAGTCTAATATTCTTTTGTGTCTCTTTGGTTTAGTTTTGGCTCTGAACTATTGTTTGGATCATCTCTTTATGTACAGAAATTATCATGATTGTTTTGGATATTAGGTGCCTTTATCCTCTGCAATCATTGCACTTCCTACTTATAGGAGGGCACTGTTAATCTTTTTCTAATTTTTTACCTATATATATAGAGAAATTAAGAATCTATATCTATGTTTTTTTTTTTTCATATTGTTTTTGTTAAAGAAAGTATTCACAATTGCCTAAATACATTGGCTTAAAAATCAAGTTTTATCAACCATTTCGTTAATTCATAACAAGAACCATGTAACTATAGGAGGGCTGTTAATCTTTTTCTAATTTTTACCTATATATATAGAGAAATTAAGAATCTATATCTATGTTTTTTTTTTTCATATTGTTTTTGTAAAAGAAAGTATTCACAATTGCCTAAATACATTGGCTTAAAAATCAAGTTTTATCAACCATTTAGTTAATTCATAACAAGAACTATGTAACTATGTATAATTTTTAGTCAATCTACATTAACCCATATTTCATGAAGAGTGATTCATGAGAATCCATCTCTCGGGAGTATGGACATTCCTTTTGGCACTTAAAGGTTACTTATGTTTCACCCTTGTGAGCATTACCTAGATGCAATGAGTACCAAGTGGACCATCAATGCGCAACATGGGTTCTTGTGTACCACTCTTCATGAAAAATGGGTCAATATGGATTGATGAGAATACGAAACCATTGAGCTTAATCAAACATGTTTTCAAAACATAATAAAAACTTCTAACATCCTCCATTTAAGGTGTGAAAACTCAATAATGGCCCCTCGACATTTAGTTTGTATTATTTAATATGTGCTATGCACACTTGTCTATGTATGGATGATTGATTCAAATTAGGCATTATTGAAAGTGACTTTCAAGGTTTGATTTATGTTCCATGAATCACCTACATGAATCTTATGCTTATCTTAGAATGTTTGTTGAGGCCTCCTTTAGGTGCACCCATCCCACCATTCCAGTTTTTGCTCCTAGCTGTTTGAGGTCAACATGCTTGCCAATTGTGTCAAATTTTTAAGTCAAATTACCTATTAATAGAAAAGTGATTAAGTCTATTTGATAATTAAAAGTAAGTACAATTGATCACTTCTCATTTCCTAACTAGCATTCTATTGTAGAGCACCACGTGTTGAAGTAATTTCTATCATGCAATTTGATATTTTATTATTTCTGAATACTTGAGGATTTTGACGCATTAGTCACTACCCCAAACACAAAGCCCCAAATTAAACCTTTATCTATTTCAGATTTGTAGGATTATCTCATTATAGGAAGGTAGGAGGCGACTAAAAACCTTTATAACAATACCTAAACTAATACAAATATCTTAAATCCATCTATGTTGATAGATATCAATCTCAAAGTTTATGTATACAACATTGATTAATAAAATTTCCCACTCATTATTAACAAATGACATCATTCTAGCTATACCAATCGGTCCGGCTCCGGAAAAGTTTCTAGGAAAAATAAAGCAGGCTCAAAACTCCACCATGTGGCCAAGATATTACTATTTTCAAATTGATTTCCCAAAGCAAAAAAAAACTTCTAAGTGACAGTCAAATTAACATCAAATTTAAAATTGAAATTCACATATGATAGTCAAATAGATGTCAAACTAAATGTCATAATTAACTGTTTATCAACAGACATTACAACCCCAACCACCAAGCTGCCATTATAAGATGCCTATCAACATATAAAACTAAGAGCATTCTATCACTTGTATATGTAATTAAACACTGTTTAAATTTTTTTATATATTTTATAGTGCTTAATTTAAAATAGGCATAGTTATGTACCAAGGGATATATCTAATTGTGTGTTTAATTAAACATTGTTTAACATATTTTACATGTTTTATAGTGCTTAATTCCATGACTCAAACATTTCATATCTACAAATTCTGAACACAATCACTATGCCTAATACCTTTGAAGTACTCACTACCAGCTTGGTCAAAGGATCCAAACTTATACGGTACAAATTTAAACATTTTATAAAGTAATGATATAGTTTTTCAAAAAAAAATTCCCCTTATGGGTTTGTAAGGGAGCATCTCATACACCAAATTGGTGTTTGATCAAAGGCCAGCCTCTGTTTTTGGGATAAGCCTGTGATATGCATCCAAACCTGCAAATATACATGCATTTCAATTAAAATAAAAAATTTGCATGGATTATGAGAGCGGGGAGAGGAAGCACTTCATATTCAGTCTGCACTTCTGGGTGAAAAAAATTATCTTATTTTCTTCATTTTGGTGTGGATCTTTTATGCACTCTGAGTAGTCAGTTGTTTCAGGCTTCAGCTATACATGACTACACTATCAATGTCTAGCTTGGTCTTGTTGTAAACATGTGCATTGAGTTTCTTGATTCCCTGTTTCTGTTCTTGTTTATTATGATTAGTATACGGTGATTTCAGTTATGTCAGGGATGGTGTTTCTGTCTGATATTGCAGTTTATTGTTATGAAGTTTAATTGGCGTAGGAAGAGCAATATGTGTGTATGAAGTATGACTGCAGGTGATTGCCTATATGTTGACTGGTCTATTTTGTTGAGGCCTTATACTTATCTTAGAATGTTTGTTGAGGCCTTCTTTAGGTGCACCCATCCCACCATTTTCTCTCTTTAACTCTTAGCCGTTGGAGATCAACATGCTTGTCAATTTGTCAAATTTTAATTCAAATTACTTATAAATAAACAAATGATTAAGCTCATTTAATAATCAAAGTCAAGTACAATTGAGCACTTTTCATTTCTTAAGTATAACATTCTATTGTGGAGCATACTTGGATCATTTGTTGAAGCGATTTCTATCTCGCAATTGGATCACTTGTTGAAGCTATTTAACCCTTATCTATTTCAGATTTGTAGGATCATCTCGTTATAAGAAGGCAGGAGACATGACTCAAAAGCCCTTACAACAACACGTTTACTAATATAGATATCTTAAATCCATCTATCTAAAAAATGTTGATAGATACCAATCTCGAGGCTCCCATGGTAGCTTTTAGTTATACGACATTGATTAATAACCCCATTACTTTTTCTGAAAATTTCCCAGTCATTGTTGACAAATGACATCAATCTAGTTGCACCAATGTGTCCGACTTGGAAAAAACACTTTCTAAGGAAAACTCCACCATATGTCCAAGACATTACGATTTTCAAAGCAAAGAAAATTTTTTTAAGTGACGGTTAAACAGAAATTCACATATGACAATCAAATGAACATCAAATTTAATGTCATGACTAACTGTTTATTCATAGACAGTACAGCCCCAAGCACCATTGGCCGCCATTGTAAAACACCTATTGAACATAAATGAGCCTTCTATCAATTGTATAGTTAATTAAACATTGTTTAACAGATTTTACATATTTTTAAGTGCTTAATTTAAAGATAAGATATTTATTTACGAAAGGATTTCCTCCTGTATCTGATTGTGTGTTTAATTTGAAGTTGTTTAATATGTTTTACATATTGTGCAATGATTCAAGCACTTCATATCTACACATTCTGAACATAATCATTATGCCAAAACATCCAGGAGTCCCTCACTTCAACATAAACCAAAGAGCACCAAGGAGTACAATTATGATCTATGTTTTTAAACATTTAACCTATATTCTTCAAAAGCGTAGATAATTTGTCTCGGCAATAATTAAATGTTGAGGTTAATTGTTATAATATAAAAAATAAAAGTTGTTTTAATAATACCACACAAATTACAAAGCTCCTGCAATAAAATCACAAAGAAAGGAAACACCCTATTCACAAGTGATTCAGTAACGAGATGAGCATCTTTCTAGAAGATATTGGTAATTCTTTGTGCATTAGGTCACTGGTTTGTTCATCATTTTCCTATTTTTCTTTTCCATTTCATTGTCATATGGAAGTTAAAATTTTGAACAGATTATTGGTGCGGTTCCTTACCTCATGCTTGTGGGTATTGACAAGACAAGAAAACATCAATTTCCTATTGAATTTTGAAAGGGAACTGAAGCTGTGCGTTTGACAAAATTTTAATAAGTTGAATGCTTGCTAATAGCTTGTCCTATTACTACTCTGCCTGTACTAGATTAGATACAGTTTCTCCATACATAGCGAATCCCCAAAATTTGAAAGCCTGCTGAAAACCAATTTTGTTACTAGCCCTGTCTCAAGTAGAAACATACTGAAACCCTCTTTTGTTACTAGAATAACTTGGATACAGTTTTCTCGTTTGAGTAGTGAACCCCAAAAAATTGAAAGCTCGTTGCAACCCTGTTTAGTTACTAAACTTGTCTCAAGTAGCTTGGATACAGTTTCCCAACTTGCATATGGAAACTTGTGACCCGTAGGAAGAGGAGGGTTTAGCCATAAGGAGAGCAGGTTCAGAAGGTCATTTATGCACTTGAGCTTTGGTTTACCATACTAAGTTGTTGTTCATTTCAAAATAATCACAGGTCACCAGAAAACACCTCATGAGGAGCATCTTGAATATCCTTCATCTCCATAAGGAGAGCAGGTTCTAAAGGTCATTTATGAGCCATAAGGAGAGCAGGTTCAGAAGGTCATTAATGCACTCGAGCTTTGGTTTATCATACTAATTTGTTGATCGTTTCAAGACACTCACAGGTCACCAGAAAAACCTCATGAGAAGCATCTTGAACATCCTTCTTCTCCTCCATAATCCAACTATCTACTGGCCTCAAGGCATTGGTGTTACAAACAGCTCAGTATGTATGTGTGCGCATATATCTTTAACCAATATGAGCGAAGATTTTGAGAATCGAAAAAGCAATTCCAAGATGCATAGAAGAGACATATCCTACTTAAAGTAGCAAGGCATATATTATAAAGATAGTAAAAATTAAAGCTACACATTCTTGCAACATTGCAACAATCAGCTTTTCATGAATTGCAGGAGTGTGAGAGCAAAATAAGTCCTAATGGAAAGGATTTTAATTATGACACGCTGAACAACAAATTCAAAATTTAATTCAGAAAACAATCCTTTGTGCAAATTATACCTCCAATAAGTCTGAAAACAAACATGCTTTCACTTACCGTCCTCCTATGTGAACAAATGTTTCAAAAAAATGAAAAGATCAAGTTTGTAACTTTTCTGTTTACATACAAAGAACGGAAGAATGTTGGTTTATTCTAAACAGGGTTATAGCTTCTCCTTCAGTGTAAATAATTTTTTTTCCTTATAGATTTAAAAATGTTCTTTGTAGTCAGTTAGATATTACAGTGCACTGTGGAATGAAATCCTCTGACTTGTAGATTATTTTGACAATGATCACAAAGCAAGGAAGCATCCACAACAAAACTTTCAGTGCCTTGTAAGCCTTCCTTTCTATCAATTAAGAAAACTCCTAGTGTCCTCTGCGTTATATCCAGGCACAAAAGCTGACATGTGAAACCAATTTTCACCATCTCCACTGGGACATTGGGGGAGCCAATTCCAATCACCTTCCTGCAAATTATAAACAAGCACATTTCCGCTACCAGACCCTCTTCTGAGAAAGATATTATCTCCTGCTCCCACACAATTTAACCATCCCCATGTGCGTATAAGGTCTACATTAGAAGTTTTATTGAAATCATCCAACAGCCACGAGGGCATCCTTGCAATCTCCTTCCAAAATGAAGGCTTGGAATCTGCTTGAACTAGCTGCCACACAATTATGTCTTTAGTAATATTGCGCTTCTCTCGGACATCCTCCACCATAAAAACCGAACTTGTGCATGCAACCAGGATAGACTTACTGTAAAAATACAGAGGCAAAGGCACAAAACTGATAAACCTCATATCTTGCATGCTGTAAATCTCAACACCTTTGGGTTCTGAGGTCTTACAGAAAAACAAACCGTTGCAGTAAATAAGATCCTGAGACGAAAAGATCTTACCCGGTATGAAGCCTAAAATTCTCCATGAACTTTCAGAAAAATCATAGATTTCTATACAATTTGCAGTCCGTGTCTGATTGCAACCCACTGCAACAACTTTGTAGGGCTTTTTCTCATCACCCTTCACAATGATTTGGCTGCCATGTAGGATATGCTTAGCATGGGAGGAAGTTCAAAAATCTTTTGCATAAATGGGCTGCAAACCAAAATCGTAGTAGATTTGGAATTCTCTAATAAGGTTAGGCCCCCAGTTGGTCCTTTAAAAGAATCCACAGGAAGTGAGGAGGGAGGAAGGGAGATGATCTTCCATTTTCGTGCAGAAAAGCAGAAGCAGAAGAGTGTATTGTTGAATAGATTGTGCAGAAGAAGTTGTGGGTGTCCATTACAAATTTGAGTCCACCTGGTTGAGAAAAGGGCAGAAGACAGCACAGCCCTCCAGTGCTTACACACGCTGCGGAAACGGGCGATAGAGGGCAATGGAAGCAGCACAAGTATGCTCTCTATTATTTCCTCGGGTAGTGTTGGATTCGTATGATCCCCATCATTTCTCACGCCATTTTTCAGGCGTCTTGAAGCTTTATAACCTCTGGTATACATCGAAAGATCCCAAATATTAGACCTGCAAATATTGTTCCCGAATCCAATTGATAATTGTCGGTGATGTTCGGACCAAGGTGGTAGATAATTTTTTATTTTTAATCCTTGGAAAGGCTTTTAGGTAACATGTTTCATGTTTTTTTAAGTGGGCACTAGATTACATTCAAGTGGGCACTAGATTACATAGATTACATAGATTGTTGGCATCTTTGCTCATGCTTTGGAGGAAATATATAGTAGATTTACAATTAGGATGGCCTCAACGGTTTTGACTCTCCGTGTCGGGTATCTCCAGGCCTTACACTCAGCAAGACTTGATCCCTAGTGGGCTTACTCAAAGCCAATCAACTTCACCAATAGACCAAGGGCCCTTCAACCTACAATTAAATCACTCATTGGGTGACAAGATTTTTATATTATGATTAATTTTGTGGCTCCTTAAATCATTTGATGTAAGGATTTTTGTTGGAGATATGATAAGTCATTGCACAATAATGAATCAGAAGAAATTTGTCTTGAAAAACTTTCATGAGGTAACCATTCTCTTCTAGTTAAGTCTTTGTCACATGATGTTTTAGATTGCTCTAAATTTAATAAGGCATGTCCATGGTTTGAAAAGTTCTCTTTGGTTGTTTGTTTGCTAGTCGAATCTCCGTATAGAGTATGCTTAAGAATCAAGGGCATTATAATGAGAAACTCCACGGTGTTAAGCTTGAGGGGTTTCAAAACCTTACTAAAGTAATTTTCCTTTCTAAGTGTTCTATGATGAGCGGTTTTGTCCCATAGTTAAACATGATCTATAGTTTACTTAGTAACAGCTTGTTGTCTTCTCTCATTGGACTAGGGATTTTGTTGTGCCTAAATAAGCCAAATTCAAAATCCCCATCTAGGTGGTTTCCAAGTCTCCCCCTTCCTTTGGAAATTTATAGATTGACTGATTAAACCCTTAGGTTGTTGTATCTGCCATGAGAAAAATGAATTGTGTACGTTTAAGTTGTAAAGAAGAGTATTTATCAAGGTTAACCTTTCCAAATATCTCAAGGAAACCATACACATTTAGAAGATAAACTCATATCTAAATGTGTTTTTTTATATCATTTTCATAACATCTACTTTCAACGTCGAAGCACCATAATGATTGATTTGTTGTTTATATTATGATTGATTTTTTTATTTTTTTTTTTTGGGGTTTTTGTTGGAGCTTTTGATAAGTCATTGCACCATAATGAATTGGAAGGAATTTATCTTGAAATTTTTTTCTTGAGGTAATAGTTCTCTCTTAATTGAGTATTTGTCGAATGTTGTTTTAGAATGTCTTAAATTCAATAAGACATGCAAATGGTTTGAAAAGTTCTCTTTGGTTGTTTCTTTTGTTGGTTGAATCTCCTTATAGAGTATGCTTAAGAATCAGTGCATTATAATTATAAACTCCATGGTGTTAAGCTTGAGGGCTTTTAAAACCTTACTACAATATTTTTCCTTTCTAAGTTTTCTACCATGAGCGCTTTGTCCCATAATTAAGCACGATCTTAGTTTTCTTAGTAACATCTTTTTGCCTTCTCTCGTTGCACCATAATGAATTGGAAGGAATTTGTCTTGAAAATTTTTCTTGAGGTAATAATTCTCTCTTAATTGAGTATTTGTTAGATTTTGTTTTAGAATGTCTTAAATTCAATAAGGTGTGTCGATGGTTTGAAAAGTTCTCTTTGGTTGTTTCTTTTGTTGGTTGAATCTCCTTATAGAGTATGCTTAAGAATCAAGTGCATTATAATTAGAAACTCCATGGTGTTAAGCTTGAGGGCTTTTAAAACCTTAATAAAGTATTTTTCCTTTCTAAGTTTTCTATCATGAGTAGTTTTGTTCCATAGTTAAGCACGATCTATAGTTTACTTGTAATGCCCTATTGTCTTATGTCATTGGACTAGGCATTTTGTTGTGCATGAATAAGCCAAATTCTAAATCCTGTCTAGGTGGTTTCCAAGTCTCCCCCTTACTTTAGAAATTTATAGATCGATTGATCAAACCCTTAGGTTGTTGTATCTACCATGAGCAAAAAGAATTTTGTATGTTTAGGTTGTAAAGAAGAGTATTTGTCAAGATCAACCTTTCCAAATATGTCAAGATCAACCTTTCCAAATATGTCAAAAACCATACACATTCAAACGAGAAGATAAACCCATATCTCAACGTGTTTTCTATATCACTTTCCTAACATCTAAATTTAGTGTTAAGCAAAAACCATAGTATTCGTGAATCCTTGTTAATGGCTAACTTATGTCAATCCACTTAGCACAAAATCTCACTAGAGGTGAATAAAAATAATGGCACTTTTTTGTATGGGTGGGCTATGGTCACAAACAAAAATGTTAAATCAACAATCATATAGAGGAGGTAAAACACTTGTTATTGTGTACAAACCCACAAGAGTTCTTATATCATTGAAAAATTTTGGTTCATTTTTCTTCTCAAGTGGTGGAAACATTGTTTTAGGCACTCAAATCCACATTCTTCCTCTCACATTACACAACCTCATTTGGAAGCCAAAGATTCAAGCTCGACCGATAATTTGGTGATTTTTAATGGAAAACAATCATTTGCTACTTTTGCAGAATTTCACAACTCCCAAAGATGGTGAATATACTCAAGAAAACTAGAATACTTTCTAACTCGGTGACTATATGTGTTGTAATAAACAAGAATACCTTTCTAATAGATTTTTTTCTTCGAGATGGCAATGATGATGGAAGCAATATGAACCTTGATGTTTCCCATTGTTAGTATATTCTTGGAATGTACATGGCTTTATTGTCTGTAAGAAGTTAAAATCTCTAGATTTTTACTTCATTCTACTATAGATATATTTGGTTATGAACTTTATAGCATGTGTATAATCATGATAATGAAATGGTGGATTGGTTACACTTATGGTGAATGACTTAGCTCCCCACATCTCCAATTGGGATTTTGACCCCACTTATCGGGTTGTGTGAACCTTTTTTATGGTTGTTCCTTCATTATCACAACATTTACACTTTTTTGTGATGTTGTGAAAAGGGAAATGTTTTGAAAATGGATTTCTAACACACTTTGAATTATAACTAGGTTTTGTGTGGTGATTTCAATATGGTTGAATTTATGGAAGAAAAAGACACACTCTTTCAATGCAGTGGTGTACAGGTGAAAGAGAGATGTGCAAGAAGATCAATTTATTTGATCCCAACCACTGCAAATGTCACTCCTCTTCTACCATGTGTTTTACTTTGTCCAATTTCGAGAAAAGGCAACAAAAAGGTTGTGATAGATTAGATAGGGCTCTTTTTCTACAACAAAACTTTTCTCTTTTGTAAACTATTTAGATCTCTAGTAAATGTGGTTATGGGAGAACCTTTTTATTTCATCATCTCCCTATTGATTTTGTCTTAATTGGTTAACACCTCAAGTAAAAATGTTGAATCCCACTTTTACTATAACATAACCCACTTTTTTGCTCATGATTACAGTCATTCCCATATTACTTGGAACCTTTTCCCTCACATTATTGAATAACTTGTTTGAATTTCCTAGGGAAAATATTCCATCTTGCAAACCAATACATTCCTCCATATACATAGAAAACATGAGACATGTTTCGCCAAAATCTCACAACGATTCATAGTCGGTTCCCCCAATCGAATCAATAATTGGATCTTTCTCCTTTCAATGAGAATCTTCAAAAGTATAATACCAAGTGGAGGGACAAGCTGAAGATTGAAGAATCTTACCAATCTCATGATGCCTAGCTTTGAGCCTATATGTGATGGTTACGAGTTACAAACTATTTTTCTAATAATTAATCTACATCATCATGATATCAAGACAAGAAATTGATGTCAATCAAAGACTCTTAATCTTTATGATATTTTGAAATATTTTGTGACTCATTTCCATAGAGTATTTGTTACTCAACAAATTCCTCAAGCCTATACAAAATCTCTCAAACAATGTCCAAGTTGTTCTTTGAAAACTTATTGAGAGCTAAAAATTGTTTGTGATCATTTGTTATCCCACGAAGACATTCATGAGGAAACTTATCAATTGTCTAGTGAAAATTACCATGCAATTCATGCTTTTCATTATTAATTATACCAAGATCTTATGGATATCATGGGTTTGTTGGTTGGATATTTTGTTGCAGAAAAAATATGAGGTTCAACCACAATACACAGGAAAAATTCTTTCCTCGAATAAAGGGGAGGCACCCTATTTATTACTAATCTAAAACACGCCAAAAATATTTACAAGATTTACACTATTCTAACCATCCGGGGTTGGGATCTCATCCCAGTAGATTTATTCTTTATAGAAAGGAATGTAGATAAGGAAAGAAGAAGAAAAGAGATAGGAGGAAGTTTAGAAGTATAAGAAAAGAATAAGTGGAAACATGCTTTCACTTAGGAAAATGCAGATCGAAAGATAATAACACACGATCAAATAGTAATAATTTTCTGAAGATACAATAAACTAGATCTTAAAGTAAAGAACCATGTAATGCATTGAACATAAGAACAATACCTTAAATAAAAAGATATATCCACAACACAAAGTTTGTAACAGATATCTTTAATATTCTTCAATAACAAGATAGAAAACACAAAGTTTTTCTACCTCTTCAACTCCTAGATCTATGATATGCAAAAATCTCCAACCCTTGATAATGCCTCAACATTTTACACTTATAGAGAAGGGGAGGAAAAAAGGAAAATAGTTTTGATTTCATGATAAAAATAGAAAATACATTAAAAATTCATTTGGCTGGTTCTCACAAAATGACCCAGTCAACATGCGGATTCAAAAGATGTTTCAACATTTTGGAAAAAGACATGACGAATGCAAAATAAAAATGACATGGTTGGTCCATCAATCGGACTTGCCTTTTTCTGTTTGGCTTTGACTTTCTTAGAACGAAATTCCTAGAACTTCTGAATCATCTCTTAAGTCGCCTTTTCATCAAGTCCACAGAATATCGATTTAACACTTCACAAGTCTCAAAAACATTACCCATTTTCCCTAGGAGCTTTAGATGTTTCCTAATCAATTTAGACAAGTTAGATAAAAAAATTCACATAAAATTAACTTGTCGATAGATCCCAAATTGAAATCTTCCTCTACAGAGGACTCCTTTTCAACCAAACTTTCAAATTCCTTGAACAAAACATCCACAGGAAAAATATTCAGACTACCATCTACAACCTTCTTGAGGACTTTGGCCAATTCTTCTTCAATGTAATTAGCGGCATCAACCACCTCTTCCTTGGATTGCTGCAATTTACAACAAGCTTCTTGGAGAACCTTAACCCAGAATTCGATAGCCTTGCAAAATTCAAAATGCCTATCAACATCTGTCATAATCCTTCTTTAATCAAAATGTCGAATGAACCTTTTTAAGCTCACTAAGAGCTTCCAACGTCAATTCTCAGTTGCCATTTTCTTCTAATATTTCATCATTCAATTTATTGACATCCAATTTTTCCTTCTCAACATTTTTGTAGGCATCTACGATGTCCTTGATTACACTTTTCCCCTGGAAAAGAAGACGTTTAATCCAAGCATCTACCGCTCTACCTTGTGACCAACCTTCTCCATTTTGGGCATGGAAAAGAAATCAAAACTGATGGAATTAGGAGAAGGGACTGAATCTATACGGGTTGTAAGAGTTTGAGCAGATACGACAGTCAATTGCTCAAATTTTTCCTTCAACTCTTCCTTCAAATCCTTGGTTTCTCTGAGCTTCTTGAAAAGATTATCCATGACAACTTGTGCATCTTGTTGAGCACCCTCAGTGATAATCTTCCCAATTGCTATGTTTGTGATGTGATAATCCAAGGTTGTGATGTCCTCCTTGGTTTTATCAATGGTTGGTACAACGATCTCCACGAACCTTTGACTAGATGAATCAATCATGATATGAGAAATGGTTTTAGGTTTATTGGATGATCTTGAAGGTGCAAGCTTCAAAGAACTAAAATCAAAGGTTTTGAGGGAACAAGTGTCTTTTTTTTTCTTCGGAGTTTGACTCACCAACCAAGAGGGAACCAAGGAGGAAGGTTCCTCTAGAGGGGGAGAAGTGATCATCATGGTGGAACTTGGGGGTGTGAGAAAAGTAGCTACGAAGGATAGAGGATTGAAAGGATGGCGTGTGATGGTGGAAGATGTTGGAGGTGGAGGAGGCAGGGAAGTTGGAGCTTCGGTAGGAGATGAAAGATGGGTGACTTGGGGAGATTCTAAATTCATACCCATCCACTGGAAAGAGGGGAAAAGATGAAAAAATGCTTGCCATGAGAGATAGAGATATAAGCGGGGATGAAGGCAATGGGGGTGAAGACGGGGAAGAAAAGAGCGGCAGATGATGTAGGCATTGATGATATCTATAAGGTATAATGTGGAGGAGAGGAAGAAAGGTGAGGAGGGGATGAAATGGAAGGTGTTACTGAGGTTTGTAGGTAATAAAGGGAATTGTGTGAGTGGTGGAAGAGGAAGAGGAAACAAGTTGGGTAACTACATTATTGATTGGTATTTCTTGTGTGTTTGAAGGAGAGGAGAATCGACCACCACAACAGATGAAGTGGGAATGGTAGATGAAGGAGGATGGGACTTGACTCCACTATAAAACTTGAATTTCAATTTCTTAGGAGGACTTCCGCTTTTATCCTTTTCCATATGAGAGGGGCCCACCTCTCAAAGCGAATGTGATAAGAATATTTAGAAACATAAGATCCTTGGGTTGAATGCCCCATGAATACGGCCACGCATTGGTCAAAATGAGGATTTAAGCAACTCTATATTGAATGGATGCAAATTCCTTGATGGACCAATCAATTGGGAGAACCCCCAATTACCACCGTCCATTTTCTCATACATGGCTTCCATGAGAATTTCGTCATCGAATTCTTCCTAAGGAATATCGGAAAGAGATTCAAAGTTTTTATCTTGTCAAGGGTTAACTTGTTGTTAGATTTCCGCCTGATTGCCACTTTATTTCTACAATCAATAGAAATATCTCTGAGGTATAGAATGTGAAATTTCATTATTCCATGAGCCTTCATAACACCTTGATAATCAAATCCTGGCCTTGGTGACATGGTCTTCTTAAGTTCCCTTTGCATTTCATTGATCACGTCCTTGGCTTTGATAGTAGAGGAGCAAGTGTATCTTCCAATAGAGATTGGAAAGGGAACTCTAACCTTATGTTTATTTTGTTGGAACTTGTGAAAATCCAAAATTTTCCTAACCAATTCCATGAGAATCAATTTATCGCTTGGGTACCTGGGAAGGCGAATGGGTGATCCTAAGAACACTACAACTCGTAGATAGGTGAATTTCCAAAATTGTAAAAAGATGCACCCCCATTTTGACATTGTGTTCCATGTGGCATCATAGGTACTTTATTTAGTAAGATGGGGCTCCAATCTATAGATGATGTTGTAAAAGAAAACATCATTGACCCTCCTAAAATGTGTTTGACTTCCCTTGAGGGACAATTGAGGGTAGTACTTGTAGATATGATCCGAAGGCCTTGAACCCACTAGATTCAATCCTTGGTAAAACCTCATTCCATCCATGTGGCATAAGTGACATATGACATCATGTAGAATTTTCTCGTGATTAAAACCTCTTTCATCCGGTGTGTCGATGGTGTCACTTGATAAATTCTCCCCAATTGAGGTATTGTCATCCTTTCGTATGATCGTGAGAAAATGATACAACCATCCTTGGAATTCCTTGGCATCGGGAGCCCAAACACTCTATTGAGTAGTGTGATGATATCGTTGATTTCCAAGAAGAAATCACTTCTATGAATGGTCTTTAGAAATCTAGATATGGAAGACTTGGGTTTGAATAAGTACTTCTTGTTGACATGTTTGACACATTCATCCAAGCTATTATCCCAGGCTTGTTGAGCCAACTGAGGATTTGTCTTGACATATGTAGTGAATTTTGGAAGCTTGAGAAGATCATCAAAGTAGTCAATATCAACTGACTACTACCTCGTCGGATTGATTCCGAGCAGGTCCTTGTATCTCGAGTCATAATGATTGACACACAAAAGAATGAATTATGTGGCATTGAGAAGAGATAGGGAAGGAAATGGCCAAAGGTAACCCGCTATGACATATACACTGCATCCATGAAGTTTGCAAAGAACTTCCTACTCTGCTCTAAAATTCTTCTAGGTCAATGTGCCCCAATTTCGTGTCTCTAATATCAATATTAGAGTCGATATTGGAAGGTGGGATGACCCCCTGATATATATACATCATCTCTTTTGAAGATTCCTTTTTTCCCTTTCCCTTTCTGGATTAGACATGGAGGGTTGAAGAAAATGACTTAAAACCCCTCTAAAAAGTCCTGGAAGAAATTCCAATTTTGTCCCCTGCAAAACACCTTGGACATCTCGACAAACTAGTTGGAAAAACAACCTTTCTAAGAAACCCAAAAAATGGTTTGAGGTTTACCTCATGCTCAACAATTCCCGATCTTTGATACGCAATCGGGGTTTCAAACCTGCTCATCATCTTTAGTTCCCGATATACTATCAAAATTTTAATTATGTTTGGTACCCTTGAAAACCGAAACATTGTCGAGGTTGGTGGCTTGTTTGGCGCTAGGAGATTCCCGACTCACGGTGGAGAATTAACCTTGTTGACGATGACTAAAGTCAGAAACATTGTTGGAAAGTAACCTTCTTCAACGTGGGAAAAACCTGAAATGCAATTTTTAGGTTAAAATCCATTAAGTGAACTTTCCAACTTGTTCCATAAGATATTTATGAAGCCTTTCATCATAGAGAGTGAGTAAAAACACTCAAAAAAATTTAACACTTACTAAGGTAAAACAAAGTTTTGCAACAAGAGACAGAAGGAATAGCAATGAATTTTGCAAAACTTGAAAACAAATCCTCAATATGAGGAAAACAAGATAAAAACCCAAACATTCAAAATTGCAATCGAATCGGAAGGAGAAACACTTACCCAAAGACAAACCATAACCTTAAATCCACGAAAATCAATCCAAAAACAAGAAAACACCAACCGGGTTTTTATATGCAAAAGTAGGAGGAAATCTGATTGGAAACCGAGAGGACAAGGTACAATTGACATGGAAAAACCCCAATATTAATAAATGGACTCGCACTAATTACATGTAAGTCGACACGTGTGGGCCGTTAACTCCAACTTGACATTTGACTTGGAGGCGGAAGTTGGTCTACATGTAACACCTCATGTAATCGTGTAATCAGGTTCCATAAACCTAATACAAAGGAGTCTAGTAAAGCGTCGGGTTCAAGTTCAGGGAACATGCAAAACCTTACATGTAAATTGTTTACCTTTGCTCCGATGTAAGAAAACCCAAAAGTCGATATGTGATAGTGTGTCAGGTTTCGGGTTCAGAAAACACACGACACGTTGCATGTTGTGTGTTTTTAGGTAAGATGTTTGTTGCGATCAGAACCCAAAACCCGAAAGACTAGAGTGTATCAGGTTTTAGAGGTGGAAAACATTTAGCATTCAACATGCAAAGTGTCAATGAAACCTCAGAAACTGACTCAAAGAGAAAAAAAAGCATTTTCAAGGAAATACTTGGATGAAAAATGGGCCTTTTAATAGGTTCATCATGAAAAATTTGATTGGTTATCTCCATTTTATCGATAAACTCAAAAATGGAACACACGGCTTCAATGGGGACTTTCTTTGGTTACTCAAAGAAAGAGGAATCCCAAATCTCTAAAGTGTCAATCCATTGGGCTAAAGAGTCTAAAAGAATAGAAAAATAAACACAAACAAAACACACCAAAACCAAAGAAAATGAACAAACAAGGAAACACACTAGAAGAAAAGAACAAACAAGGAAACACACCAGAAGAAAAGGAAACACACAACTGAAAGAGTAAACTATGATACAATGCAAGAAGAACTTGCACTACTAGCGAAATAACTTGAGATGTTTCCCATTGTGAGGCAGCGGAAGTTCCCATTAAGGTATGCCAAATAAAATCTATTTTCTCCACACAACTGATGAATCTTGAAATGTAATTGTGTGTTTAATTAAACATTGTTTAATATATTTTACATGTTTTATAGTGCTTAATTCCATGATTCAAACAATTCATATCTACAAATTCTGAACACAATCATAATGCACAGTACCTTTGAAGTACTCACTACCAGCTTGGTCAAAGGATCCAAACTTATACGATACAAATTTAAACATTGTATAAAGTACTGATGTAATTTTATTTTATTTTAAAATCCCCTTATGGGTTTCCAAAGGAGCATCTCATACACCAAATTGATGTTTGATCAAAAGCCAGCCTCTGTTTTTGGGATAAGCTTGTGATATGCATGCACCAAAATGTAGCGTAGTTCTAATATCTTTTTGGCTTTGTGTGGATGGAAGGATGAAGGTCGTGAAGACACAATTACAGGTGAAATAAATGGATTGGAGCTAGACTTGTTATAAATGTGTGCATTGAGTTTCTGGATTCCCTGTTTCTGTTCTTGGTCATTATGATTAGTATACTGTGATTCCAGTTATGTTAAGGATGGTGTTTCTGTCTGATATTGCAGTTTGTTGTTATCAAGTTTAATTGGCATGGGAAGAGCAATATGTGTATATTAAATTATTATGACTGCAGGTGATTGCCTATATGATGCCCAGATCTTTTCTGATTTCCTTAGACTACCTATAAATTTCGGAGAGGGATTCTAAATGGGTTTGGTGACTGCTTCTGTTTAAGCATCGGATGAGGCACTTTACCGGATTGTTTCTGATGCACTGATGGATTATGGTTCTACTTGGCTTCTTTTCTATCCTGATCATTCGTCTGTCTGGTTCTATGACAGTTTTGAAGCCAGTTATACAAACTTTTCCATCTTAATTACAAATGAAGATTAGCAAATTTATCTTTAAAAATTAAAATGATGATGGCATTTAAGGACAACTGAAGCCTGATATTGATGAATACAGTGAAGTCTAATATTTTTTTGGTCTCTCTTTGGTTTAGTTCTGGCTTTGATTTATTTTTGGATGAGGGCACTGTTAATCTTTTTTCTAATGCTTTACCTGTATGTACATGGAGAACAATTAAAAATCCATATCATGTTTTATTTTCATATTGTTCTCATAAAAGCAAGTATTCGCCATTGTCTAAATACACTGGCTTAAAAAACCATCAAGTTTTACCAGTCATTTGATTAAGATAAAAAAATATGTAATGATTCCAAATTCAAAAAAAAAAAAAAAGATGCAATGATTTTTAAGTCAATCTACATTGACTCATATTTCCGGAAGATTAGTTGCGAGTATGAATGGTCCACTTGGTGCTTCACCCCTTTCAGCATGACCTAAATGTAATGAGTGTCAAGTAGATCATTAATCAATATGAGAGATGGGTTCTTGTGTACCATTCATGAAATATGGGTCAATATGGATTGACTTGATATTATATAGTTGAATTCGAAAATTCATTACACAATTTGATCCACTCCAAAAACACATACCAAGAACTTCCTACTTCTTTTAAGGAGGTTGCAAAAACCATCAAGCTTAACTAATAACATTTTCATGATATAATAAGAACTTCCAATATCCTCCATTTAAGGTGTGGAAACTCAATAATGGCCCATCAACGTTATTTTATGTGCTATGCACACTTGTTTTTGTATGGATGATTGGTTCAAATTAGGCATTATTGAAAGCAACTTTCAAGTCTTGATTTATCTTCCACTCATCACCTACATTAGCCTTACGATTATCTGAGAATGTTTGTTGAGGCCTCCTTTAGGTGCACCCATCCCACCATTTTGTCTTTTTAACTCCTAGCCGTTGGAGATCAACATGCTTGTCAATTTGTCAAATTTTAATTCAAATTACCTGTAAATAAACAAGTGATTAGATTCATTTGATAATAAAAATCAAGTACAATTGAACACTTTTCATTTCCTAGCTATAATATTCTATTGTGGAGCACTCTTGGATCATTTGTTGAAGCTATTTCTATCACGCAATTGGATCACTTGTTGAACCTATTTCCATCATGCAATTTGATATTTCTGAATACTTGAGGATTTTGACACATTAGTCAATACCCCAAACACAAAACCCCAAACTAACCCTTATCTATTTCAGATTTGTAGGATCATCTCGTTATAAGAAGTCAAGGGACATGATTCAAAAGCCTTTGCAACAACACCTAAACTAATATAGATATCTTAAATACATCTATCTAAAAATTGTCGATAGATATCAATCTCGATGCTCCTATCTTGGATTTTAGTTATACGACATTGATTAATAACCAAATTAATTTTTCTGAGAATTTCCCTCTACTGACAAATGACATCATTCTAGCTGCAACAATGTGTCCAGCTTGGAAAAAACATTTTCTAAGGAAAACTCCACCATATGGCCAAGATATTACAGATTTTCAATTGATTTCTCAAAGCAAGAAAGATTTTCAAGTGATGGCCAAATAGAAATCACATATGACAATCAAATGAACATCGAAGTTAATGTGATAACTAACTGGTTATTCATGGACATTACAGCTCCAACCACCATTGGCTGCCATTGTAAGACACCTATCAACCATAAAAAACTAAGATCCTTCTATCCGTTGTGTATTTAATTAAACATCATTTAGCAGATTTACATATTTTAAAGTGCCTAATTTAAAGATAGCATATTTATTTACCAAAATATCTCCTCCTATATCTGATTGTGTGTTTAATTTGAAATTGTTTAATATATTTTACATAGTGTGCAGTGTTCAATTCCATGATTCAAGCACTTCAAATCTACACATTCTGAACATAATCATTCTGCCAAAACATCCGGGAATCCCTCACTTCAACGTAAACCAAATAGCACCAAGGAGTACCAACTATGATCTATGTTTTTGAACATTTATCCTATATTCTTCCAAGCGTAGATAATTTGTCTCAGCAATAATTAAATGTTGAGGTTTATTGTTATAATAGAAAAAACAAAAGTTGTTTTAATAATACCACACAAATTACAAAGCTCCTGCAATAAAATCACAAAGAAAGGAAACACCTTATTCACAAGTGATTCAGTAACGAGATGAGCATCTTTCTAGAAGATATTGGTAATTCTTTGTGCAATAGGTCACTGCTTTGTTCATCATTTTCCCATTTTTCTTTTCCATTTCATTGTCATATGGAAGTTAAAATTTTGAACATATTTTTGGTGTGGTTCCTTACCTCATGCTTGTGGCGATTGACAAGACAAGAAAACATCTTTTCCCATTGAATTTTGAAAGGAAACTGAAGCTGTGCGTTTGACACAATTTTAAAAAGTTGAAGGCTTGCTGAAAGTTTGTCCTATTACTACTACTGCCTGGAGTAGATTAGATACAGTTTCTCCATCTATAGCGAATCCCCAACATTTGAAAGCCTGCTGAAAACCAATTTTGTTACTAGTCCCGTCTCAAGTAAAAGCATACTGAAACCCTCTTTTGTAGCGAAACCCAAAAGTTGAAAGCTCGTTGAAACCCTGTTTAGTTACTACCTGTCTCAAGTAGCTTGGGTACAGTTTCCCAACTCACATATAGAAACTTGTGACCTAGAGGAAGAGGAGGGTTTAAAGGTCATTTATGAGCCATAAGGAGAGCAGGTTCAGAAGGTCATTTATGCACTCGAGCTTTGGTTTACCATGCTAATTTGTTGCTCGTTTCAAAATAATCACGGGTCACCAGAAACACCTCATGAGGAGCATCTTGAATATCCTTCATCTCCATAAGGAAAACAGGTTCTAAAGGGCATTTATGAGCAATAAGGAGAGCAGGTTCAGAAGGTCATTTATGCACTCGAGCTTTGGTTTACCATGCTAATTTGTTGCTTTTCAAAATAATCACGGGTCACCAGAAACACCTCATGAGGAGCATCTTGAATATCCTTCATCTCCATAAGAAAACTCTCTAAAGGGCATTTATGAGCAATAAGAGAAAAGGTCATTTATGCACTCAGCTTTGGTTTACCATACTAATTTGTTGTCTTGACACTCTCAGGTCCTTCATGAAAAACATCTTGAACATCCTTCATAATCCAACTATCTACTGGCCTCAAGGCATTGGTGTTACAAACAGCTCATTATGTATGTGTGCACATATATATTTAACTAATATGAACG
Organism: Taxus wallichiana var. yunnanensis; assembly: GCA_018340775.1. Taxonomy (NCBI): domain Eukaryota; kingdom Viridiplantae; phylum Streptophyta; class Pinopsida; order Cupressales; family Taxaceae; genus Taxus; species Taxus wallichiana. Next base: position 518,310,190 of record CM031236.1, on the reverse strand, counting down.
AAGATTTTGAGAATCAGAAAAGCAATTCCAAAATGCATTGAAGAGACATATCCCACTTAAAGTAGCAAGGCATGCATTATAGAGCCACACATTCTTGCAACAATCAGCTTTTGAATTGCAGAGTCAAAAGCCAGTGTGAGAGCAAAATAAGCCATAATGGAAAGGATTTTAATTATGACACACTAAATAACAAATTCAAATTTTAATTCAGAAAACAATCTTTTGTGCAAATTAAGCGTCCAATAAGTCTGAAAATAAACATGCTTTCACTTACCGTCTTCCTATGTGAACACACATGTTTCAAAAAAATAAAAAGATCATACAAAGAACGGAGGAATGTTGGTTTATTCTAAACAGGGTTATAGCTTCTCCTTCAGAGTAAACTTTTTTTCCCTTAAAGATTTAAAAAATGTTCTTTGAAGTCAGTTAGATATTACAGTGCACTGTGGAATGAAATCCTCTGACTTGTAGATTATTTTGACAATGATCACAAAGCAAGGAAGCATCCATAAAAAAACTTTCAGTGCCTTTAACAGCTTTCCTTACTATCAATGAAGAGAACTCCTGGTGTCCTCTGCATTATATCCAGGCACAAAAGCTGACATGTGAAACCAATTTTCACCATCTCCACTGGGACATTGGGGGAGCCAATTCCAATCACCTTCCTGCAAATTATAAACAAGCACATTTCTGCTACCAGACCCTCTTCTGAGAAAGATATTATCTCCTGCTCCCACACAATTTAACCATCCCCATGCGCGAATAAGGTCTACATTAGAAGTTTTATTGAAATCATCCAACAGCCACGAGGGCATCCTTGCAATCTCCTTCCAAAATGAAGGCTTGGAATCTGCTTGAACTAGCTGCCACACAATTATGTCTTTAGTAATATTGCGCTTCTCTCGGACATCCTCCACCATAAAAACCGAAGTTGTGCATGCAACCAGGATAGACTTACTGTAAAAATACAGATGCAAAGGCACAAAACTGATAAACCTCATATCTTGGATGCTGTAAATCTCAACACCTTTGGGTTCTGAGGTCTTACAGAAAAACAAACCGTTGCAGTAAATAAGATCCTGAGACGAAAAGATCTTACCCGGTATGAAGCCTAAAATTCTCCATGAACTTTCAGAAAAATCATAGATTTCTATACAATTTGCAGTCCGTGTCTGATTGCAACCCACTGCAACAACTTTGTAGGGCTTTTTCTCATCACCCTTCACAATGAATTTGGCTGCCATGTGGGATATGCTTAGCATGGGAGGAAGTTCAAAAATATTTTGCATAAATGGGCTGCAAACCAAAATCGTAGTAGATTTGGAATTCTCTAATAAGGTTAGGCCCCCAGTTGGTCCTTTAAAAGAACCCACAGGAAGTGAGGAGGGAGGAAAGGAGATGGTCTTCCATTTTCGAGCAGTAAAGCAGAAGCAGAAGAGTGTATTGCTGAATAGATTGTGCAGAAGAAGTTGTGGGTATCCATTACAAATTTGAGTCCACCTGGTTGAGAAAAGGGCAGAAGAAAGCATAGCCCTCCAGTGATTACACACGCTGCGGAAACGGGCGATAGAGGGCAATGGAAGCAGCACAAGTATGCTCTCTATTATTTCCTCGGGTAATGTTGGATTCGTATGATCCCCATCATTTCTCACGCCATTTTTGGGGCGTCTTGAAGCTTTATAAACTCTGGTATGCATCGAGAGACCTGCAAATATTGTTCCCGAATCCAATTGATAATTGTCGGTGATGTTCAAAAGCCTCGGCGCTCGGTATTATTTTGGGGTATTGCTAGGTAGTATGTGTTTTTTTATAAATAAAGTTTCTACACGGACCAAGGTGGTAGATAATTTTTTATTTTTAATCCATGGAAAGCCTTTTTACGTTTCATGTTTTTTTGAAGTTCGCCAACACCGTGTCATTAATTTATAGGTAGGATATGCTTTTGTTGTATTTATAATTCGAGCGCACTCAACTCGACACTAGATTACATAGATTGTCGCATCATCTCTGCTCATGCTTCAAAGGAAGCATATAGCGGATTTACAATTACGAGTAAGCATACAACTAAACTAGTGATCACCTTCAACTTAAGCATCTACAAGTAAGGGGCATCCACGACATCAAAGTCACCCGGGCACGATCTTCGGCCTCAATTGTTTCGACTCTTTGTGTTGGGTATCCCGAGGCCTTGCACTCAAGAAGACTTGATCCGTGGTGGGCTTACTCAAAGCCAATCAACTTCACCAATAAACCAAGGGCCATTCGAACCTACCATTAAATCACTCATTGGGTGATAAGATTGTTTATATTATGATTGATTTTTTGGCTCCTTAAATCATTTGATGCGAGGATTTCGATGGAGCTTTGATAAGTCGTTGCCACGATAATGAATCGGAAGAAATTTGTCTTGAAAACTTTCATGAGGTAACATTTCTCTTCTAGTTGAGTATTTGTCACATGATGTTTTAGATTGCTTTGAATTTAATAAGGCATGTCCATGGTTTGAAAAGTTCTCTTTGGTTGTTTTTTTGCTAGTCGAATCTCCTTGTAGAGCATGCTTAAGAACCAGTGCATTGTAATTACAAAGTCCGCGGTGTTAAGCTTCGAGGGTTTCAAAACCTTACTAAAGTATTTTTCCTTTCTAAGTGTTCTATCATGAGTAGTTTTGTCCCATAGTTAAGCATGATCTATAGTTTACTTAGTAACACCTTGTTGTCTTCTCTCGTTGGACTAGGGATTTTGTTGTGCCTAAATAAGCCAAATTCAAAATCCTCATCTAGGTGGTTTCCTAGTCTCCCCTTCCTTTAGAAATTAATAGATCGACCGATTAAACCCTTAGGTTGTTGTATCTCGCCATGAGCAAAATGAATTTTGTATGTTTAAGTTGCGAAGAAGAGTATTTATCAAGGTTAACCTTTCCAAATATCTCAAGGAAACCAAACACATTCAAACTTAAGATAAACCCATATCTCAACGTGTTTTCTATATCACTTTCCTAACATCTACTTTCAACGTCAAAGCACCATAATGATTGATTTTTTGTTTATATTATGATTGATTTTTTTGGGGGCTTCTACATCATTTAATGTTGGGGTTTTTGTTAGAGCTTTTGATAAGTCATTGCACCATAATGAATTGGAAGGAATTTATCTTGAAATTTTTTCATGAGGTAATAATTCTCTCTTAATTGAGTCTTTGTCAAATGTTATTTTAGAATGTCTTAAATTCAATAAGGCATGTCGATGGTTTGAAAAGTTCTCTTTGGTTGTTTCTTTTGTTGGTTGATTCTCCTTATAGAGTATACTTAAGAATCGGGTGCATTATAATTAGAAACTCCACGGTGTTAAGCTTGAGGGCTTTTAAAACCTTACTAAAGTATTTTTCCTTTCTAAGTTTTCTATCATGAGCAGTTTTGTCCCATAGTTAAGCACGATCTATAGTTTACTTGTAATGCCTTGTTGTCTTCTCTCGTTGGACTATGGATTTTGTTGTGCTTGAATAAGCCAAATTCAAAATTCTGTCTAGGTGGTTTCCCGTCTCCCCTTCCTTTGGAAATTTATAGATTAATTGATTAAACCCTTAGGCTATTGTATCTCAATGAGAAAATGAAGTTTGTATTTTTAGGTTGTAAAGAAGAGTATTTGTCAAGATCAACCTTTCCAAATATCTCAAGGAAACCACACACATTCAAACAGAAAGATAAACTCATATCTCAACGTCTTTTCTATATCACTTTCCTAACATCTACTTTCAGCGTTAAGCAATGAACCAAAATATTTGTGAATCCTTGTTAATGGCTAACTTGTGTCAAGCCACTTAGCACAAAACCTCACTAGAGGCGAATAAAAATAATGGTCCTTTTGTGTATGGGTGGGCTATGATCACAAACAAAATGTTGACCAACAATCCTATAGAGGAGGTAAAACACTTGTTATTGTGTACAAACCCCAAGTGTTCTTATATCATGAAAAAATAGTTGGTTCATTTTGCTTCTCAAGTGGTGGAAACATTGTTTTAGACACTCAAATTCACATTCCTTCCTCTCACATTACACAACCTCATTTGGAGGAAAAAGGTTCAAGCTCAACTAATAATTTGGTGATTTTTAATGGAAAACAATCATCTATTACTTTTGTAGAATTTCACAACTCCCAAAGATGGTGAATATACTCAAGAAAACTAGAATACTATCTAACTTGGTGACTATATGTGTTGTACTAAACAAGAATACCTTTCTAATAGCTTTTTTGCTTTAGATGGCAATGATAATGGAAGCAATATGAACCTTGATGTTTCCCATTGTTAGTATATTCTTGGAATGTACATGGCTTTATTGAATCATCCCTTAAGTTTAATTATAAACAAGCTTAATTATAAGGATTTGACTTTCATCTTCAACGTTCTTTCAAAACAAATCACCTTTCAAGCCATCTAAAAAACCTACTAAAGCTAAAGCCATTGTCAACATTGTATCTAATACTAAAGAGCTTCAATGATAGCCGCATAATCATACATATACAAAATTTATTGTTGCTCTGCATATTCTATTGCCACAACTTGTTGAGAGCAATGGTATTACACTTCCTCCTCTAATAAATTTAGAATCATCTCATCCTAAAGGTCATAATTACAACGAAAACCTCATATTTGACTATCATTAATGTGTTGGACATTCTATAGATCATTTATTCAAACTTCAAAATCTCATTCAAGATCTAATCAATAATAATGCAATTGTGATTCTAGAGCCTATGGCTTCGAGTGCAGACTAATGAAAATTATAAGCTCAAGATGTAGACACAAAATCACACACTTTGGGTAATTATCTAGTCCCGATTGCATACTATTATTCATATGATTCCTAAGTAAGAAAATTACTAATTAACCCATATCTTTGGCCACCTTTCTTTGCTCTCTGTTAATACTTTTAGTCTTGCACCCTTACTTGCTCAATCTATATTTTTACAATTTGGAATTTGTCATCCTAGACACCAGCGCCTTGATTAGGATGCTAGCACCAGAGAACCCTCATCCCCTCGGGCATTGTTATTCTTTTGCACTTTACTTACTATTTTTGGGTCCTTTCTAGCCGTTTGAGCATCTTATCTTTTTGGTAGTTGGCCTTTTCGGGGTTAATTATGAAATTCAAGCAAGGGAATAATATAAATATGAGGTTATGTGATCATAATAAGGGACCAAACACTAAGAACTATCTATCATCATCTAAGGTTTTTGTTATCACCAAAAAACAACACCCTCTTATATGCTTACATGTGAATTAAATGGGCAATCATTGTTTTTGGAAACATGGAATTATCTCAAGGTGTGGGACCACAAACGATAAAAATATCCATAGAAGGTTGGTTCCTCTTCCTAATCTAATGTTAAAACTACTCCTAATGAAGGAAATATTGTTATCTACTCCTATTGTATGATTCCAAGGGACCATGGAGAGAGGAAAGTGCATGAAAATGAGAAATCATATGCTAAGGGGTGATAGCACCAAGAGAAGGGTGGTGTGAACACTTCAAAATGACTAAAATGGGAAAGAATGTAGACATGGAGGGTAAAAACAACACCACAATCCACAACAACACTCAAAACACCATTTCCATGAAGCAAAATACCATTAAACCTTGCATGGAGAATAAGAAATGCACAAAAATACTTGTAAATATGAAAAAGGCAAGAGAATGTAATAACTCCAAGCTAGAGTAGTGAAATAACCATAAAGCGTGATTTTATTTCTTCAAATTTTTGCACAATACATCACGTTGAAGAAAAGAGGCATGAATTCATCCTGCAATGTCTGAAAATGAGGCTTGGAACTCCATAAATACACCCAACAACGGAGAAAGAGGAGAGGAGCAATTTAAAAATATATCCAACAACTTCAAATGAGCTCCTCTTTTTACATATATAGAAGTTAGAAGAGAAAGAGAGAAAGGAAATTCGAATTATGGGCTTCACCCACCAACAAAAGATAGTAAATGCTCTGAAAATGGTATGGATGACCCTACAAACCCATCTCTTCTTTGTACCATTTCTTAAGGAGGAAGAAAAATGCCCATACTTCATTTATTTTCTCTTCAACTGCATGGGACGCTTTCCTTTGGAATGAGAGAGTTTTCTTTGTTTTTGGTCCACCAACTCCACCTACTTTCCATTTTTTATGATTTTTGAGTGTAGGGGATAGAATTATGAATCCAGTGACTCTAATTTTATTGGATTTAGTGCTTTGGGAAGGAGAAAATTCCATGCGAGTCGGAAGGGTCATTTTTCCCATTTGGAAATTTTTCACCTCTAGGATTTTAAACATGTCCACAGGTTTTCAATGGACTGTGGGATTTTTATTTTGTTTTATGGCTCTTTTTTCATCCTCTAGATCTAACTTGGTGATATTTCCAAGCCCCTCTCCACATCCCGCGCCGGACCTATCGAGCATTCGAGGAATCAAGGCCCACGGGAACGAGGTCCCACGGGGCTTAGTTCCCCTGCACCATCATCTCCCCACAACACATACCCCTAGCACCTTTTCTTTTCAATGTGGGATGACACTCCATACGGGGAACTAGTTCCCCAATGGAACTAGTTCCACTCTCAACGTTCTATCCGCAACCTACTACTCTGCGCTCCAAACTCCTCTTGCTCTTTGTACTTGACTTGATTTGGTTCATGGGAAACCGACAACCCTATAAAATCGTTACGCTTGGGCCTCTTGATCCCATAAACATCATCGTGTCCGCAACGAGCTCCCCCATGTATTGTGGCTTCTTCCCCCTGCTGACAACCTTGGCCTGATGGGAACAAGTTCTATCTAGGCTCCGAACTTCCGTAAAACCCGCAAAACGTTATCCCATCCCACTTCCTTAGCATTTCATGCTTTATTCAAGGTTAGGGAACCTTAGTTCCATCCATAGTCATTCCATTCGACCTCCCTTTTTTTCCTCTGAAATACACTAAAATAACCCTTTCCCTTTTTCTTTATTTTTTTCCAAAATTTCTCTAATTGTTTAGACTTTTTAGATTTGGGGAGTTAGGAAAAATAAGGTAGAAAGCCTTCAAAGCCAAAATTTCCATTTTTGCACTTTTACTAAAATTTGGTTGAGTATGAGAATAATGAGTCATGTAAATGAAAGGGGAAACCTTAGAACACTTCAGATTTTTCCATTTTTCCCAAATTTTCCCTTGTTTAAGCCAAGATGAAAGTGCAAGTTATCAAAATTACCTTGGGGGAATTTTGGATAACAATTTGGTGACTCAACGACTTCAAATGAGTGTCATGACCTTGTTGTTTCCATTGGGCTGGAGTCATCTTTACTCATTTAAAAACATTGGTTTTTTTTTCTTGATTATCTTGGAGTATTAGAAAAAACCCTTAAGCTGAGGAAATCCTTCCTCACCGTGTTGAGTTGAGACTTTGTTCACATGTAAGACTATATATATATATATATATATATATATATATATATACTACTCATTACTCTAGTAATCTAACGAGCTCTTTACTCATTTAAATCCTTGTTAGGATCTTGTGTAAGACTAACAAGTGGAGTTGTTAGATTCTGAATTTCTTCAAAGTTCTTATGACAACAAGAACATGTTTCTCAATGAATGAGTATCTCACCTCGTAGTCTTCTAACATCTAGCTAAAAATGCAATAGGCTACTCTAAATCTTCTTTGTTCAGTTGTACTAGTATTACAGATATTGTATTTGTGCCACCAAAAGCATATAGAGTGAAACCCTTTGAGAATTCTGGGTTAATGAGGTTTGGAGCTTGTGATATTAATTTCTTAGTAACTTCAAAGATATCTTTTCTCTTAGCTTTCCATTTGAAAGCCATGCTCTTCTTCAACATAAGTGTCAATGGCTTAACAAGATTTGAAAATTTAGGCTCAAACCTTCTAAAAAATTATCCTTCCTAAGAAACTTTGGAGAGCTTTCTTGTGACTAGGCAAAGGGTAATGCAAGAATGGTGTCGACTCTCTCCGGATCAATGGTTAATCCTTCTTTAGATACAATATGGCCCAGGAGCTTACCTTCATGAGCTAAGAATATGCATTTCTTCGATTTAGGAAACTCCAAACTACTTACATCTCTCAAACACTTTCCTAAGATGGGAGAGATGGTCAATTACATCCTTAAAAATATTGTAATATAATAAGATACACAAGAACAAGCTTGTTAATCAACCCTCACGAATGCCATGTTCATGGATCTCTGAAACGTTGCTCCAAAGCATTGGATAATCCAAATGGAATTTTCTTGTAAGCATAGGTCCCCCATTTTTGGTGAAATTTGTCTTGAACTGATCCTCTTCTCTCACCATGATCTAGTTGTAGCCTAAGTAGCCATCTAGAAGTGAAAACCTCTTTGAACTAGCTACTACTACTTGTAGAATATGTTTCATTGATGGAAGTGGGTAGTGATCCTGTAAGGAATCCCTATTTAAATCTCTGAAATACACACACAACCTGAGTTCTCCATTCCTTTTCCGGAATGGCATGAGGTTTGCAACCAATGATGAATTCTTGATAGGGAAAATGATGCTTGCCTCAATTAAATTGTTCAATTCTTTCTTCATTAGAGGCTTTATGTGAGGATTAACCGGTCTTTGCTTCTGCCTAATGGGTTTAGCTTCTGAATATAATTCAATAGTATGTTGAGCTAAACTAGGATCAAATCCTCTAAGATCTTCATAGCTCCATGAAAATATATCGGAAATTCTTGAAAAAGTTGTATAAAATCATGTTTTTCTTGTTGAGTATTTACCTTGCCAATTTGGAGCAATTTGCCTTCTCCAACTGAAATAGGCTTTGAATCTTCACCTTTGACCATGATATTTTCTTTTTCTTTTCTAAACTAGTCATTGGGATTGAAGATGGATTCCAGAGTCACTAGACCCTTTGGAAGCTTGTTTTATCTAAGTTGGACCACCTGATCCCCATACTGCTTTTCCAACTTGTCTTGGTTTCTTGAAGAGAACTCAACCTCTTCTTGAAGGAAATTGATAATCTGCTAGTCATTCTCAAATACCTACCAACTTGTGTTATTATCTGGAACAACAGGCCTTACTACCACCTTGATATGTGGTTGTGCCTTATCCTTTTTGATATCCTCAACAATGTCAAACGCTGCCCCAATTGTTGCAAGTCTATCAACAATTTCATTTATTTTTCTTGGTATGGAATTGATGTTGAATGCTTCAAAATATTCTAAGAGATCCCATACCCTATGCTTGTAGGCCTTGATGAGATCATTCTTGAATGCATTTATCCCTCAAACCTAGTTTACAATCAGCTCATTGTTCCCAAATATTTGCAATTTCTTGATATTCTTCTTCCTTTCCCAATGTAATCCATGGATAAGGGATTCATACTCTACTATGTTGTTAGAGCAACTAAATTGAAATATGAAAGTAGAGTAATATTTAATACCTTTGGGGGACACAGCACTAATCCTCCTCTTGCACCTTGTTTGCTCCTTGACCATCAAAGAACATTTTTAAAACTACATTCTCATCTTCATCATCTGGCTTAGTGACACTCAAAAGGGGTGAATTTTCTTCATGCATGCAATAAAAACCCAACTCATTCCTCCATTTCCTTGTATGGATCATAGCTATGCCATTTATGTTCCCATTCATCAAGTATCAAGTCAGGAATGCCTCCAATTTGAGTATATGCCTCTTGAGTGCTTGGGCAATCTTCTTGATCAAATATGATGCTCTACTTAACATAAGGTTCAATGGGGTATGTGGAAATTGGTTTAGACTTGATAGTGGTCTTAGCTCCATACCTAGTCTATAAGAGCATGTGAGACCAATCAGCTAACAAGTACCCACATCTTAGTAGTGAATTCCCTAGATAGACATGGGGCAAGGAGTGGAGGTAGGTCAATTAAAAATATATCCTGAGAAATAGATACATTGGGAAATGCATGCAATGTGAGGCTTAAACCTATGATAACTCTGATAGTTCCCATTTTTATCACATATAACTTTACTACACCCTTTGAAAGAGGCTCATATTTGAGGCCTAGTTGACTGCAATCTACTTTGGCATTACTGATTTGTTTTCCACTAAGTCAATCATGCAATTGTGCACCAAGGTATATCCTATGATAAAAGACACATAGAAAAGTGGAGGCTTCATGTTTATGCTTGCTTGACCCCCTTCTTGTTGCATTGCATTGGTAAGAACCTTTTCTTTCTCCTTGGATGAATCATTTCGGGTAGGAAAGCTTGTCATGGCAGCTTGTAAGAGGTCTCTTTGACCTAGAATTTCCAATGACTTGCACATGGATATACTCACATTGGTTTTCTTCATCTACTAAAGGATGTTAAATGAAGTTGGATTATCCTTTTGATGCACTTTGTTCACCACAACCTTTTCCAGTACTTAAACTGATACAAAGGGTCCCTTAGGCTTATTTTATAAATTGTATTTGAGCTGCCACCTCCTTGGAATGTCAGAGAAGGTTGAGAAGTACCTACATTTGATGAATTTCCCTCTTATATATCTCTTTTCTTAGATCTATTGTTCTCAACAACACCTTGAGGAAGAGATTGATTTATTCCACAAAAGTCCTTTGTTTTCCAATTCACAAGTGAAGTGTCACTTTGAGGTGCCTCTTGAGAAACCATTTGCTACTGATTTTACTCTTCATTTTTTTCTTGGGAAGCAAATGCACTTTGCACCATTAAATATTGGTTCATGATGTGACTAGGGTATGTTTCTTGGTTATGTGGGTGACCACAAGGAAAACACCACTCATAATCTTGTACAAGATTGTTTTGGATAGGAACTAGAGCTTTAGATGAAGAGGTTGCATTTGGGTTATAAGGTTGGAATGGCCTAGCAGAAGGAAATTGGATTTGATTCTGATTTGCAGCTTGGGCAGGGGGTTTATTGGGTTGATATGGGGGCTTGTTTCGTTGGTATTAAGGCTGATAAGGTCTGAAACTTTGGGCTTGATTCCTTTTAGTTTTCACCAACTCATTCCCAAGATTTTATAATTGCTTCATTACCTCTTGAATCTCAACTGAGGTGCTTGAGGAAGTAGATGCCTCACTAGAATTCTGATTTCTTGGAGTAGGGATATGATTTGATTCAGTGTTCGATTATAATTAGGATTTCCAATCTATGGGTAAATGGGAATTGGTGGTCTAGGTAAGTTTACCAACTTGAATTAGACATTTTTCATTCTTAATGGTTGTTGCATAAGCATCAGGAAACATTTCACCCCCGTAGATTGAACCGTGACAACAATATCAAAATTAAGGGCTTTTAAAAGTAAAGAAATGCACCTTACGCAGTTGGTCTTACGAGGGCTGGAATTTTGTCCCATGTCCTCTGGAACCTAAAGTTCAAATATGCCATGAGCTCATTTAGAGCCCTCTTTATGTTTGTCAATTGTTCTAATAAAGATAGATTATCTTCCCTCTCTCCAAATTGATTGCAAAGAGTTGTGCACAATGTATTCCAATTAGTGATGGACCCTACTTTGCTAGACTTCAAAACCATTGTAGAGATTTTCCTTTGAATGAGGAAGCTAGAAGCTTCACAACTAAATCCCGATAAAAATTTCATGGATAGCACAAACATTGGTGATGTATTGAATATGGTTAGCTAGAGTAGTATGATTCTCCCTAGTAAAGAATGGAATACTCTTCAAAGATGCTAATGGAATAGGATTTTGAGCATTAAGAGCAAGAGGGCTGCTTCTTGTAAAATTTACAAATCCTATATTTTCTTATTGTGCCATTAAAATAGGCCTAATAACTCTAGTAGATTGCAAGAAGGGCCTACCAGGTGGTGGTGTTGAAAGAGTTCTGTTTGGTGGAGATGGTGATCTTTGAATTGGTCTTCCCCTTCTCCCTCTTCCTGGTGATAGTTGCAGGTACTCAAAAACTCCTTCTATTATTGTCAACCTTGTTTGGATTCTTTTCATGGACTGAGACACTTTAATTGCTAAAACCATTAGATTTTAATGCTTGGAATGGCCATATGTGTTGTTGCGGAGCGTCCCAAAGGCTAAAATTTTACCAAGATACATCTCGAACTCAATAAAACTAGAAATATTGATGTTTGAGGTTCCATTGGGTGTGCCAAAATTGTTATCACCTAAAAATAGCACCCTATGATATGCTTGCATGTGAATTGAATGGGCAATTAGTTTTTCTAGGAAACATGGAATTATTTCAAGGTGTGGGACCTTGAAACTGAGACAATTCTCTAGAGAAGGTTGGTTCCTCTTCCTAATCTAATACTAAAACTACTCATAAGAAAGGAAATATAGTTATGTAATCCCATCATTATTATGTTTTGGAGCCTGTTTTCATGTTAGAGTGTGGTACACCTTCTATGTGTTACACTCGGGTATTTTTACGGCGGTCCCGCTTGTCACGGTGAGCGGGTTTGGGGGTTTGGGGTGAAGCCTCAAGCAAATTTTCATGGGTGGTTTATTAACCCATGGGTTATGGGTAACCATATGGGCTGTTTTTTTGGGACCATGGTTTTTTGGTACCCATTGTTTTGATACCCACGGTTTTTTGCCCATGGTTTTGATACCCACGGTTTTGTATCAAACTACTTAAGCAATTGTCTATTTATATGGTCTTATGCATATGATAGATGGACAAGCAAATGTATTGCAGATGTTCTTTGAATTCGGGTGTGAATTCTGTAGAGTTTGTTGAGCATAGCTCTAAATGGATCTGGGTATTGTATTGAGAGAGTGGAGGCTTGTAATAAAATCTGAGCAAGTGATTCTTAGTGGATGTAGCCCATATTGGGTGAACCATGTTAAATATTGTCTCTCTATGTTGTGTTATTTATTCTGCACTTTTATTTGAGATTTGTAATATTTTCTACATATTAGTTTCTACTATTGCGATTCTGTAAGGGATTATTCCGCATATTTTATCTCTTATTTCCTAACAATTGGTATCAGAGCTTGGTTTGGTTTGTTGAAGTGTTGAATCGTAGGGAAATTTTTAGCTTGAGTGGGAGCTATGGTAGATGATGGAAGATCTAGGGTTGATAAATTCAACGGGTAGAATTTTAGTCTTTAGAAGATGCAGATGGAAGATTACCTTTATCAGAAGGATCTTTATACTCTGTTGTCTGAGAAGGTGAACAAACCCTCGAGTATGACAAATGCGGAATGGGATTTGTTGGATCGGAAGGCACTTGGAATGATTTGGTTATGTCTTGCATCTTCGGTATTATTTAATGTTTCAAAGGAAAAGATGACAAAAGATCTAATGGATGCATTAGGGAAGTTGTATGAAAAACCCTCTACCTCTAACAAGATATTTTTAATGAAAAAGTTGTTTAATATGAAGATGTCTGAGAATAGTTTAGTAGCAGATCATTTAAATGATTTCAATATGGTTGTGAATATGCTAGCTTTAATTACAATAGAATTTGATGAATAAGTTAGGGCTTTATTAATTTTGTGCTCTTTACCTGAAAGTTGGAATAGCCTGGTAATGGCGGTAAGTAACTCGGTTCCAGCTAACTTGAAGTTGAAGTTTGAGGATGTTGTAGGGGTGATTCTAAGCGAGGAAATGTGAAGAAAAAGCTCAGGGAATCTTCTACTTTAGGGAATGCTTTGACAATGGAAACTAGAGGGAGACAGAAGAATAGAGGAAACCGTGGAAAATCGAAAGATCGGGCAAGGTCAAAATCCAAGAGCAAGATTGTATGTTGGAACTGTGGAAAGTCTAGGCATGCAAAGAAGGACTATTGGGAGCTTCAAGATAAGAAGAAACAATAGGAAGAAAACAAGGAGGAAAATGTGGCATCGGGTAATGTATGTCAAGATGCTTTGATTCTTTCTTTGCATAATATTACTAAATCTTGGGTTTTAGATTCAAGGGCTTCTTTTCATGCTACTCCACATAGGCATTATTTTGTTGATTATGTTCAAGGGGATTTTGGGCATGTTTTTCTTGGTGATGATGAGCCTTGCAGTATAGTTGGAAAAGGTTCTATTTCAGGTTAAGATGTAGAATGGGAATACATGGCTATTGAAGGATGTCAAACATGTGCCTACATTAAGGAGAAATTTTATATCGGTGGGGCAATTAGGAAGTGATGGTTGTACTATGATATTTACAACTGACTCTTGGAAGGTTACAAAGGGTTCTCTTGTGGTGGCAAGAGGTAAGAAGGTTGGAACCTTGTATTTATCCACTAATAGTACTAATGATTGTAATCTTGTGGCTTCAGATGTAGATACAACATTATGGCACTATAGGCTCGGTCATATGAGCCATAAGGGCATGGACATCATAAAGAAGAATTTTCCTAGATATACAGAAAATGGGTTTGGATTTCTATGAGAACTGCATATATGGGAAATGAAGCGAGTAAGGTTTCTCAAGGTTGGACCTACGAAGAAAGAGAGTAAGTTAGAGCTAGTACATTCTGATGTGTGGGGGCTAATCGAGATATCATCTCTTGGGGGTTCAAGTTATTATGTTACTTTTATTGATGATGCAACAAGGAAAGTTTGGGTTTATTGTATTAGAAACAAATATGATGTATTTGATACTTTTGTTAAATGGAAAGCCTTGGTAGAGAATGAAACAAGTCTTAAGTTAAAATGTCTCAGGTCAGATAATGGAGGGGAGTATTGCAGCAATGAATTTGATGATTATTGTTCTAAGAATGGAATCCATAGGAAAAAGACGGTTCCAGGAACTCCGCAACAGAATGGGGTATCAGAAAGGATGAACAGAACAATAATGGAATGTGCTAGGAGCATGAGGATACATGCAGGACATCGCCTTTTTCTTTTTGGAAAGCGGTGAACACAACTGTGTACTTGATAAATAGAGGACCCTCAAGTGCCTTGGATGGAGGCATACCTGAGGAGGCTTGGTATGGTAAGAAAGTTGATTATTCATTTCTTAGAGTCTTTGGATATGAGGTGTTTGTTCATATAGACAAGGATGATAGGACCAAGCTAGAGGCTAAATCAAAAAAATATACTTTCATTGGTTATGGTGGTGATGACTTTGGATATAAATGTTGGAGTATTAAGGAAAAGAAAATCATTCGATCTAGGGATGTAGTCTTTAATGAGAAAGTCATGTATAAGCAATAGTTGCAGGAAAACAGGGAAGAATCCAAGAAATAATATGTAGCGGTAGAGGATCTTCTAGATGGGAAAGTGACACATGAATCAGTTCAGAACCCCCTCAACAAGAACCCCAAACTCCTATATTGAGGAGGTCTTCTAGGGTAAGAAGAGAACCTGAACGTTTTTCTCCTTCTCTTTATTATTTATTACTCACTGATAGTGGAGAGCCAGAGAGCTTTAATGAAGCAATGCAGTAGATGCTTGATGAAAGAAGTGGGAGCAAGCCATGGATGAGGAGCATAAGTCTCTCATGGAGAACCATACTTGGGATTTGGTGAAGCTACTAGAAGGCAAAAGAGCATTGCATAACAAGTGGGTTTACAGACAAAGTTAAAGACGAAGAAGGAAAGAAAAGATATAAGGTCCGGTTGGTGGTCAAGGGGTTTGCACGAAACAAGGTATAGATTTTGATGAGATTTTTTCTCCTATAGTAAAAATGACTTCTATCGAATCTGTTGTTGGAATAGTGGCGAAGAAGACTTGCACTTAGAACAGCTTAGATGTAAAGACTTCATTTCTCCATGGTGATTTGGAAGAGGAGCTATATATGCAGCAGCAAAAAAGATATGAAGTCAAAGGTAAAGAGGATATGGTGTGCAAACTGAAGAAGAGCTTGTATGGCTTAAAACAAGCTCCACGTCAATGGTATAAGAAGTTTGATAGCTTCATGATGGAGCAAGGTTATATTAGATGTCATTCTAACCATTGCGTGTATACAAAGAAATTTGAGGATGGAAGTTATATTATCATGTGTTTGTATGTTGATGACATGTTGGTTGCAGGTAAAAACATGCAGGAAATAAAAGTACTCAAGAAACAACTAAGTGAATCCTTTGATATGAAGGATTTGGGGGTAGCCAGACAAATCCTTGGTATGAGGATAACTCGGGATAGGAAGGAATGGAAGTTGACTTTATCTCAGGAAGAGTACATTAAGAAGGTATTGGATAGGTTTAACATGCAGGATGTTAAACTAGTTGGGACTCCTTTGGCAGGCCATTTTAAGTTATCAAAGGAGCAGTGTCCCAAGATAGAGCAGGAAAGAAACCAGATGTCCATGGTACCTTACTCATCAGCGGTTGGCGCTTTTGATGTATGCTTTATGGTGTGCACTAGGCCCGATATTTTCCATGCAAAGGGGGAGCTATGAGTAGATTTATGAGTGATCTAGGTAAAGAGCATTGGCAAGTAGTAAAGTGGATCCTTCAAGATTTGAGAGGTACCATGGGAACAGGTTTTGTGCTACAGTGGATCGAGACACCACTTTACGTGGTTATGTAGATTCAGACATGGCTAGAGATGTTGATGATAAGAGAGATCACGACAGGTTATATTTACACTTTGTAGGTGGGACAACATTGAGTGACTTTCACAACTACGAAGTTGGTGGCTTTATCAACCACGGAGGTTGAGTATGTTTCTCCACGAGAGGCAAGCAAAGAGATGATTTGGTTAAAACAATTGCTTGAGGAGTTGCGGCATAAGAAAAGGAATGTAAGCCGCATAGTGATAGTCAGAGTGTTATACACCTAGCTAAGAACTCTGCTTTCCACTTCAAGACGAAGCATATACAGTTGAGATATCACTTCATCATGACAGCTTTGGAAGAAGATAATTTGAAGTTGGAGAAGATTCATACCAGTCAGAATCCTGCAGACATGATGACCAAGGTGGTCACAAGGGATAAACTAAAGCTATGTTCAGCTTTGGTTGGCCTTCGTGGATGACAGTGAAGGGTTGAGAAGCTTGCTCAGGAAATCAGTCTCAAGTGGGAGATTGTTATGTTTGTGGAGCCTATTTTCATGTTAGAGTGTGGTACACCTTCTATGTGTTACACTCGGGTATTTTTACGGCGGTCCCACTCGCCGGTGAGTGGGTCGGGGGTGAAGCCACCCTATCGAAGGGGGTTCGGGGCAAAGCCCTTGAAGTAAATTTTCATGGGTGGTTTATTAACCCATGGGTAATGGGTAACCGTTATGGGCTGTTTTTGGGCCCATGGTTTTTCGGTACCCATTGTTTTGATACCCACGGTTTTGTATCAAACTACTTAAGCAATTGTCTATTTATATGGTCTTATGCATATGATAGATAGACAAGCAAATGTATTGTAGATGTGCTTTGAATTCGGTGTGAATTCTGTAGAGTTTGTTGAGCATAGCTCCAAACGGATCTAGGTATTGTATTGAGAGAGTGGAGGCTTGTAATAAAATTTGAGCAAGTGATTCTTAGTGGACGTAGCCCATATTAGGTGAACCACGTTAAATATTATCTCTCTGTGTTGTGTTATTTATTCTGCACTTTTATTTGAGATTTGTAATATTTTCTCGCATATTAGTTTCTCTTATTGTTGCGATTCTATAAGGGATTATTCTCAGCATATTTTATCTCTTATTTCCTAACAATTATATTATTATAAGGGACTAGGGAGAGAGGAAAGTGCATAAAATGATAAATCCTAAGCTAAGGGGGTGATAACACAAAGAGAAGGGTGGTGTGGACACTTCAAAATGACTTTAAATGGGAAAGAATATAAGACAATCCACAAAAACCATTTCCATGAAGTAAAATACCATTAAACCTTGTAAGGAGAATAAGAAATGCACAAAAATACCTACAAATATGAAGAAAGGAAAGAGAATGCAATAACACAAAGCTAGGGTGGTGAAATAACCACAAAACTCTAATTTTATTGCTTCAAATTGTTGCACAATACATCATGTTAAAGAAAAGAGGCATGAATTCATCCTACAATGTCCAAAAATGAGGCTTGGAACTCCATACATACACCCAAAGAATCGGATAAGAGAGAGAATCACTTCAAAAAATTACCACTATAGAAGTTAGAAGATCCAACAACTTAAAATGATAGTAAATGCTCTTAAAATGGTATGGGTGGCCCTACAAACCCATATCTTCTTTGTCTTATTGCTTGAGGAGGAAGAAAAATTCCCATACTTCATTTATTTTCTCTTCAACTGCTTGGGACGTGTTCCTTTAGACTAATATATTTTTCTTTGTTTTTGGTCACCAACTCCACCTAATTTCTATTTTTTTATGACTTTTGAGTATACGAGATGGAATTATGAATCTAATGAGCCTAATTTTATTGGATTTGATGCTCGGGGAAGGATAAATGTCCATGTGGGTCGGGGAGGGTTGTTTTTCCCATTTAGCAAATTCTCGACCTCTAGGATTTTAAACATGCCCACATGCAATGGATCATGGGATTTTTCTTTATTGTTTGGATCTTTCTCCATCCCTTGGCTCTAAATTGGCGAGCTCTTTGAGCCCATCTCCACATTTTACGGCCCTATCAGGCACTCGGGAACGCAAGGCTCATGGAAACGAGTTCCCGCGTGGCTTAGTTCCCTCGCACCATTGTCTCCCCACAACACATAATCATGGCGCCTTTTCTTTACAATGAGGTCCAACTCTCCATGTGGGGAACTAGTTCCACCACTCCACATTCTAGCCACAACCCACTACTTCACACTCCAAACTCCTAGATATTCGTACTTTAGCTCGATCGGGTCCACAAGGAACTCGAGCGACCCCATGGAACCATTCCACTTAGGCCTCCTAAGCCCAAAATCCCGTCACCTCCACAATGATCTCCCTCCATTTATTGAAACTTATTCACCCCGCCGGAGAACCTTGGCCCAATGGGAACAAGTTCCATCTGGGCCTCGAACTTCTACAAAATCAGAAAACATTAGCCAAGCCCACTTCATTAGCACTTCGAGCTTTAGTTAAGGGTGAGGATCCTTATTTACATTCATAGTCATTCCATCCAACCCCCATTTTCCACAATACACTAAAATAACCCCTTTTCCATCTTTCTTGATTTTTTCCCAAATTTCTCTAACTGTTTGGACTTTTTTGGATCTCGGGAGTTAACAAAAATAGGTAGAATGCCTCCAAAGCCAAATTTTCTAAATTTTTCCATTTTTACTCAAAATTTGGCCAAGTATGAGAACAATGAGTCATGTAAAGGAAATGGGAAACCTTATAACACTTCATTTTTTCCCAATTTTCCCACTTTTTCCTTGTCTAAGCCAAGATGAAAGTGTAAGTTATCAAAATTAGCTTGGGAGATTTTGGATAACAATTGCATTCATCAAAGAATATAAGAGCTCCATTACATACATCTAGCTCCATCACAAGAGACACGAGGGATGGTTTTCTCGCATCACACTTTATAGGAGGGAATTTCATTCTATTCCATGCACACATTTATTACATTCTACATCTAGCTACTTGCTCATTATCCAAGTGCGACATACGCACAAGAAAAACCTAGGATATAATTCTGTACACACAAAAAACTACATTGGTTCTTAGATGTATTCCAATGCTCAGTCATAAGTTCACCATTGTGACAACTGAGGGACAGTTCAACCCATCATTTTGCATCTTTATTTTTTACGATTTGATGTATATTTGAGGGTTTTGTAGGTTTGTTCTTTATTGCAATTTTCCACCGACCTCGATGATCTTAGTATGAACTCGTAGTGACCAAAGGTGACTAAAGAAAATCACCTTACGACACCTCAAAGGATGTTTTCTAATAATTTATGCAGACCCAAGTACCCATAAATAGGTCCAGGGGTGCCCATGAGCACCCATGTCCCTTTCTAGGCACCCTAGTCTAACCTATCTCTCTAGATCTGCATTTTTCAAGGCTTTTTGCAACACTTCTTTCCTTTTGTTTAGTCTTTTACTGATTAGATCCAATCCATATTTCATTGTGAATCAGCTAAGGCTTTTTACCCTCTCTTTACACATTAGGGTTTCATTATTTATTTCTTAGTTTCTTGGGTGTAATTTCTATATTTAATTGTTATTCATTTATTTCTGCTATAGAATTCATATTAGGCTCATAAATTATTACGAAAACTTCCATTGCAATTATCATCAATGCATATGGCATTATACAAATTGTTGTTTCAAACTTCATAATATCATTCAAGATTTGATTGAAAACAATAAAATTAAGCTTCCATAACCTACGGCTTTTGCACCTATCAATGAAAATCATAAGCTCAAAATCTTTAGCAATCCAATTCCAAAACATGACAAGAAATTGGTTGATTCCTCGATTAGTCATACATATCACACAAAGGCCTCCTCCTACATCAAGGGTTCTAGATTTCCTAGTTGCTTATATGGATACTTCCCCACCATTCATTTCTTTCTTTGATCACAATTATCATGTGACATTTTCTTCACTTACACATTATCACTTACACATTAATAACACCAAGGTTAATCCTATGTGGTTCATCAACGTGTGTTCTATTCTACTTCGTGTTGCTATTGGCTATCCACTTTCATAAATTTCATATCTGATAAACAATTCCTATGGTGTTATCAAGCTTCACGTTACGATCGGTCATCTTACTATGTTGGTACCCTTCCTTTTGGGATAAATAGTCAAAGGGTGTGACACGCTTTTAGGTCTCAATTAGATTCACATGTCCAATTCTATCATCTCCATGAATCATTTACATCTAAAATTCATTCACAACAATCAATTCATTTCTATCAATGGTGTGCCTCCATCTACTCCATGGTCGCAATATCCTCCCGTGATTACCAATGCATCACCTAGTCCATCTAGTACACCACGGCCTCTAGAACCTAAAGAACAA
This sequence comes from Taxus wallichiana var. yunnanensis, assembly GCA_018340775.1. NCBI lineage: Eukaryota > Viridiplantae > Streptophyta > Pinopsida > Cupressales > Taxaceae > Taxus > Taxus wallichiana. The sequence continues at coordinate 518,289,384 of CM031236.1, read as the reverse complement.
TTTACTCCTAGCTCACTTACTCACACGATAACTATGCGGTCACATCGCTCTACTAGTCCAAAGACATCATTCTAGGTCCATCGCTAGGACAACTCCTACATCTAAACGCACTTCATCACCTCATTTTATTCCATGTCGGTGTCCATCACCACCACATTCTACTTCATATAGGTCTCCATCACCTACACATTTTATTACAACAAGGTTCCCACAATATACTCATCAATCGTATGCATATAGAATTCACTCACCTACACAATGTGTATCTCATACACCACCATTCTTAGAGCATGGTCACATGCCTTGATCACCACAAGCATTGGGTATATGACCTTCATCCTTTACTTTTATCAGATAGGTCATTCATCAACACACACTTCGGGGGCATTACACTTTCATGTGTTTCTTTCTAGTTGTTTCTATGCTTTGTTATTTTGTTTCCTTGTTTTTTTGTAATAAGCATGATTACGCACGGAAACTAATTACTATTTACTTTGAGTTCATGTGTAGAGGGCCGTGCATACCTTTATTATGGGGTGAACTAGGTGCAAGTACATGAAAGATAAAATTATTGGCATTTGAATTTATACATGTTGGCGTGTTCGAAGTTATCCTTTGGAAGATGGGTGTGAAATAAATTTTTTTACAAGTGTTAAGGATGAAGGTGCTCTTAAGGAAACTACTTAGAATGAATACCACATGAGAAGAAGGATCGTGTTGTGTAACAAAGGTAGGCATTGACATGATGAACTAATTTATATATGGTGTAATGGATTATGTACTTCAATGCATGGAGGTGTTTGTAAGGAGGTATATGGCTTGGAAAGTAGTAAGGCACGCCGGAAGGTTATAAGCTGCAGCGCATGAAATGAGGTTGAGTAATAAAGTAAAAGTGGAAAAGGTGTTTTATTATGAGAATAACTTAATAGCCTTAAGAAAAAGAAAAAGTGTTTCGAAAGCGAGAAAAATTAAGTCGATGGATTATGAAAAAAATATAAAAAGGGGGAAAATCAAGTTATTTGTTACTTTGTATTCAAGATAACTTGAACAATTAAGCTACCATGTGATTTTGTGTGATAGAGCAAGAAGAGGGATAAGCAAACTAGAGCATCATGTGTGAAGTTGTTTACGTGTGGCTCTTTTTGGAAGTTTGAGCCAAAGGTTGAAGTAAAAATGATGGCATATGTAGAGAGGAGTTTGTAGAAATAGAAGTAAAACAACTAGGGTCTATTGTGCTTGGGCAAGTAAACCATCTAGGACACAATTTTCAAGAGTAATGACACCAAAAAGAGGAACTACAACATCCCAGGAAGGAAGGGGAAAACCTCGCATAAAGAGGGTTGAGGTTGAAGTCGAAGAACCTTTAGAAGATATCTACTCTTAAATGTAGTACCCTCCTGGAGTATTTAAGGTCCAAACATGGAATTCGCAGCTCACAAAGTGTAAAATTAGTGAATTTAACCATTAGGCTTCAAGTAATGAAGTAATGTTGAAGGCAAACATGTTACAGGAACTTCCAAGGACAAATGAAGAAGGGCAAGTGTTGGTAGATGATTTAGTAAGGAGGAATCTTGGGAAGGCAGGGGTCCTCCAGTTGTTCTAGCTACCCTTCTTTTGAATCCCACACTTTTGTTCCAGTGGCTCATGTCTAGGGTACATGAGGATTACTTCTATTTTATGGGCCAAGGATGAGAATTACAACCCAACTCATTGAATAGATTATAGGTTTGAGAAGAACAAGGGAGGACATGGAACTGGATCTCTGTTCCAATGCAAATATTTTCAAATTGGCTATCAATATACAATATGAAAAAGGAGGAAGGGCCATGAGCATTGATAAACTCAAAACCCTACAACTAAGTTTGTAGCCGAGGTTGGTAAGTTGTAAATTGGGTGCCTTGGAAAGGTGGAAAAATGTAAACAAGAAATTTTTGTATAGTACACACAGAATGGCCCATAAGACTCAAGGATAACATCACACAATACATTAAGAATGGGATCATAGAAGAGGCCAACACACAGAGAGTGAAGAGGGAGAAAATATCACTTAGGGATTGATCCTCTTACTTATTTTCTTCAAGAAAATTGGGGTTCCAGATGGTTCAGACGAGGATATGTGGGTTTACCCACCAATGAAAAATTCCCCTATAGTTCAATTCGTTGGTTACACTTGTGATGGCATGATCACAAACATGTATAAAGAAAGAATAGACAAGTGGTACAATAGGTTTTAGACATATTTTGAAAATGAATGGTGCATCCCGTGTGAATTACCAATGGAGGTTGGAGAACAAGCCAATTTTACAATAATGAAACACTAAAGTATTGCACACTTCGTAATGTAGGGTGGGGAGATGGGCCTATGGTACAAATTGTCATTTGCATTTACAGCCATATATTTCAAGTACACGGTGATCGGATAATGGATGTGCATAAGTTGACATTTGATGTTGATAAGGTGGATTCGATTTGCATATCTTATGCGCAACCTATAAGTATGACTCCAAGCCTGCATATTTGAAGACATTAGAGCTAGGTATTTTGGATCTACACCCCCATTTGAACATCACAATAAAGGGGATGATATGCATAGTTTTTTTCATCTTGAGACCGAAAAACACATGGTGGAATAGAAATGGAGATTACAAATGCTTTCTTCCACATCCCGGTAAAAAATTGTTGTGCCACATCTTAAGAGGATGTACGAAGATACCCCTAAGGAAGAGGAAGAAGAGGAAGGTGCACTTAACCACTCACAAACAAAGAAAATGTATTATAGAATAAGGTAGAGTAGTGATGGCACGGGGACATCTTATCCCCAAGGACAAACGAGAGGAGAAAAACTTCAAGTGCGGGGGATCTTAAGTCGTCTCCAGCAAAGAAAGATTCTAGTGAATAAAAAAGGGAGAGACCTTGATGGAGGAACACAAGAGAGAATGGGATGAATAGTTGGTAAAGAAGAATGTAGAGGAATAGAAAAATTCTGGTGCCACGGAGAGGGGGAAAAGAGTAAAATTTCACTTAAGGATAAAACACCCGTGCATAAGGAGGCACAAAAGGAGAAAGAGACTGATGATACTTATGTCATCATGGAAGATAAGGGCGTAGAAGGTGGACTAGCATATGTAAATTTACTCTAAAGAAATAGATAATCGAGGTGAAATTAAGGAAGCGGTGGACTCCTAAGTCACCACACATGGACTTTTTAGATAACCCTACAAAGGTCTTGAGGGCGGAGTTCGAGCACGGTGCCCATAGATAAGTTATATGGTTGGGACTTAATGGATAAACATGGTAGGGTTTCACACACCAAGAAGATGATGTCCTAGAAATTTCATAAAAATGCGAGAAGATTTTGAGTTCAAAGTAAGTAATAATTCCCTCAGTGTTATAGAATTGAATAATGAGCCAGGGAAGAAGTGCAAGTCAGTAGAACCCATGTACTTAAAAGATGAACAGGCGTGTAATTCCTTGAATAAGCTGGTTGCGAATGTTACGCATAGAAACTTGGATGCAAGGGCCATCATATGAGTAGTGGTGGATGATAAGAAGAGGAAAGAGCATGAGATTGAGAATATTAAGAAGGATATCTAGGGAGAAAAGAATACGATCAAGGAATCATACAATAGGGCATGCGCATTAGTAAATCATATTTTAGGTCAATTCCTAGCCTTGGTGAGCAAGGTAAGAAATGATTATAATGATGATATGGAGTATATCAAGGACCTAGTTCGAATTCTTCCGTGAACATTAAAATAAGTGTGGTGATAACACCTACGAGTTAACAAAGGAAAAGAAGTGAAGAAGGTAGTTGTTGAGGCCGAGGATTAGTGAACTTTAGGAGTTGTTCACATAGCTCAAGGAGGAAACTAGTAAAGTAGACTTGGATTTTAATAGGTACCAAAAGTTTGACCCTATCCTTAGCATAGTGGTAAGTAATAAAGAAATAGAGCTCAAATCTATACAACAAAATAAACCAACAAATAAGATAGAGTGCACTAAGGTTATGGTTGAGTTATCGAGAGCAAAAAGAGTTGATTAAGGCCAAGAAAGGAAAACTAGAGCTCTAGATTAAGTAGTTTCAGAACATAGTGTTGGAGCACATGGATATAAGTGAAGGGGTATTTGCATAATTTATGGTGTTCATTCAAGAGCTTAGGATTAGAGTTGAATATTTGGTGCCCGACTAAATACGAGGAGTTATACAAATGGCGCCCAAGAAGGCATTGGAAGAACTCAAGGAATGGAAGAAATTGGAGGGTGACTTGAATGTTGAGTTCCCTGAGCTTCTTTAAAATTATGATGCTTGATGTGATTCTTGATAATAATGGTATAGCTCTGATACCAAATGATAGAATAGAATAAGATTACAATGACCAAAGAGGGACGGAAGCCTCACAAATATTATTGATCATGAAATTAGATTACATAACAATGCAAGAGCTGTAATATTTATAGATATTAGACAACCTCATATGGATAGACATGACACCCTATCAGGAACCAACTACGAGATGATAAGACCCATCTCACATGCACATGTAATTACTACTAATACCAATATTGAATGTTATCCAACATAACAATATTGAATGCAAGTCACTAGACTAGAGTGCACATGTTGCACATTATTAAATAAAAGACAATGCAATAAAATGCAATAAATATGCCTATGCTAAATTATGCTAACATTGCCCCCCTTAATTTTGCATAGTTTCCAATGAAGTGGAGAGGAACTCTCTCGAGCGGTGTGAATTTGTCACGTGCAAGTGACTTAGTGACAACATCTGCCTTCTGTTCAGCTGTAGGATAGAACTAGAGTTGTATGTTGTGCTTTAAGACATGCTCGCGTATGAAATGAACCTGTACTTTAATATGCTTGGTTCTCTCATGAAATACTGGATTGCAAACAAGCTTCAGAACTCCTTCATTATCAACATATACTGGAGTATATTTCTGTTGTGGTAGACCAATTCCTTCCAGTATTCATCATAGCCATATTGCTTCACAAATAGCTTCACTTGCAGCTCAATACTCTGCTTCTATAGAAGAGAGAGAAACAAAGTTCTATTTCTTGCTTCCCCATGATATCGGTCCAAATCCCATAAAGAAGATGAAGCCTGATGTTGACTTCCTATCATCCATGTTTCCTGCATGATCTGAATCTAAATATCTTGTCAAGAAGAAGTTGTTCTTCTTGTACTCTAGACCAAGGTCAACTGTACCCTTTAGATATCTTAGTATTCTCTTTGCTGCTTTCCAATGACATATTTTCGGTTCTTGCATGAAGTGTGATAAATAGCTGACTGTAAAGCTGATATCTGGTCTAGTATATGTCAGGTAAATGAGACTCCCGATCAACTACTAATAGAGAGTTGCATTCACCGGTGGTGATGGATCGGAACAAGATAACTGAAGTCTCACTTCCATAGGTGTAGCAATAGGAGTGTAGTCCATCATCCTAAATTTCTTGAGTGTTGTCTTGGTGTATTTCAACTATGACACAAAGATATGATTCTCTTTTTTCCATACTTCCAACCCAAGACAATAGTGCATGAGCCCGAGATCTGTCATGTCGAATGATCGATTAAAATCCTTCTTTGTTGCATCGATCATCTTCACAGAACTACCTGTAATGACTAGATCGTCGACATAAACAACCACAATGACAATCTCCCCCCCTTGCTTTTTGAGGTAGAGATTGGGGTCATAAGGATTCCTTTTGAATCCATGACTTATGAGATGCTCATCAATTTTGATGTACCATGCTCGAGGTGCCTGTTTTAGGCCATATAGAGATTTTATGAGTCTGCATACCATCATCTCTTTTCCTAGTATTACATAACCCTCTGGCTAAGTCATATAGAATTCTTCTTACAAATCTCCATTAAGAAAGGCACTTTTCACATCCATTTGGTGGACTTTCCAACCAAATTGTGTAACTAGAGCAAAGATCATCTTGATTGTCTTGATCTTGGTTGTGGGAGCAAATGTCTCCCCATAATCAATGCCTTGTTGTTGTGCATACCCCTTTACTACCAACCTTGCTTTATACTTGTCAATAGTCCCATCTTATTTGTACTTAGTCTTGAATATCCATCTGCATCCAATGGGTTTCTTCCCTAGTGGAAGGTTGACAAGTTTCCATGTGTTGTTCTTCATCACTGACTATACTTTGAATCCATGGCATCTTTCTAAGCTTTTGATTATAGGGCTTCTGAAATCGCATATAGGCTCAACTATTTCAACAACTCTACTCATTAGGGCATAATTGACCTCTTCACGAGCTTGACTATGAGTTCTAGGTCCAGGATTGGATGATGTGCTAGGTGCTTCATCCAAATTTGCATCTCTTATTAATTGAGTATACCATTTAGGTAACTTCTTAGCTGTTCCATTGGCTTGTGGTGGATCCAAGTTTTCACCATCATCCAATTCATCACTGTCATCTTCAGTGGGAACATCAAATTCTGTCTTCACAAGAGGTGTATTCTACATGTTTGTTGAGTCGTTGAGTGGAGCATCTGCTTGTTTCTTCTCAAAGAACTCAACATCCCTACTTGTGTATACTTTCTTTGCTTTCGGATCCCATAATCTGTACCCAAGTGCTTCTTCACTGTATCCAATGAATATCAATTTCTCAGCTTTCATATCCAACTTGTTCCTATTCTTCTTGGGTATGTGCATGCTAGCTTTACACCCAAATACTCTTAGGTGTGTAATTGATGGTTTCCGATTTGACCATGCTTCTTGAGGTGTCACTCCTTCAAGAGCTACTGTGGGCACTTTGTTCAACAAATAGACTACAGTTCTTGCAGCTTCTACCCAAAATGTCTTTGTTAAACCTGAGTCGTCAATCATACATCACACCATTTCCATGATAGTATGATTCCTTCTCTCAACTATACCATTCTGCTATGGTGTGTGAGTAGGAGGCATTTGTTGATGAATCCCATGAGCTTCTAGGTAAGTCTTGAACTCATTGCTTGTGAATTCCCCCCCTCGATCTGAGCGGAGAGTTTTGATCTTGCGACCAACTTCATTCTCAACAAGTGCTTTGAACTTCTGAAATGTCTCAAAGGCTTGACTCTTGTTTCTTAGACAATATATCCACATCTTTCTTGAGTATTCATCAACACAAAGCATGAAGTATTGACATCTAGAATGACTTGGTTGCATGGGCCCGTAAAGATCGGTGTGCACCAAATCAAGCTTTCCCTTAGCTCTATATGTGTTCTTCTAGAAGGGTACTCTGTGTTGCTTTCCAGCTAGGCAATTGTGACACTTGTCAGTGTTGTGCTTGAATGTAGGCAATCCTTTCACCATGTTACCCTTTTGAAGTGTTTGAGATAGCCAAAACTGATGTGACCATATCTGCGATGCCATAGTTTTGTAGATTGTGTGTCTTTAGCCACTAGAGCTTGATCATTCTTGTGGACAAAATCAAGTTGGAACATGTGTCCCACATTAGAGGCTCTTGCTACAAGCTTGGAACCTCTTGACTTATCTCTTATCAAGCACACTTTTTCTCCATTATTACTGTCAAAATCCAACTTCAAGTTGTGATTAAGGAGTTGACTAACTGATAGCAAATTCTTGGTCAACCTAGGTACCATCTATGATTTTGGTACATAGTGAAATGCTTCCAATCCCTTGACATCATCACCTAATGACACATGGTTCTTGTTAGGTGAGTCACGTAGTGTGTAGAACCAATCCTTGTGTCCAGTCATGTGTCGAGTTACACCCGAGTCAACATACCAGATATCTTGTGTGGACTTGGTATCTTCATCAAATTGAGCGAATATATGTGGTGTCCTTCATCCGAATCATCCTCATGTTTGGCAATGTACCCTTGTTTGGGTTTTCTTTGCCAATTACCATTTTTCTGCCCTTGATTTTTGTTGTTGTTGGACTTCCCTTGATTTGAATTGTTGTTACCTTATTGGTTATTGGGTTTTGAATTTCTTGATGAACCCTTTTTGTAGGAATTGTACCAACAATCTTTGATGTCATGTCCCCCTCTATTGCAAATGGGACACTTCTTGGTGTTGTCTCGTTGACTTTGGTACCTTTGTTGACTTTGATTTTGTTGGGACTTCTTGTGATTGGACTGAAATTTCCCCTTTCCTTTATGATTGGAAGATAGTGCTTGCTCATCTTCATGATCTTTGTTGTTCATTGCCTCTTCTTGTTGGAGTAGATTGACCAACTTCTCAAAGGTGACTGTGTGTTCACTCATATTGATAGTTGTCACAAAGATTCTGTAGGAAGGAGGAAGTGCTCGCAACACAATTGGTATGAGGTCTTCATCACTTATCTCTTTTCCCAATGCCAATAGAGATGCCCTCAAAGTAGCAACTCGTCTCAAAAAAACTTCAACCTTCTCATTGTGCTTGAACTTGAGAGTATGCAGTTGTGATAGTAGGTTGAGGATGGCATTCTTGTTCTTTGCCTCATAGACTATGCTCAACTTATCCCATGCATCCTTGGCCGATGTGGCATCTCTAATGTGGGGTTGCACATCATCTGTTATGCTAAACAAGATGATCAACTTGGCCTTTTGATTGGCCCTATCAAATTGAACTTGTTGTCTTCCATCATCAAGTGATCTTGTTGTTGTTCCATCTACAACTGTCCATAGGTCTTCAAACTCAAGTAACATCTTGATCTTCGGTTTCCATGCAGCATAGTTGTCTCCTCTAAGCAGTTGTGAATCTGGCAAGAAGAACTTTGGTGCTTGTGCACCCATTTCTGTAATCTGAATTTCTGAAAATCTGAATTTCGGTAAGGCTCTTATCACTCCGGGTTTATGGTCTCCTCTCAATATACCATCAGTCGATATACCAAACCTTTTTATATACGCTCCCTTCCGATATACCCGTCAGTATACATGGAAGAAGATCACCCTTTCAATATACCCATCAGTACAGAAAGAGGTGTTAACACACGTGAAAGAATTTAGTATGTGGTACGTAGACAATATCGGAGAGGGGTTTGTGCAAGCACAAACGGATGGGAGGGCTCAAATGTGTGTGTATTGTGTCCTTATTACTCCCCGTCATTTTATAGGGTCGATGCCCAGATGACGTTTAGGCAGCTATGTTAGGCATTAAGTGCAGTAGTAGTCGCGACGGCATCACCCGTAAGCGCTTCCCAGAGGCACCGTATATACCGAACGCTGCTATGAGATCAAAGATCTCGTGTGATAGAACCAAACATAAAATAAAAAAATTTGCACTTTTTATTTATTTATTTTTTTTATTTTTATTAGATCTGATTTTTTTCACTCTTTTTTAGATTTGTAATTTTTTTCAAGATCTCTCTCCTTTTTTAAGATCTCTTTTTCTTCACAAATCATTTTTTTTTTTTCAAGATCTCCAAATCTGAAATATTCTCGCCAATATGTTAGATCAATTGGCTATGCCAATGACTAATAAAAAAAATTACCTTCCAAATAAGTGGATAGGTCAAATTTTAGTTGAGGGATGCTTGGAAGGAATGGAGGCTATGGGATGCTTCAATGGCTCTCCTTTGATGCAAATCTTCTTCTCCAATGGATCCTCTCCAATAGTGCTCCTCTTCAACCTTGCTTGGATAGAACCTGCTCTGATACCAAATGATAATAATGGTATAACTCTGATACCAAATGATAGAATAGAATAAGATTGCAATGACCAAAGAGGGACGAAGCCTCACAAATATTATTGATCATGAAATCAGATTACATAACAATGCAAGAGTTGTAATATTTATAGATATTAGACAGTCTCATATGGATAGACATGACACCCTATTAGGAACCAACTACGAGATGATAAGACCCATCTCACATGCACATGTAATTACTACTAATACCAATATTGAATGTTATCCAACATAACAATATTGAATGCAAGTCACTAGACTAGAGTGCACATGTTGCACATTATTAAATAAAAGACAATGCAATAAAATGCAATAAATATGTGTATGCTAAATTATGCTAACAATTGTTGTATAGGTAAAATAATTCTTTTGGGAATTGAATTTAGTATTCTTTTATTTATTATTCATACAATCTCTTGAGAAACAAGGTGGACAAATCATTGTTGAGGATGACAATCCAATTTAGTGTGGGGTAATGTTTCATAGATGAATTGAATAAGTACATGTCATGTGTGAGGATCTAGGGTATGCATGAGGGCAAGTGCGAAGGGGAACACACAGAGGTGAATAGAATAGCACACGAGAGGTTTTCACCTAAGTAGGGAACCTTTGGGACTTAGCCAATTTTGTGAACCATGGGCTAAAAATAGAAAGGATGAGTTAGAGTGCCAATCAAGAAATGATTCAGATCGAGAGAAAAGCAAGGAGACTTGGTGGCCAAGGAAAGTATATTTTTGGATAAAGCACATGCAGAACGAAGATGAAAGGTTATGCATGGATCGAGCTATTAATAGGAATAAATAAAATCTTATTTATAGGATACTCTATTATTAGGTTATGTATAAAAGCGTGCACATTGTCTATTTTGAGCATACAATCTATTTTGAGTATACATAGGTGGTGAAGGGAAATTCCCCACCCATATATATATATATTTGTTGTATGTCATTTTTTTGTACCATGACCATGTAATATTGTTTATGTTTGAGTGTTGATAGTATTTGCATGTGAGGTTTTGGATTAAGGTTTGATACTTGCGCATGTTCCAAAGGTTTAAATATGGTGTTGTATTCAACTTTTGTTATGTAAGACTTTATTATAATGGATTATAGAGGATGGATTATGGTAATTGATGTGTCTGAACATGGTACAATTGATCTTAGTTGTTATCTGATCTATTATGTTTCCTTATTACATGTGTTTCCATTATAAGCTCATGATATGATGTTTGTAATGATTTGCACTTAAATGTATGCTTTGATATTAGTTATCATGGATATGTATGCTAACATCATGAATAAAAATACCAAAGGAGGGACCTCATAGCTTCGTGTGCTTCAGTGAGTGTTCATATCTATTTGAATGAGGTACCAACGTGCATAGAAGTTAAGTGGAAATAAGAGAGTACACTCCACCTTCTACTTCACACAGTCTCCATTGCCTCCACCTTATCCTCATCGATCACAGAAAATAGGATTCATTTACCTATGCAAAGTGTCTTTCTCATACACCACCGATCTTGGGGCATGGTCAAACTCCTTCATCTCAAAGCAAGAATCAAGTGGAGGACCCTTGTCTTTCACTTTCATCGGATATCACAAACATCAAAAAGCACTTGGGGGCACCATACTTCTTTCCCCCCCTTATAGCACTATCGAGTTATATTTCATTTCTCCTTGTTCACTCTACACTTCACACACATCATACACATCTTGACACATTAGTATCGTCATTACCCGATGATGCACTCTCGTGTTATGGTTCACACTTGATTGTTGAGGACATCCTATACATATGAACCTCACACATTACATGCTAAACTACACACTACACTACATGCTACATTACATACTAAACACTACACACTATACACTACACACTACACACTCCACATTTACACATATTCATATATTTATATGCACCCTCTACTCTATGTATTCATGATATATCATTCTCACATCTACTTCTATACGTTTTGGTCACTACCCTATGATGCACTCTAGTTCCATGGTCCATACTAGATTGTTGAGGGTATACAAATCAAATGGACATCACCACACTCACTCATGCACCCTATACATTATATGCTTTATCAATCACATCTTTCTTGTACACACATTCAAACCATTTCCCGATGATGCACTCTTGTTTTATAGTTCATTCTTGACTACTAAGGGGTATATATAAATGAACCTCATCACATGCATACTCATGCACATCAATTTCATGGGTACGTGGATCCTAATACACTCACACTACATTCATTCTATCTCATCCACAACATATTGCATATCTTGGTCACATTTACTCTTGCTTTCTCATTTTTACATCCACACTTCTTACACATGCTAGATAGATATTTGGTATGTCGTTATCTTTCTATATACACATGTGTGTTCACTTTCCTTCTAGTTGTGATTTCATATTCTACATATCAATACACATAACATGGATGTTTGGTGCATTACCTAATACCAGTCCCACAACAGATCTTGGGGGCATCCACTTTCGTACATTATAGGTGTTATTGTTTCATTTTTAATAGCACATAATTATCATATTATACACACTTTGACATAATTTTTATCTTTTCTAACAGGCTAACAAGTGCTTCATGTGTAGAATTTTCTTTACATGTCTACTTACTTCCATGGTTGTTTGATTCTCTGATTGCTACTGTTTGTGTTTGTTTTCCATTATTTGCGGGTTTTTCCATATGTCTCTCTTGTTATTTAATTTTTGTATGTTTGTGCCATTGAGGACTTGATTGTCTTGTGACATCATGAGTGATGTACCATGTTTGAAACCCACTTTTCTTGGTCTAATATTTCTTCTTGTGTGTTTACAGTGTCTTCTTACATCTTAGCTTACACATTGTCTACTTGTTTGCTAACTTACACATCGTATTTTGCATGTGTTTTTATCTTGATTGTACTAACACTTGTCTCCTAACCATTTCATTTATGTGTGCCTTGCTTCTACCAAGCACAATCTCTTCCCCCGTAGGGCATTAATTTCATCACGGTGCTCGGTCCTCCTTTGGGATGCATAGTCCTCAATGACCTTGCATACACCCCAAATGATGGGGCATCTATTGGGTGAATAATTCAGCCCACACAGCAGTTCATAGTCATCACACAACACAATTCAAAGTTGGTAAATCACAATCATCAGTCACAATAATGGCCTAGATCTAACTTGGATCCTTAGTACAACACAACCACCGCGCTGGACCGGACCAGACAAGAATGATGGGCTCCCCTAACCCTTCTTGGATGCTTGTGACTAGGTGGAAGTTACACATCACTTTTAGTTTATCACAGTCTACAACACTTCACACAATGTATTTTACAAGGTACGCATTCCTTATCACTCGGCATGTATGCATTACACAACATATTCTACTTTCACATTGAAGAAAAAATATTTAAAACAAATTGGATTTTTGCACACTATCTACGATGGTGTTCATTCTTTAAGAAGTAGTCAAATATTTGGAGAATTAAAGCATAATTTTCTCCCTACACTTCTTCGATGTCTTGGTGTGAGATTGCCCAAAAACTCACACACATCACAACTGCATGAGACTACCTTAAAAATAACTCTTCTACATCATTCAGGATACTTTCTACACTTTCCTCTCATTATGAATCAGATGCACATGTCCCTTTTTAAATTTTCACATATTTCTTACATACTTTTTACTCGTTTTGATCATATACACGTATATTTGACTACTTGATCATTCTTCTCTTTTGCATGTCCGTCCTTAGGTGAAGCGGTAGTCAAATCAACAACATCAATCACATGATAATCGAACCAACAATAGGTACTATCGTGACATCTACATATACGATCTTGTCCTAGGGTCATCATCACTTTTTTCACTTTCTCTTCTTTAGCTTCCACGTTTCACATTTTATCACTCCACGCTTTTCCTAGTCTCTGGCTCACTTTTTCGCCATCAATCTATATGGTTATCAAGTAAACATCTCTTATCTACTTTATGTTATAGAGATTTTGCTCAACAACATAAAGTGGGGAAAATTTAGACACTAAATCACACACTTTGGGTATCTATCTAGTCATGATCATATACTACTATTCATATGATTCCTAAGTAATAAAATTACTAATTAACCCATGTCTTTGGCCATCTTTGCTTGCTTTATATTGCCTCTATTGATCTTACACTCATGCTAGCCCAGCTTGTCTTTTCATACTTTGGAATTTCTCATCCTAGACACTAGCGCCAAGCCATGACACCAGCACCAAGTGCCCTCGTCCCCTTTGGGAACCCTTGACCTCTTTGTACTTTATTCACATCTTTTGGGTCCTTTCTAGCCATTTAGGCAACTTATATTTTTGGTAGTGATCATTTTTGGGCTAATATGAAATTCAAGCAAGGGAATCATATAAATATAAAGTTATGTGATCCTAATAAATAACCAAGCACTAAACATTAGCTATCACCACCTAAGGTTACATTCAAAAGCTATTATCAAGAGCATTCAAGCATCCACACATAAGGATAATGGACTGATTCTTTTGCATACACTTCATAGGAGGGGAAGTTCATTGTTTCATGCCCACATCTAGCTACTTTATCATTATCATTATCAGTGCGATATACTAGCGACAAGAAGCGAAGGACAACGAGCATCTCACAACCCAACGAAACTAGTTTTCTAAGGTCCCGAGCAGACAGAGAACCCGAATAGGTCTAGGAACCCCAGAGTCCTTGACCCTCTATAGACACCCCAATCTAGAATATTCCAACATATCTAGATTTTTCTTAGGCTTGGTGTGACCATTTTCCCTCTTTGTTTATCACTTTTTCACTTTGGCATAGTTCAGAGATTATTTTTTAAAAGCTAAGTCATTGTATCTCTTCATTTTCACTTAAGGGTTTTAAATCTTAGTTATTTTTTTCTTGGGTTTATTTTGTACTTAATTGTTTATTCATTTACTGCTACATTGCAATCAAATTTAGGCATCTATAAATTCTATATTTGATTAATCACACATAGGTGATGAACTACTAGAAGGTCCAAAAGAACATCTTTCCTAAAAGTGCGAGATTAAAATTGTGTTATCGTAGCAAATAAAATAATAGATCAACTTCACCTTTAGATCAGCTAGATCGAATGTATACCATTCTTTCCAGCTTGAATCTAGAAAGAAACATTAGAACAAAGAAAATAAAGAGTCACCAATAGCATAACGGAATTAGTCTTACGTGTCCGTGATCCCCAGCGGAGTTGCCAAAAATTGTTGGTTGGATATTTTGTTAAGGAAAAAATATGAGGTTCAACCATAGTACACGGGATAAAGTTATTCCTTGAATAAAGGGGAGGTGCTCTATTTATTACTAATCTAAAAAATGCCAAAGAATATTTACAAGATTTACACTATTCTAACCATCTATGGTTGGGATCTCATCCCAATAGAAAGGAGTGTAGATAAGGAAATAAGAAGAAAAGAGATAGGATAAAGTTCATAAGTAAAAGAAAATAATAAGTGGAAACATGTTTTCACTTAGGAAAATGTAGATTGAAATATAATAACACACGGTTAAATAGTAATAACTTGCACATAAAGATACAACAAACTAGATCTTGAAGTAAATAACCATGTAATGCATCAATATAAGAATAATACCTTAAATGAAAAAGATATATCCACAACACAAAGTTTGTAATAGATATCTTTAATATTCTTTAGTTAGAAAATAGAAAACACAAAAAAATCTACCTCTTCAACTCTTAGATCTATGATATGCAAAAATCTCCAACCCTTGATAATGCCTCAACATTCTACACTTATAGATAAGGGAGGATAAAAAAGGGGGAAACAATTTTGATTTCATGCTAAAAATAGCAAATACATTAATAATTCATTTGATTGGTTATCACAAAATGATCCAATCAACATGCATATTCAAAAGATGTTTAAACATTTTGGAAAAAGACATGTCGAATGCAAAATAATGGCATGGTTGGTCCATCACTCGTAATTTTCTTTTTCCTCTTCGGCTTCAACTTGCTTGAATGACATTCTTGGAACTTCCTCCTATCTCTTTTCTTCTTCTTTCCTTATCTACATTCCTTTCTACAAATAATAAATCTAATGGGATGAGATCCTAACCACATATGGTTAGAATAGTGTAAATCTTGTCAATATTCTATGGTGTGTTTTAGATTAGTAATAAAAAGGGTGCATCCCCTTTATTTGAGGAGGGAATTTGTCCCATGTACTATGGATGAACCTCATATTTTTTCCTCAACAAAATATCCAACCAACAGGGTCCAAATTGGCATGATTTATACTTGGAAGTTATCCAAGCCAATTCCTTGTAAATTCATTAATTCAAAACAACATAAAATTCATTCCAAAATTTGGGGACCCTAAGATCATTTTCAATTTCTTCCCTATCATTCTCATGAATGTTTTTTATAAGATATTTATAAAGCTCTTGCTTTGTGTATGAGATATTTTATACCTCTCATCATTCACCTAGAGTATGGTGGTTTTTTTTACGCAATATATGCATTTTAGATAACTTAATTTTCTTATGGGAAGGGATGAAATGATGATATCATTCCTCACAATAGACATCTCTTTTCATAAAATATGATTTTGAGAAATCTTATGATTAAATTGAGAGGCCCTTCATTATTGTTATGCTTCGGCCTCTCAAATTTTAGGACCATATTTAGTTAATGGTCAATATGTTATTCCAGGATGGATGGTAGATGTTCTTGTATTACCAGCAATAGAGCACAATATGAATAGTTTGGGAATTTTGGATCCATTAGGTAATGTTATCCCATGGCCATCTCTCTTCATTTTTATCAACTAGAGGTTTTAGTTATTTGTAGTATCCTAAATTTAATCCTAACACTTGGCAATGTGACTTTTTGTACTTATCTTAATAAATAATCTATTTACAAATATTTGACTAGTTTTAGTCATCTTTACACTCTTCAAAACACTCATTGATATCCCTTCTCTAGTTCATCTTACCATAAATCAATTTATCTTCAAAAAATAAATGTACAAAAACCTCCATATCTCAATTATAATTTATGTCAACCCCGAAAAACTATCATGGGTCATAGAAAGGTTCACTCTCAAACTAATACACCTTCCACAAACATGTCTTCCTTGCTTCTAACAATAACACATTCAAATATGTATCTTGGCTTTGTCAACCTTGGAAATATTTTGGGGTCAATTCAATGGGAAAACTAATAAAAGGTCTTCTAAAAATACAAACATGGACTAGCTTATTAGAACAACCTAAAATATCTAGGAAAGGTAAATAATAATCATTGAAACATCTTATAATTATTCAATACCGTTACAAATTAGTTGATTTATGTAGACACTAAATCATGCACTTTGGGTACATATCTAGGTCCTAGTCACATACTACTATTCATATGATTCCTAAGTGAAAAAACTAGCAAGTAATAGAAAAAATGCCAAAGAATATCTGTCACAATTGCTAGTTTTCTCACTTAAGAATCATATGAATAGTAGTATGTGACTAGGACCTAGAAATTTACCTAAAGTGTGTGATTTAGCGTCTACATTTTTCCCCAATTTATTCCCTAACTTTATGGTTTTTAGTGAATACTCAATAACATTAAGTAGATTCCGAACAAGTTATTCATTATATTTCCCAAATGAGAGACTCAAACCCCATATAGTTCTCCTAGTGCATGTGCATAAGTGAATGAAAATCTAGAGTGCCTTCCTTTATGTTTTTGTGCTCCTAACATGATAGTGGGCTTAGTTAAGTATTATTTGTGTGTAACCCTTCTTCAATGCATAATAGAATGTTGATAGACTTATATTTTATAAGGTGAAGCCCTTGTAGTGCTCTTGAAATTAGTTCTTGTAAGTTGGATACTTGAAATTTCTTGGTAATACTTCCATCATATAGGCCTTTTAGCAATATTGTATATAGGGATATTTTACTTTAAATTTAGGACCTAATGGTGCACAATGTTTACCCACATCGAAAGAAACTCATGATTCCAATGGTAACAAATGGACCAAATGACCAAAATAACCATATTTTGACTCCAAAACACTACCGTCCACTTTTGGACTACCGTTTTTTGCTAGTGTCTAGTCTAACGGTAGTGTCCAGGGACCCAAAACACAAAAAGAATCTAACACATCTATAGATATTTGTGACCTAGTAAAACAATATGCTAAGACAATATATATAAGACATGAAACATAAATAAACAAGCCACAATATGACAACAATGTAGGATTATGCACCACTAGATATTTCCTTCACTATTTAAGATTTTTATACATACAAAATTGACAAAAGTGTCTTATGTGTCAATTTTAAGTGTCTACATCCCCCCAGTCCCCTCCTCCTCCACACTTTAATCTAGTAAATTATAAATTTTCTAGTTTAAATATATAAATCAAGGTAAATTTTAGTGGCAACTATTTGCTCATAAAACTTTTAAGCGCAAGGATTAGGACCGGATCACCTAAATTTTATGGGTCCAAGATACTTTTAAGGGTTAGTTTACCTAGCATTTACACCAATAATTGACTTTTTTAACTCAAATCTTCATTAGCGCAAAATAAAAAAATTTAAAACTCACCTTCATATATATACTAATTACAAATTTACAATTATGAATATCAAGTACACATCAATTTTTATTCATAATTCATTTACCCATGCTCGTGGTCCTGTGGGCATTAACAATCGAGATCAACCGCATATTATATCCATCTAAAGCATCAAGGTATTTTAACTATTGATATGGAATTTTGTTGAAATTGCATATGGTGAAAATGTTGGAAACACTACTAGTTAGTAGCACATTACATGTTACCGACCAACACACAATATATGTTACTTTGGTTGGTAGCATACATTGTCAACATGTCGAGTAAGAAAGTATATGCTATTGGTCGATAAATGTAATAAATGCTACTTTGGTAGGTATCATATACTATGCTACTAGCTAGTATCAATTTTTTTTAAAAATGCTACAATAATAATTGTTATTAGCCAATAGTACAAAGATATGTCACTCGGTCGATAGCATTTTTTTGTTTTTTAAAATGCGAGATAAAATTATTACCGGTCGGTGGTACAATATACTCTATAGTTCAATAGCACATTATATGTTTCAATAGCAAAATATATTCTACCAAATGGTAGCATATATTGTGCTACCAACCAATAGAAAAATAATCGCTATCGACCGATAGCACAATACATGTTACCACTTTGGTAGCACAATATTTGCTACTTTCTCGGTAGCTAGTTTTTCAAACATTACGTAAAAAAAACTTGCTACAAACAAGAGCTACAATATATGTTATTGTCCGTATCACAATATATGTTATAGGCGCGAACATATATTGTACTATCGACCAACAACATTTTTTATTAATGTTACATAAAAAGAAAAAAATATGGGATATTTTTACTTACACCATATTTTGTGAGGACATATTTCTCATCAAGACAATCGTTTTAATTGCTAACATCAAAAAAAAAAATTAAAAATTCCATGCAAAATTAGTGAAATCAACGTTTTTCACAAAACAATGTTTTTTTTTTCGTTTATGTTGTATTTTGCAAGTAAAATTTTCTCATAGAGATATTCGCTTTTAATTGTTGTCAAAACTGATTTCGGAAGATTGCATATGTTAACGGCCGATAGTTGTTATTGACCAATAATATATGTTGACAGCCAATAGTTGCTACCAGCCAACAACATTATCAATTAACTCATCAACCGTTTGAAACTCATTTCCTTCCTAGTCGCCACGATTTCGAAAGTCATTTTTACACATTCGTCAAGTAATATCTATGAGTTTTTAAGGGGGTCTTAAAATTTTCCCAGATATAAATAAGAAGTGTACCTAATTAAGTTAGTTGTTATCCATAGAGTGTCATTTACATGGATACACTTGAAAGTTTTATGCATTGTGTCAACCAAGGAGAAAAGGGTATATAAGTAGAGATGTGGAATTCTCACGAGTCTTTTTTTGAATCACTCACTTGGAAAAAATATTAATGTATGTCTCAAAAATGTGGAGATGATTATTCTAATGAATCCCTATTAAATAAGAGTAATCAGTCCTCAACTCTATGTACTAGAAACAATTAAAGACTAAGATGTTGGGTGTGAAATAATTCCCAATACCGAAGGGGGTGGGAACCACATGGGTCCACAAATTGTAGCACCATAGGGTGTTGGGTGTCAAAACTCTAATGTTCTATTATTAAAACATAACACTACATATGGATCTACGTTTGAAACTTATTAAACATCTTGAAGTTCTTGAAAAGGTGTTAACATATTTCTTAGTAACATTAAACTAGATATTTTTTCACCCTTGCATTTGTAATGAATGCAATGTGCTTGAATTGAACTTAGATATATTTCTCTTAGATTCATAATGAATGCATTTTACTTGGTATTAATTCACTTTGTCATTGTAATTGATTTTCCATTCAAACTATCATAGGTATGACAAATGGCTGAAAAAAATAAAGAATTGAAT
Source organism: Taxus wallichiana var. yunnanensis (assembly GCA_018340775.1). Lineage (NCBI taxonomy): Eukaryota > Viridiplantae > Streptophyta > Pinopsida > Cupressales > Taxaceae > Taxus > Taxus wallichiana. The sequence continues at coordinate 518,269,173 of CM031236.1, read as the reverse complement.
GTCCCAAATTGACTTAAATACATTTTTGCAATTGCTTTTCTTCATTTTTTTCACCCTTTGACCAAAGTAGTCATCACTAAATTGTTAATTATCCCATGGTATGATTCCTTCGTGAATGTGTGAATTGGATGAAAAATCCCATCTATTTACCCCCATTTTGGTAAGAGGGATGATAAAATTAAATCGGATGAGCTAGAAGAAAGAGTGATATGAGATAGTTGATATTATTGGAATAATTATTTGAATGTTATTGCATATTTGGTCACACTTATCAATTTTAATTGATTGATATAGCTATTGATGATTATATATAGTATTATAGGTATATTAGAATAGAAATTTATGATACGATGGCCCCAATGCCAATCATGGCACAAATTTTTGATATGTGGTGTTCGAGATATTGTATGTATAAGTTAAAAAAATAAAATTGAATAATTTGTTAGATTATAATTAAAAACTCAACTTACATTTTATAGGTAGGTTTAAATATGCAAACCTAATTCATTTTTTATTGTGCTTGAGTGGAATAGAGAGAGAATGTATTTATATGAGATGATTATAGCTTGGCATTGTAATTTGAATGATTGATTCACATTGGCATGAGGCATTTTTGTCTAACTATTTGGGCTACATTAAATATTTTTGAACACCGAATTTAGATATAGTAATGTTGCATAATCAGCATAATTTTTGGATATCTAGTTTTGAAATTATAGGAGATGGATCCCGTGGACTAGTCATTCTCTTGTATATCTAGGATTTGTAAACTTAGCTATTCATTTAGAATTTAGAAAATGATTACAATTTATAATAAATGATGTCTATGAAGATGATCCTTATTGAATGACATTGCATGTAGGAGGCTAATGGATAATTTTTTTCTCATGGTGGAATGTCGTGGGATGTCTCACCCTTGTGGCATGGTGTGTCATTGAAGGAGATGAGTGTAGAGAAAGTAATTTCCAGGACACATAACTCATAGTAGGCCAATGGAATAGTCATTCCCATGAGGTAATGTCATGGTATTCCTCAACCATTACAGAGTGATGTGTAGTGGAAGGAGAAACATGTTTATAATATTGAGCATCAAATGAAATAGTCCCTTTTTCTTCAATTAGTTCTAAAATTTATTCTAAGGAATATAAATCATTTTCATGATTACCATTAATGCCATGGTAATTATAAAAGGTCCTTCTTTTACCTTCTTGAACTTATGAGGAAGAAGATGATAATATGGTGGTAAAACATCAAATGAAATAATCCCTTTGACTTTGAGAAGATATAAATTTTATTGTAAGGTGTAGCAATCATTATCACAATTTCCATTAATGTCATGGTATTTATAAAAGGTCATCCTCTTACCCTCTTGAACATATGAGGAGGAAAATGATGATTTAGTTACAAATTAATTAAATGCTTATCCAATAATACATGTAATATGTCATGCGATGATAACTAATCTTTTCAAACCTAAGTGGTTCTCGGTGGTACATATTAGGTGCCTCTTCTACAATCTTGGTACATGTGTTGACATAATGAAAGTATTTTCCATGATGTATAAAATTTACTTGGTTAGAATTATATGACACACCTTTTGTGATTTTTTTTTGGTTTCTCATTTGAAACACACTTCACATCTTGTACAAAGTTGACATATTATCTCTTATCGAGGAGCAATCTCTTTTACCAAAGAAAAACGTGAATGCAAAACAACATGAAATGTATCACATGTGGCATATAATAATTTTCCTTATAAGAAAGGAGAAGACCTTGAAAAAATATATTACATTTCCAAGTCATATGGTTGATAAATAAATTGTATAATAAAATAAATGATTGATTCATCTTACCCTTTATGTAATTGTTATAAACACTCATATGTAAATTTTGGGCCCTCACTCTAATGTATTGATTTATAAATGTTTCCTCACTTTCTATAGTAGTTCTTAAGGTTCCACTAGGAATATTACAAAACCAAGCTAAGGATTTTCCCTTTAGACTATGTGAGAATGATTTTAACAAAATCCTATCACTATTGTAGTGTGCCTTAAAAATTCTAAACCTTATATATATATATATATATATATATATATATATATATATATATATATATATATGATGATCATCATTTTCACAAATAGATGAAATGTAGTTAAGATAAAGTTCTTAGTGAAGGATGAATGGAAAATAGTATGCACTAAGGGATTCCTATGTATACCATTTGAATTAATCCACACATGATAGGCCTTACTCCCAAGTGATATAACATGCATTTAGTTTTGCAAAGTACTTACAACATGCATTAATGCAATGATATCATGTGAAGGTATGGTAGGAACATGAATATGTTCGTTAAGAGGTAGAAACTCACTATTGATTTTGGTTTGGGAGCACTAGATTTCTTGGGGAAAGGGGTTTAGGAATGCTAGTACTAGTAGGCCAAGGAGGTGCATCAATCATATGAGAATTAATATTGGAATAATATCAAAAATATCTAGCATCAACATTATAATGTAAATAAACATCATCACATGTATCATACATATCACTTACATTTGTAATAATTTCAAGAGAAATATGTGAAATTTTTTTCAACATACATATCATGTCCATTTGAATTATTTTTATTTCCATAGGAGAATAAAATACATCACAATATATAGTGTCGTTGATAATAGAAGGAGGATGAACATAACAAGCACTTATTGCATTTTCCATTTGAATGGATGAAAGAGATACATTGCGAATTAAAAGATTTATTTTCTACTTCAAGAGGGGAGGGAGAAATATCATAATCACTTGTTTCCTTTTGCAATTCAAGAAAATTGAAGGATATCACTATCTTTTATTTCATTTCCATTTCAAGAGAAGAGTGAGAGATATGAAAATTAATTTTTTCTTTTGCATTTAAAGAGAAGGATGAAATGTATCACAATTTTTGCTTCTTTTTTCATTTCAAGATAAGTATGAGATATGTCACAATAATTTTATTTAATTTCCATTTCAAGAGAAGGATGATAGGTATCACAATAATTTGCTCATTTTTTCATTTCAATTGAAAAGATGAGATATATCACAATCAGTTTCTTGCATTTCCCTTTTAAGAGAAGAGTAAGAAAGAAAGTCATCAAGTGGGTGTGAAACATGATTATTCTTACGAAGATGGAAAACTAATGATGATATCATTGTTTTCACAATACTCGAAATATCACAAGCGAGGGTTATTCGTAGTCCTCATCGGTATCATTATGACTACATATATATGCATGGTAACTGAAACTAAAGGTAACCTCATGATTTGAGTTTGGGTAAGCTAAATTAGAGTCATCACTATGAGGTAGGATAGGTTAAACTATTTTCTAACCATAACTATGAGGTATAGAACAAGTAGGGAAGCTTCAAATTTTTATTGGTTAAGTTATTAACTATGAATTTCATCATAATAATCAAATTTATACTCATTTTCATCATATTGGTCCTCATATATAGATAATATTATCATTAATTACACATTATTTCTCATGTGTGTTACTATAATTAGAGAGAACAATGTAACATGGGTGGAATAAGATGTCTTTAAAGGCATACTTTAAGGCCTAAAAATAAATTCAAACGGGTGCTTAGAGGTAGTTGTATCTCGTGAATCCATACCATTGCCACAAATATGATAAAATGAAATATTAGAAGCAATTACAATATGGAAAACATATAGGAAAATCTCTAGGGATAGAGGATGGACAAATCGGCTTCGGGTTTTAGAAATCGGAAATATAAATATGAAGATAAAAAACCCTAGAATTAAGATATTTAAAACCATGGGGGATAGGGAAGGTTGTGTCATATCAATAAGCGGGTTCACCAAATTATTTAAACCCAAATTAGATTATATATGTCATTCCCATAATTTTTAACTTGAAACATACAATTATTCTTCCCGATAACCCCAAAAACAATTGGGGCAATTTTTGTATTAAATGATTAAACCATTATTTTTCCAAACATTTAGCCTTCTAAAAGTACAATAGAATAATTGAAGTTACACTTGCATTTAACAACTATTGTTTGTGCATGCAAGGCCATTTAAGGATTGTTGTGATCTCTTCCGTTGAGAGGGGGTAACCAAATCATCCTTGAGTTATATTGCACAATTGAATTCATTTCATTTCATTATTCCTTACGTTAAATCCCATAAAATTCATTAGGAGTAATATACATGGACAATTAACACCATAGTCATATTCATGAAATTTATAGTATCAACTCAAGTCATCATTGTTTAATTTCTCCAAAAGGGAATACCAAACATCGTCACATCATACAGTGTGGAACTAAGGGTCCATTAAGGGTTATAAGGTTGATAATTAATTGTTCCAAATTGATTATTTAGATATATTATGAATCAAATAGGAATAATGATAATCTAATAAATTGTTTATTTATTTATTTATTTAAATTTCACTTGTTAATTCGACTAGGAATGACTAGAATCACACCAAGTGTTCCTTGTGCTAACAAGAGAGTTAGCTTATTTACATTTACTCCATATTGTTAGGCTTACATGTGAAATGTGGTAATAACCATAATGTCAATTTCAACATTATGGTTATCGGGTGAATTGTGAGTGTTCAATTGTGATGCATTACTCGATCATTTTGGTGAACCCATACTCGATCTTCATGCTTTTAGGATCCTCATTCTTTTTTTTTCATCCTAGAGTCTAGTCATCATGAGTATCTCAATCAATGATTACTTGCTTGTAAATCCTAATTTAAGGCATAGATTCCAACATCTTCTTGCTACTACTCACATTCGTGTTGATATGCATCTTGACTCAGTATATCAAACTTTCATAGATGCATTTTCTAAACATATTGCTTTCCCTACTAATCATGATGTTAATATTAATACCTTCAACAATGACCCACCCTTGCATATCATGATTCACATTTACAATGTGGGTGTCAAGTGCACTTTAATTGACAATGGATCTGAACTCAACTTATGTCCCATGTCATTCATTGAAAAGCTAGGTATTTTCTCATGATGTTAATCCACTTCATCTTTCATTGCGTTCATATGATGGTTATGTTCATCCATGTGTTGGTCACATTATATTACCTATCACTATAGAGCCAAAAACTATTAACATTGTGTTCTTTTTCATCGACTTTCCAGTCTCCTATAATTATTTGTTTGGTAAACCATGGATCCATGTCATGCAATCCATTGCTTCTACCGTACATCATTGTGTCAAATTCATACATGAAGGCATTGAATATATTGTTTTTCACAACCATGACCCTTACAAATATTGTGACTGAGATCTTAATACTACTCTTCCTACTCCACACATTGATACTATAGATGATCCTCAACCTATGGATGAACCACCTCATTTTCCATTGCTTGAAGGTGTTATTTATGTGATAGATGTTGTTTCTTCTACACCATCACCTCCACCTGCTACTAGTATTGCTATGATTCTTTATCAGGGTTATGTCTAGTCTACGAACATCACTCTATCCTCTACACCTTCTCATACACCACCTCCATTAGCACAACTCCCATTTACATGCATGATTTTCATGAATGATTCATATTAGGAACATATTCCATTTGATCCTACTTGTGATGTCACTATATGTTCACATGATGGTCTAGCTCGACTCAGTTTTACTTTTGAGGACCTCTATCCTCCTACTCACCATCCTCATCTATATTATGGCTTCATCACTATTACTTTGCTTATGGTTTACGTGTCTTCCATCTTACAGTCTATCTATCGTGCACTCCTCTCTCTTCTCCACTCACATTAGGGTAGTCTTGGCTTACTTATATAGGGGGTACATTGGACCCTGATCATATTGATATCTCATTTCTTATGCCCTTTGGTCATATATTCATTTTCAATAGTTCCTTTTCGGGTTATACACAAAATATCACTCATTGGTTTGCACACATTTTCCCACTCCCTCCATTCACTGATGAGGAATATTCTATAGGCATGTATTTGTAGACACCAAAATTAGGTCGTACCACCCTTATAGCCCCATTAATTAAATTAACCATACCTTACATATTCATATCCCATAGTGCACATGATTAATTGAATTAATTACTTTAATTAATTTAATTAATATCCTCACTTGACCACATCACCTAGACACCTCATCACAAACCTATTCTTAGCATGTTTCTTTTAACTAAGATCTAATTTCTACTTACCATAACTAATTGAGACTTAGTCTAACCCTAACATTAGATGCCTATTCTTTCTCTAATAGCATGCCCACTTACTTAAGTGGAAAATACCATTTTAGACCCGAACCAATGGGTAGAACTAGCCAAAAGATAGCCAAGATCTATTATTTTGGAAAACCTAGGATTTCCCACTTATGCCGACACTAGTTAACCCTAAACCGATGCCGATTAACCTAAACCATCATCGGTTACCATATATTCATTTTGGTAACCTTGTTCTAGAGGTTGGAAAAAAATTATTCAAGTTTGGAGAGAGAGAGATATGCATGCAAGCACGAACCAAATCCCTCTCGCACATCCAAACACACCCTAGCTAACACTAAGACTAATCTGAAGGCATTGGCATTCATGGTAGCATTCCAGGAAGCATTGTCATTGCACTGACCACCATTTCATAGATCAACCATCACCATCATCCAACCACCATGCCTGCAAATACAAGTAAGTGTGTTTCAATTTACATCATTTTATTATTTAGATCATCATTTCTTTAGTTTTCTTTGTTAAATCCTATTCTCTTTTACATCCCATCATCCTCACCTTCCTGTCAATCCACTCATCAAACCACCCATAACCTTTAAGCTACCCATGTTTAACCCCTAGACATCTTTGAGCTTTCTCAACATCTTTACCAACCTAGTCATCCTTCTTCCATTCTCTGTGTAATCATAAAGAACCTCCAAAACCAAGTCTTATTGAGTTTCTACCATTCCACCTCTACCGACGCTGATAACCTTGACCGTCGTCGGTTTCCTTCACCGACATTGTTCATACCCACACCAACATCGGTCACAATGATGTTGGTAATCCTTCCTATAATAGTGACCTAATAACCTTCACCTAAATAACCAAAACCATTTGAAACTTGATCCTGACCTGTTCTAATCACCTTGGCTACCTACCCAACTTGAAACATAACCCAACCTTAGTTAGATCTAATTTTGTATTGCAATATTTGACTTAATCTAATATATTGTTAATAAATTGAGATACCGAAATCAACTTGTTAGCAATAGGACCTCTATTTCTTGCATTTTTGTTCATTTATTTGATAAATAGTGGATTGACAACCATCTAGGAAGTATCACACTTCCCATATCTAGCATACGCTAGGTAGTCCACTGACATATATTGTTTAATATTCTTCTTGTGGTCTTGTTTTACATTCATAGGTAGTTCCTCCTAGCAAAAAGGAAGTTCTCATAATCAACATTGGATCGGGAAATCAGAACGCGTGCATTCTACCTTCCACCTTCATTTCACAGGTATTCCTCCTCACCTTTACCTTATCTATTTTTCTCATACGTACACAAATTATTGGTGAAACATTTTGGCACACCTGTGGGACCCTCTCTTGGGTTCATTGCATTTTCTTCATATAGGGAAACTTTGTGTGTCTCTTTCTTTTTGAAAAATACACATTTAATCTTCTCCTTGGTAACATTATTTTCTTCTAATTGTCTAAACAACATTTGTGATTTGGTGTTTAAAATGAATCATTTCTTTCTTCTGCATTTGCATAGTAGTGAAAGAGCACGTTCTTGACCTATTCATCATTTTCTACATCGAATATAATTGTTAATTTGGGTTATAAAATTTGTTGCATTTCATCCTTGTATGTTGCATTATTAGCTCACATTTAAAACTGAGGGAAACCTATATGTTGGAAGTCATTCCCAAATGATGGTAAACGCTATTGAATAGTAGAAAGAACTTTCTCTCCTCTCTCTCTTTGCCAAATTGCACAAATACAAAATTTACACATCTTCTTAAGAAACATCTTACCCAGAAGAAGTTGTCAACGATCACACGATCAGAGGATTGAAAGTGGGTGCCCATCTGGTTTCTTTGTCCAATCATTATCTCAGAGAAAGGACCCCCGCCCCTGAAAACATAACCTGAAGCCACCCTTTAGAATTTTCCTCTTCATAGGACGTCTTCTTCACAACCAAAAAAATTTGTTCTGCATTCACAAGGCAATCTTAAATAGCATAAGTTGAATGCATAAAATTCACTTACAGGATTTGCATGTTTTCTTAGCTTTTTCCTAAGTTACGTTTTGAGTTATGAGGTTACATTCTCCACTTTCCTATTCCTTTCACACTCCACCATCATAGTTGGATTATTTTGATTTTTTTAGTGTGTCAGGGTCTAATACCATCATCCTCAGATTTCTGGGTTGATGTTTCATCTGACTTAATTCACAAAAATCTATTTTTCTTCATTTCTTCTAATTTCACAATAACTGGCATCGGTCAATGATAGTCATCGGTTTATATCTGACCATCATCGGTTTACCTAACCGATGTTGGTTTCAGCTCTTTTTGGTCATTTTACCCAAAGATAGCATTCATCAAATCTTTTGTTCTATTTGAAGTTCTCAAAACATCATCATATCCCCAAAACTTTCATATCACAACCCAAGTATAGTTTCCATTATTTTATTTTCATCATTTTTTTCCTCATTTGCAAAACTGTTGATTCCCCATAGTAATCGGTATCGGTTATCATAACCATCATTGGTTCCCCTTTAACCATCATCGCTTAATCTGGATCATTGTCATTTGCTATGTTTGATTTTTAATTAAAACACCGATCAGATTTACCTCCTAGAATTTATCCTTCCCCATTTTTGTTGTTCTTTGTGTCATTTGTAGAGTACAGTGTTACCAGTAAACACTAAATCACATGGTGTTTACTCACAACCAAACCAACGCCCTTGTGTTTCACACCAATCTTCAACCTCTTCCACCTAACCCATCATCATCTTCTATCTTATCACCTATGGATCCAACTCATTTTTCACCATTAGTACTGCAACAAGGAGTTCGCAAGACTCCTTGACCATAATCATGTGGCCTTAAAATACTATCTTGTCCACTCATCTACCCGAGACTCCTTAGGACAACTAGTATATGGCATGCCCGTATCTATCCCTCCTACCCTTTCCCCCACTTCCACGTTAGCTACCACTAGCTTAGCATTGCCTTCATCCACCTTATCCCCTGTGGTATCTCAAATAGACCTTATATCTCGATATAAATGTTGTACCACTCAACGACATCTATCACACCCATGGTGTCAACCATCCCTTCACCAACCATCTTAAGCATGGCCCCATCTTCACCCTTTACCTCATATATACCAGTTGCATCATAACCACCCATGGTGTCGGCAACCCACACCCCATTCCAAAATTTCATCCTTTCTATCCCACAATCTCTACCCCTAATTACTACGAGAGTCATTATAACTACCCCACCTATTTATGTGCATCACCAATAACCCCCAATCTCATCTAGCACTTATTCAAAGATATCCTCCACCCGCATCTATCCCCCCTTCACAATTTTCATATTCGGCACCCCCATATACTAGGATGTCATCCACATCATACACCCATCATCAACCTCCCTTTACTGTAGGAGGTGCCCATTCCTCACAACCCACCAATGACCTCATTAGGATGATGATGGAAAAGATGCAAACATTAGAAGCATTTTCCAGCTCTCCCAACTCCTTAACTTATGAAAAATATGTAATGATCCTATTCATCCATCTATCCCCATTCGCCCATACCCTATACATTGGGAAATTCCCAAGTTCAATCGTTTCAACAATAAAGAAGACCCACAAAAACACTTGAGGTCACTCAAACATGGGTGTTATCTAATTTCCCATGACGATGCTTTACTCCTATGGACATTCCCCATGTCCTTGATAGGACCCGCCTTAGATTGGTATAATGGCTTACCCAAAAATTCCATGTAATCCTTTAACCAAGTGGCTAAATCATTCTTAGACCACTTCTCAATCAATTTCGTTAAAAAATTCACCATGACTGACCTATACTCGACATGATAGTATGATGACGAATCTATCACAAATTTCGTTACTCGTTAGTGAAGTCTTATCAACCAATTAACATTCCAGTTACCTCAAGTTGAGCTTATAGAGTTGTTCATTAGAGCTTGTGTCAAACACATCTCACCAACTCTGCAGGTACAAAACTTCCATACCTTTGATGAAGCATTTACCATGGTGTGAAAGTTGGAGATTCGTGTCATTGAAGAAAAGAAAATCCAATTGCAAAAAAAAATGCCACATTCAAATCAAATGACGCCTCTTCATCTTCAAAGCCCCAAAACAATTATCTAAAATCCAAAGGATCTACCAACATGGTAGTTCTCAAAGCTGGTCTATCCCATCCATCTAATCAAGCCAAACCTTCCTCCAGTCTTTCTCTCATTCAGACTTTTCGTTCCTAAGAACAACAAAATTACACTCCGATTGGAGAGCCCTATTCTTCAGTCTTGGAAAAGCTTCTTAAGGTCGAGCCATTACACTTCCCCCATAAAACCTCATACTAGTTTCGATCCCGCTCGTCCTATGCCCGCATGGTATAAGGAACATGACTATTGTAATTATCATTGCGTCAAAGGCCATAGTGATGCTAATTGCATAACTTTTAAGAACATTGTCCAAGAAATGTTAGATAATGGAGATCTCATCTTGACAACCTGAACACACCAGCAAATCAAAACTTGCATATCTTTAAGAATTTTTTCCCTAACCATACACCATCATCTAATCAAAATGGGGAACCTTCAAACAACGACTGCAATGTCAGTGAAGTCCACGCTATTTTCGATATCCTACCAGTCGTTCCTCAATTTCCACCTATTTTGTCTATTGAGGAAATTATGGCATGATCTCCTCTACCCGCGGAGGAGCCCACATCACCTAATCATTCACCCACACAGGAGTCTTCTTCATCTCCACCTTCACCCACGAAGGGGTCCACAATTACTTGCTGACACTGTTTCACCATCTACCTCGCAACTTACTGAACAATCAATGGTGTTACCTCTCCTCCTCACGGGAGAATCGTCATCGCTTTCTCCTCTACCAAAAGATGAATCTACCTCACCCCACCTACCATCTCTCCTACCCATGGGATATCCTTTAGACACACCACTACATGTTGGGGGTAATTCCTCATTAGCATTCTAGGATAACATTGATCTGGTCTCGGATCTTTTACCCATAGAATCTTAGGCTAACCAATTCCCTGTATCACAAACATATTTTACAAGGAATTCCACTAAACCAACTGCATCTCCTCTTACAAAGAATGTCATTTTCATGACTAGTCAATCACTTGGATTACATTGATAATTTCATGCTTTGGGGATGTCTTTGACTCCCCTTTTCGAATCAAATGCAAATGTTACCTACAGATACCTCCACGATCTATCCAAAGGTATTTCCAACAACTAGATCGACCCTGATCATTCCTATCAAAATGACTTCTTCTTCATCACCTTTACCTACATCCGAACCTTTACCCATGACTAAAACCATTCCTATGCCTAAGAACCTACCCACACCTACATATTTGTCTATATCTAGACCCATCACTACCTTGGGTGTCATGCCGATGTCAAGCCTTACCCATCCACCCATCAAATTAGATTTAGCCACATCTTCCCAAACCTACACCAAAATTATTCCTCTACCTAAAAGGAAGACCCAACCTTCTAGGCCATTAACACTAGTCTCAACTACCACACCTTTGTCACCTTTTCCTCTTCCATCCATCTTAGCACCTCACCCATCAACCTTGGCCAAACAACCCCTACCCAAGGAAAATCAAAAACAAAACAACCTACGGATTCATCACGATCCTTTGTTACACCTCATTTACCTACACAAAAACACACTTGCCATCACATGTACATTTCTTACCACCTATACCTCCACCACTACCATAACCCAATTTCCCTAATTTCTTCAAAATCCGTGGGCTCTACCATTTTTTCCTATTTTTCCCCACCATGGAAGCTCGAGAATGATCAATTTATATTTGTATGCCTTTGAAAATCCAAATCCATGGTCGAAAGATGCTTGGAACCATGATTCACTTGGTTTTGTTTCAAAAAAATTCATCCTTAGCAAAAATCAAATTCTGGGCATGAATGGTGAATTTATGTGTTTTTGACGATCTGGCAGGCATCTTTTTCCTCAAAAATTATTCCTTAGCATTCGGCGGTCACGTGGCTTCTTTTGGTTGGTCGGGGAGGTGGGAAAATGTTTTAACTTGTCACTTTTTTTTTTTTTTTTTTGGCAAAAGGGAAATTTTGGTCCCATAGCTCCACTCAATTCTGATTGGTTCTTTTGGTACTTACGTGGCTTCTTCTAATTGGATGAGGCGTGGTGGGTTTGTTTTATGAACTTGTTCTTTTTGCTACTTTGGAAAAAAATTTGAACTCACCCCGGCCCCTGAGCTTTGATTAAAGAAAAATTTAAGCGGCAAGGAAAAAGTCTTACTTTGACCCCGCAGAAGGACACGTGGAAAAGTTAAAAGTGGAGATGTGGGCCTTTGGAAATAAGTTGGATATTTTTCCCTTTTGGAAAAATGGAGTAAAAATTTCTAAAATGGAAGCGCCCCACCAAATCATATTGAAGCCTTATAAGGTTCTTGAAGTTGCACCATAAAGACACGTGGAGGTTTCCATGGTCTTCTTTCCTTAGATTTTTCAACAACTTCCTAAAGGCCTAAGACACGTGGTGAGCCCACACTCATTTAGGGTCTCTACTTTTGGGGACCATCTCAAGATGCGCCATTGAGATGCATGGCGGTTTGAAAAGTCAAGAGGCGGGGAGGCGGGCCATCGGGGGAAACTTGGATTTTTTTCCCCTTGTTATTCAAAAGATTAAAATCATCAAAATGACCCATGGGCTTGATAGAGAATAGTCAAAATTTTCTCTCCAATCAATGGAGTGGAGGTGCGGACTTTCGGGGAAAATTGGAAAATTTTCCTTTTGTGGAAAAAGGAGTTAAAAGTGTAAAAGGAAGCGTGGTTCCACTTTGGGACCCACATCAAAACTAGAAGCGGAAGGGCGGAGCTGGGGAAAACTTGGAAAAATTTTCCCTTTTCCAAAAAAGAGGTGAAATAGCAGAATTTAGCCATGGTTCCTTTGGGACCCACATTGGGACACGTGTCAAGCCCATTTTTCAAAGGTGGAGGGGTGAGAAAATTGAGAAATTTTGCATTTTTTCCAAAAGGTGTAAAAGGTAAAAAAACCCCAGGCCCATCTTAACTTGGATCTCCCACGTGGATGGTCCAAATTCAAAAGAGAGATCAATGGCAATTGTGCATCTGTATCTGATTTTCTACCATTTCTACTCCAAAGCTCCTGGGGATGCAAATTTTTATGGTTTTTATCATTTCTTGGAGTCTCCTGCATAAAATGAAGAGGAACATTAATTTGGTATCCTGGTTGGGTGGGAAAAATCTGAAGATGTCTTTTTCCATCAAGATGTGATCTGACCATTGGCTTCGATCTGATTTTCCATTTTTTCTTTCCTTGCACAAAAGAACTAGATTTGATAGATTGGAGGAGGAAGTAGTTGGCGTGAGATGAAGAATGACTTACTAGGTGAAAGAATTGAATGCTAGAAATATTTGGAAAGATTTTCCCTCTACACACCTGACAACTTTTTCACAAATCTGATTCTGGGAGTCTCAACATGCAATGGTGCTTTGAATGTCTCTAGGTTTTGGGGGAAAAACTCTGTTGTAAATGAAGTATTATAAATTGCATGAATTTTTCATGTAAATGGTTGGAGTGTTAGAGGTCGGGACTGATTTTTCTAAGAGAAAATCTTGATAGAACCCATCCTTCTAAGAAATCCATCTGAAGAAACTTGTTTATCTCCTTTGTGTTAAATTTGATCATGTCAAGGTGGTTGCGAGTGTACAACCATTGACAAGCTCTGAGATTGTTCTAGAAACTTTCCCCTACTGATAAATTTAATCAAACTTGAGTTAATCTACGTTATTTTTGGGAAAAATTTGTGTTTTCTTCATTTCTAAATGTCTGCAAGTAGTTTTCTTGTTCCCATTGCAATCTTACATTGAAATCTTTGTGAATCACACAAGATCTTATCCTTGTGATAGTTTGGTGGCATTTGCAATTTCATTTATCAGAAGAGCTTTCATTTGATAGTGAAATAAACAAATTTAAAATCATTGTGACTCCTAGCATGACTATAAGATTGTTTGTTAGCCTTTGAGGGTATCTTAGGCATGATGAAACAGAGGTTGATAATGTTTAGTTAAGTTTTCCAATTTGAGCCTTCATTTTGGATCCTTGAAGTTTGTGTGAAAAGTGTTGATCTGGGCCTCCATTGAAGCACATATTCTGTTAAAGGAACATCCTAGCTATCCCAAAGCATTTTGTTGTTCAAGCTCTCCATTTTTGTAAAATTTCTCAAGGATCTGGTGAATCAAGTTCATTTTTACCTCACCTCCCACCAAAAATTCATTTAAAAACAACCAATCATACCCATACTACCCTTTTTTGTCATGTGTGTATACAAATGCATAATTTTTACTACCAAAACATGTAGAAACAATCAGGTTTTCATTGTCTTTAGTGGCTTGAACCTTGCTTAGAAAATATCTCCATTATCTAGAGTGACAACTCGTGAGAGTTAGGTTTTGTTGCATTGATCATATTTTCTTCAAGGTCTTCTTAATAATTTCACAAGGAAGGATATCTCCATCTCCCACAAACAACAGCTACAAAAGGGTCCTCTCACCTTGGTTGAAAGGCACAACCATAAAGTAGTGAGGATAGGTCAAATCCTCTTGAGGGTGCTACCCATTTCTCCACATCTGAGTGACAAAGAGCAAGCTACATTTCATCCCCGGCTACAAAATGACACACTACATGCTCTGCTTGTCTCTAAGCTTCCTTCCAAAACTTTGTGATGTTGCTCAACTTCTGAGGGAGAATCAATTTGGGTACCAACACAATTGGCACCATTATCTTTTAGGGGGATATAGTGGTTACAGTTCATATTCAGACCTTGGTAAACACTTCTTATGCTCTAAGTGCTAATACATTTTTTCAAACATCATCTTGTGTTCGGGCCTGTAAGAAGTATTCAAAGTTTGTAAGTGTTGTGTAATTCTTTTAGTTTCCACACCTAGTGCACTAGCTTTCATTGATAAATCTAGGTAAAGAAAAGTTCAGATCATCCCATTTCCAATTTTCTAGTATTGACAGACATTTGACAGATCATATTTTAGTGCATTTGCACAACTAAGGTGGAAATCCTTAGTGGCGACTCCTATTGATCTGATTCTTGATGAGTACTAGTGTCTTAACCTCTGATCAAGTGAGATTTGTTACTAATCTTTGCAAAGCTGGAAGGAAGAAGATCTTTCTTTGCTAGGGATCCTGCTAGGACATTATTTCCAGAGCTAGGAAAAACAAAGTTAGAAGGAAGAAAATCCTGAGAGTTGTTGGAGATCAGCAGACAAGAAAAGGGATCTCCATTGATGAAAGTGATCGGCCTATCATTGAAGACTTCCATTCAAGTGCTTCTAAATCAGGTAGCCTCTTTGTGGAATTGAATTCTCCAACTAGAGAGGGGCCTTCATTTGATTTTGAAAAGTTTTCTTCTCATTCTACCCCTGTCTTTTCAAAATTGATAGGGTTTTCCAAGAAACAAGGCCTTTAGGGGATATCCATTTTGAAATTTATACTCTTGTGTTTCAAAGACCCTCTGCCCCTTATCAATTTGTCTCCCCTCCAGGGTCACCTCCTCAAAACAACATGGCCCAAGCCCCCACCCAGACCTCCATTTTTGTAAACACCTTTGGTCCTATAAATTTTACAGGATGGCTAGTTATCCAAATGCAGTTCCCCAGGATGTAAGAAATAGATTACCAAAGTTCCAAGGAAACAATGCTATAACTGGTGATCAACATTTAAAGCTTTTTATCAATATGATGGAAGACTTTGAGATTGAATATGAAGATGTATATATCAAATTGTTTATCCATACTTTGGAAGAGGATGCAAGGGATTGGTATAAAGCTTTGCCAGATAATTCCATTGATTCTTGGATAGAGATGAACAATGCATTTAGATTGCATAGTATGGTGATAGAACTGACCCTAGGTTTCTTCTATCAGAATTTGAAAACATCAAGAAGAATCCTAATGAGTCAGTACATGATTTCAACACAAGGTTTAACAAGACCTTGAGGAGATTTCTGTTAGCTTAAGGCCATGTGATGAATCATGTTTGATCAAATATTCGATGCATTTGATAAAAAAATTTCTTACTACTTGAGGGACAAAAACCTACTAATTTGAGGTAGGCCTTCACCATGGCTCTACAAATTGAGAACAACATCAAGGCAATTGGAAAGCCTCCAAAAGGGAGGGTGTAAAACTAATTAACCTGAAAATCCTCAAACAAGTAAGGCTGCTGATTTGGAGGAAGTTGTGAAAACTTTGGTAGGGGCTGTCAAAGAAATATCATACAAATTAGCCCAGTAGAAAAAAGGAATTGGGCAGAGTTCACAAGGTCAGCACAAGCAACAAGGCCAAGACAGTTTACAAATCATCATAGAAATGATCAGAGATCTGATGATAGAGGCAAAGGACCTATTGGATTTGGAAATAAATAGTCCCAGGCTAGGGAAAATAGAATGGTACTGATCCTTTGGCTGCCAGAGTTGTTGTTGTGGAGGAGACAATGTCATTGATTGGTGTGATAGATGTTTCATGCCCCATGCTCCATGTGAGGAAGATCAACAAGAAGAAGAAGAAGATGATGATGATGATGATGATGATGATGTTTGCATGATGGGTTGCTCCATGAGCTCACAACAAGGGGCAACTTCAACTGAGGTAATAAGTGCTAGAAATTGCTTGCTGATTTTTGGGATTGCATCCACCGGTACCTATTCTTCCTCCCTCTCATACTTTAGAAGTAGATATTGTACAAGCTTTTGAATTTCCCAATAATGACTTTGAATATTTAAGAGCTTTAATGATAAAGAAGTATGATGGAGGAATCCCATCTGAGGAGGACATGTAGTTGTTGATGAATGTTGTTGTTGCCCAAGAGAAGGAGTATAACACAAGAAGTAGGGTTGTCAAAGGGACAGGCCTCAAGCCAAGCCAAAAACTCCATTGCTTTCAAATATTCCTAAAGAGGCTCCTAAGAAAGATGCATCTACCAAGGGCCTTGTTGTCCCAAACAAAACTCATACCCCTCCTCATGCCCAAGCTATCAAAAATCTGTGCCATCTAATGAGTGTATCAACCTTCCTTCCAATGTTGCCTTGCCAAAGTCTGTCCCTTATGATATTGCCCAAGTCTTGAGTCAAGATCAAGATCTCAGTTCCAATTGTTGAGTTGCTTAGGATTCTTGAGCACAAAAAAGGGCTTTTGAGTATTTGGGGCTGAAAGAGGAGAAGACTACCCTAGGTAGAAATATAAACATTGTGGAGACTCCACCAGTCATTGAA
Source organism: Taxus wallichiana var. yunnanensis (assembly GCA_018340775.1). Taxonomy (NCBI): domain Eukaryota; kingdom Viridiplantae; phylum Streptophyta; class Pinopsida; order Cupressales; family Taxaceae; genus Taxus; species Taxus wallichiana. The sequence continues at coordinate 518,251,571 of CM031236.1, read as the reverse complement.
GAGTTAGAGACACCACCAGTGTTGGAGGAACTAGGTGAACCACCTGAGGTTTATTTGGGGACATCCTTGGTGGAGTCTCAGCTAAATGTGGATCCATTCTTCACCACTCTGATCATTAAAGATAGATTGCTACACAACTATATGTTTGACTCGGGGCATCATGCAATGTTATGCCTCTAGAAGTCATGAATGAGTTGGATATCAAAGTAACAACAACATATGGGAAGTGTACTACTATGGACTCCAGAGAAGTGCCAGTGGTGGGATGTGTGAAAGGTCTGGTGGTGCAACTTGCAGCTTACCCAGGTAAAAACTTGATGCTTGATGTTGTTATTGTTGATTGCCCAGCCAAGTGGGGTATGTTGTTATCTAGAAAATGGGCTGCAAGTGTTGGTGGGAGTGTTCAAATGGACATGTCCTATGCTACCATCCCAATTGAGGGCAACCTTGTCAGGTTGTATGGAGAAAAGAAGATGTTGCACCTTATTGAAGATCCCAACAATGCATCTTATGAAGTATTGTACACAAGTGTTGATGTTGATAACTTTGTAGGATTTGTTGATGGAAAAGAGCACAAGATTGAAGAATGCAAGTGTCTTGAACAGGAAGGCTCTCCTTGGACTTTATTGTTTGATGGAGCTTGCTCCAAGTTTGAAATGGTGTTGGTGTTGTTCTGATCTCTCCAGGCCAGAAGAGTTTGTCTTTTCCTTCAAACTCAACTTTGAGTGCACTAATAACATTGCTGAGTATGAGGCACTATTGTTAGGTCTGAGGATTGCTTGGAAATATGGTGTTAAAGACATCATTGTCAAAGGAGATTCAAAATTAATTGTAAAGCAAGTCAAAAAACTTTATGCCACAAAAAATCAGTGAATGAAACAATACAAGCATGCAGTTTGGGATCTCATTGAGATGTTTGATTCATTCAATATTGTGCATCATGATAGGAAGTTCAATGATTTGGTAGAAAAACTTGCAGTATTGGGATCTCGGTTTGATAATTGTACAGTATCCCCATATTGTGAATATGATGTTGAGGTGTTAACTAGGCCATCTATACTTGACAACATTAAACATTGGCAAGTTTTTGATGATGATGCTCAGGTCAGAAGATTTCTGCATAGAACAAAGGGGAGTTTTTGATCAAAATATTGATTGGGAGCCAATGGTGTGCATAGCAAGAGGTAAAGAAACCTTGTTTGGAAAAGGCATCATCCAACTAAAGACTAATACCATTCCTAGAGGGTTGGTTGCTCTTGAATCCAACTTTGATAATGTTGATCGCATTATTAATAGATGCATAGCAGCCTCAAGGGATGTTGAGGAGCATGACCTTGGCACAAAGGAGAAACCAAGGAAGATCTAGGTTGGGAAGCAATCTCAACAAGGAGGAAAAATAGTCTTATGTCCAATTGCTGAAAAAATATCAAGATTGCATGGCTTGGACTTATTCTTGAATTAAAGGCATACAGAGGATCTTTTTCAACATGAGATTCCCTTGGAATCTAATGCAAAACCATTCAGGAAGAAAAAAAGAGGCCAATCAATCCACTCCTATCTCTTAAAATGCAAGAGGAACTGAAGAAACTGAGGGATGGAGGGATTATTCAGCCTACAAGGTATTCTTCTTGGGTTGCAAACCTAGTACCATTAGAAAGAAGAATGGTGACATCAGGCTGTGTGTGGACTTTAGAAATCTGAATAGAGCATCAATGAAGGATAATTATCCTTTACCAAACATGGAAAACATGTTGTAGTTAGTGACCGGTTCTGAGCTGCTATCTACCCTGGATGGCTTCTCTGGTTATAACCAAGTTGTTGTAAAGGAATCAGAAAGAATTAAGACAACCTTTACCACCCCTTGGGAACATATGTATATGTCAGGATGCCCTTTGGATGATGAATGCTTGGAGAAACCTTTCAAAGAGCAATGGATGTTGCTTTTTGCTGGTTACATCAATGATTTTATTGTTGTCTACCAAGATGATGTAACTATGTTCTCCAGAAAGAGAGTGATCATTTGCAGCACTTGGAGAAAATGTTGATAAGATGTAGAGAATATGGCATTTCACTCAATCCAAAGAAGTGCCATTTCGGAGTACAGAAGGAAAAATTTCTTGGTCACATTGTGTCACAAGAAGGGGTAATGATTGATCCGAGAAAGGGTAGAGGCCATCAAGCAAGGTCCCAATTCCAAGAACCAAGAAGGGGATTCAGTCCTTCTTTGGGTAGATAAACTTTATCAAGAGATTCATATCAAACTTTGTTGAGTTGACCATTCCAATCACTTGGCATGCTAAAGAAGGACCAGGCATCAAATGGGAGGAGGATGCCATTCAAGCTTTCAATGGGATCAAGGAGGCATTAAAGCATGCCCCTATTTTAGCAGCTCCAGATTATAAGAAGCCTTTCCAACTATTTTCTTTTTCTTCAGAGAACACTATTGCATCTTGTCTTGTTGCAGAAAGATGATGAAGGGGCTGAGAGGCCAATTGCCTTTTTTAGTAAGGCATTGCAAGGGGGTGAGCTGAAATACACTATTATGGAGAAACAAGCATTTTCCTTGGTAAAAGCAACAAAGGTTTTTAGGCCTTACATTTTGAGCTCTAAAATTGTTTCTTATGTTCCCCACACTATGGTGAAAGACATCTTATCAGAGATGGAAGTCTCAAGAAAAAGATGCAGATGGGTGAACAAGTTGCAAGAATATGACATGGATATCCAAACCACAAAGTTGGTGAGAGGTTTGGGCTTGGCTAAGCTTATGGCTGAGAGAAACTTGCAAACTATTGAGGTAAATGAGGTAGAAGAAGGAAGGGTAGATGTTTTTGAAAAATTGATGAGTTCTGAGTGGTACAAAGATGTAATTTTTTATCTCAGACATCTATACTACCCTGAGTATTTGAGTAAGAACTAGAAAAGAGCCCTTAAGTTGGCTTCCCAAAAATATGTCATTACTGATTATGGGTTAGCTTGGAAGAACCCTGAGGGAGTTCTCTTAAGGTGCATTACTGAAGATGAAGCCCCAAGATAATTGTTGATCTCCATGGAGGAGTTTGTGGGGGGATTTTTTGGAAGAGTCACAACACACAAGATCTTGAGGGCTGGTTATTGGTGGCCAACTCTCTTCAAGGATACAACTCTTTTGGTTAGAAGATGTGAGAGTTGCAGTGCTTCTCTGAAGACTGAAAGCTTTAGGCTCCTTCCTTTGCAGCTTGTATCAATTGAAGCCCCATTCAAGCAATGGGGAATGGATTTCATTGGTGAGATTTCAGACCCTTCAAGTGTTGGCCATAAGTGGATTCTTGTAGCCACTTGATTACTTCACCAAGTGGGTGGAGGCAATCCCCACCAAAAGAGCAACACACCAAATTGTCATGGATTTTATGTTGAACCATATCATCTCGGGTTTGGGGTGCTAGTTAAAATTGTTGCTGACAATGCCATGAGCTTTAGAGCTAAACCTTTGGTGGCAATGTGCAAAGAATATGGGATCAATTTGACATATGCCTCTAATTACAATCCCCAAGGAAATGGACAAGCTGAGTCCAGTAATAAAAATTTGTTGAAGATTATCAAAAGAACCTTGGAGCTGAACAAAAGAAAATGGGGTGAACAACTGAAGTTCATTGTTTGGGATGACAAAATTACTATTAAAAGAGCCACTGGAAAAATCCATTTGAATTGGTGTATGGCACTCAAGCTCTGTTGCCCCTGCATATGCAACTATCCTCATATCAGTTCATTCAACAACTGGAAGATCAAGAAGTTAGTCCATATGAGGCTCACATTAACCAGATTGTTGAACTTGATGAAGAAAGGAGAGCATCTCACCAAAGGCATGTGAAGTTCAGAGAAAAATTGAAGAAGTTATTTGACAAGAAGGTCACTCCCAGAGCTTTCAACATTGGAGATCTTGTGTTGTTGTGGGATAGACAGACATGAAGACAAGGGCAAAGCATGGTAAATTTGATGCACTATGGATGGGCCCTTACTCCATTGACATTCGGATTGGTGAGCATACCTTCTTCTTGAAAGATTTGGATGGTGAATTTCTCAATTTCCTATTAATGGTAGGCACTTGAAGCATTTCTTAGATTGATTCCCTAGAATCAAGGTGAGCATCACTTGTATAGTGTATAACTTGTTGGTTGCTTTTTGTCTTTTGTGTTTTTGCTCATTCTGGTCCTCGGTGACTTGGTTTTGTTGGTTTCTCGGTTTGGTTTTGGAGGATGGTTGTGGTTGTTCCTATGCTAGCTTTTTCTTTGACTCCATTTCCCAATGGTCTATTCTTGGCACTTGGTCTACTAGTTGTTCTTGTGGCACTCGCAGGGAGTGCCATCCCCAAGTCGAGCCGATGTTGGTGCTCATTTTGATCTCACACCATTTTCCCTAATTTTCCTCTGATCTGCATGTGTTATGAAATGTTTTATCTCTCGATGTGGATGTTAAAGCTTTTACCTCCATTTGAATGCCTTGAATTGTTTTGCAGAATCCATTGTCATGCCCCCTTTTTGAAGAAGTCTCGAGTTTTCCCTATTTTTTTCCCTAATTTCTTCAAAATCCATGGGCTCTGCCATTTTTTCCTATTTTTCCCCACCATGGAAGCTCGAGAATGATCAATTTATATTTTTATGCCTTTGAAAATCCAAATCCATGGTCAAAGATGCTTGGAACCATGATTCACTTGGTTTTGTTTCAAAAAAATTCATCCTTAGTGAAAAATCGATTTTGGGCATGAATGGTGAATTTCTATGTTTTTGATGGTCTAGCGGGTGTCTTTTTCCTATCAAAATTATTCCTCAAGCATTCGGCGGTCACGTGGCTTCTTTTGGTTGGTCAGGGGATGGTGGGAAAATGTTTTAACTTGTCACTTTTTTCTTTTTTTGGCAAAAAGGAAATTTGGTCCCGTAGCTCCTCAATTCTGATTGGTTCTTTTGGTACTTACGTGGCTTCTTCTAATTGGATGGGGCATGGGGGTTTTTTTTGAACTTTTTCTTTTTGGCTACTTTGGAAAAAAATTTGAACTCACCCCAGGCCCCGCTAGCTTTGATTAAAGAAAAATTTAAGCGGTAGGAAAAAGTCTTACTTTGACCCCATGAGAAGGACACATGGCAAAGTTAAAAGTGGAGATGCGGGCCTTCGGAAGTAAGTTGGATATTTTTCCCTTTTGGAAAAATGGAGTAAAATTCTAAAATGGAAGCGCCCCCACCAAATCATATTGAAGCCTTATAAGGTTCTTGAAGTTGCGCCATAAAGACACGTGGAGGTTTCATCGGGTCTTCTTTCCTTAGACTTTTTACAACTTCCTAAAAGGCCTGAGACACGTGGTGAGTGTGCTCACATTTAGGTCTCTACTTTTGGGGACCATCTCAAGATGCACCATTGAGATGCGTGGTGGTTTGAAAAGTCAAGAGGCGGGGAGGCGGGCCATCGGGGCAACTTGGATTTTTTTCCCTTGTTATTCAAAAGATTAAAATCATCAAAATGACCCATGGGCCCATAGAGAATAGTCAAAATTTTCTCCAGTCAATGGTGGAGGTGGACTTTTGGGGGAAAATTGGAAAATTTTCCTTTTGTGGAAAAAGGAGTTAAAAGTGTAAAAGGAAGCGTGGTTCCACTTGGGACCCACATCAGAAACTAGAAGCGGAAGGGCGGAGCTATGGGGAAAACTTGGAAAAATTTCCCTTTTCAAAAAGAGGTGAAATAGCATAATTTAGCCATGGTTCCTTTGGGACCCACATTGGGACATGTGTCAGGCCCATTTTTCAAAGGCGGAGGGGCGGAGAAAATTGAGAAATTTTGCATTTTTTCCAAAAGGTGTAAAAGGTAAAAAGGAACCCCCGGGCCCATCTTGAACTTGGATCTCCCATGTGGATGGTCCAAATTCAAAAGAGAGATCAATGGTAACTATGTGCATCTGTATCTGATTTTCTCACCATTTCTACTCCAAAGCTCCTGGGATGTGAATTTTTATGGTTTTTATCATTTCTTGGAGTCTCCTACACATAAAATGAAGAGGAACATTAATTTGGTATCTTGGTTGGGTGGGAAAAATCAAAGACATCTTTTGCCATCAAGATGTGATCTGACCATTGGCTTTGATCTGATTTTCAGTTTTTTTTTCTTTCCTTGGCACACAAAGAACCAGATTTGATAGATTGGAGGAGGAAGTAGTTGGCGCGTGAGATGAAGAATGACTTACTAGGTGAAGAATTGAATGTTGGAAATATTTGGAGAGATTTTCCCTCTGCACACTTGACAAACTTTTTCACAAATCTATTCTCTAGGAGTCTCAACACACAATGGTGCTTTGAATGTCTCTAGTTTTGGGGGAAAACTCTGTTGTAAATGAAGTATTATAAATTGCATGAATTTTTCATGTAAATGGTTGGAGTGTTAGAGGTCGGGACTGATTTTTCTAAGAGAAAATCTTGATAGAACCCATCCTTCTAAGAAATCCATCTGAAGAAACTTGTTTATCTCCTTTGTGTTAAATTTGATCATGTCAAGGTGGTTGCGAGTGTACAACCATTGACAAAGCTCTGAGATTGTTCTAGAAACTTTCCCTTCTTGATAAATTTAATCAAACTTGAGTTAATCTGCATTATTTTTGGGAAAAATTTGTGTTTGCTTCATTTCTGAATGTCTGCAAGTAGTTTTCTTGTTCCCATTGCAATCTTACATTGAAATCTTTGTGAATCACACAAGATCTTATCCTTGTGATAGTTTGGTGGCATTTGTAATTTCATTTATCAGAAGAGCTTTCATTTGATAGTGAAATAAACAAATTTAAAATCATTGTGACTCCTAGCATGACTATAAGATTGTTTGTTAGCCTTTGAGGGTATCTTAGGCATGATGAAATAGAGGTTGATAATGTTTAGTTAAGTTTTCCAATTTGAGCCTTCATTTTGGATCCTTGAAGTTTGTGTGAAAAGTGTTGATCTGGGCCTCCATTGAAGCACATATTCTAGTTAAAGGAACATCCTAGCTATCTGAAGCATTTTTTGTTCAAGCTCTCCATTTTTGTAAAATTCTCAAGGAATCTAGTGAATCAAGTTCATTTCTGCCTCACCTCCCACCAAAAATTCATTTAAAAACAACCAATCATACCCATACTACCCCTTTTTCATGTGTGTATACAAATGCATAATTTTACTACCAAAACATGCAAAACAATCAGGTTTTCATTGTCTTTAGTGGCCTGAACCTTGCTTAGAAAATATCTCCATTATCTAGAGTGACAACTCGTGAGAGTTAGGTTTTGTTGCATTGATCATATTTTCTTCAAGGTCTTCTTAATAATTTCAAGAAGGAAGGATATCTCCATCTCCTCCACAAACAAAGGCTACTAAAAAGGGTCCTCTCACCCCCTAGTTGAAAGGCAAACCATAAAGTAGTGAGGATAGGTCAAATCCTCTTGAGGGTGCTACCCATTTCTCCACATCTTAGTGACAAAGAGCAAGCTACATTTCATCCCCGGCTACAAACCATCAAAACCTAACACAATACAACCTATAATACCTCTTCCACTACAATCATTTCGCACCTTTACCCAAACCCACACTCACTTCCATTGTGATCCATTGGTGAGGTCCTACACGAACATTTTAGCCAACCTTTTAGAAACCCAAGTCATCACATTACAATCACTTATATCTTATGACCCCTCAAACCCAAACCAAAAGGGTTTGATGAAACTAAAATTTGTGCCTACCATCATGTGTCAAGACATGATGTAGAGGGTTATAATGCTATAAAAATTGTTCTCCTCTAGTTATGTCCTCCTGAAGTGAATTTTGACGACGATGATCTTCTTGATGAGGACCATGTTCCATCTTCACCTGTCACCATACATCCCTCGCCCACTACCTATTTAGTGACCTGCATCACCACCTCCACAACCCTTTTATCCACCTCTAAAATTTGAGATCAATATGGTTCATATCAAAGAGTTGGCCAAACCACCGCTTAAATGTCAAAGTGTGCCCTACTCATTTTGCAAGGTTCTTACCTTGCATTAGGTTTTTTTCCATCATGTCATTATATTACTCATGACATCCCTTCTCCATCTACCTATTTCCCTCATATTAACATGATCCAAGTTGCCACTCACACCCAAAAGGACAAAGGAAAAGAAAAAGCAACTAGCCCATCAAAAATATCGTGCCCAATATACCATCTGCACCCATACCCAAAATCACCATTCGAGGACCTACATACCCTATTTCTGATGGGGTCACCCATCGTATAATGATAAAACAATTACACTAATCCCCTCTAAAAATTTCTTTGTATGATCTCGTCCAAACCTCTAGAATCTCATCAACAAGCCCTCATGGAGGTTTTGCAATCCATCAAGGTTTTACCTAATGACCCCACACTAGTAGCCTCCATTATCACACCTCACCACGTGGCCTCTCTTACCAAATCATCTCCTTCTTCTACCCCCATGCCCACTCATCAAGTAGTTGCCCTCAGTTTTTTGATGAGGAGATCATACCTCTCTAATCAGATGACCCTAATCCCACCCTTTTCATCTCCATCTATATCGATAATATATGTGTACGACACATTATGATCAATGGTGGTGCTAGCATCAACATCATCTCCTCCCATGTGTATAATCAAATGTGCATCCCTTCAAATTACATGCATAATAACCCAGTTATGTTGTGCTCCTTCAATGACACCATCACTTCCACCCTTGGCACCATTATTCTTCATGTTCGTGTAGATCCTCGCAGTCCCTAATCATTATATGTCTTAGAGGGGGAGTTCCAGTATAACATGTTGCTTGGCCGACCTTGGATTCGTGTCATGGGTTATGTTCCTTCAAATTTACACCGTTGTGTAAAATTTGAACATGAAGGACATAACTATACCATCCCAGCTGACCCATCACCATTCAAAACCTATAACATGTTGTACTAACCTAATGATGTCCTTATACCAGTTAAGGCATCTACCACTACCGTCACTTCTCCTTCACCCACAGCCCCATCCACCAATGCTGCCACCACCTCTCCCATGCCTAAATCTTCTATTCCTACTACTATCACAGCCTCTGTAGCTAACCCATCTACTTCCCAACCAACCAATACCCCTCCTACCCAATCACCTAGTAATTCATCTATTCCCACTACCCACATATCTACTACCGATCCCTTAGAGGGTGTTTTTCAACACCTCACTCTGGGGGAATACTACCTCTACAATATAAACACATTCCTTACTCCATAAGAGTATGGTAACCTACGCCAACATCCTCATTATGACTATCACACATGAGAGGTCTTCTCTAATGGTCCTCCCCACCTTCACACCAACTTAATGTATAGGGGACTTGATACTTCCACCTATTCACCCAAACCATCATACCAAACACAACAATTTTCATCTGACCTCCAATCTCTCACCAACTGCCACTTCACCCACACTTTCCTTCACCATTGTGCATGGAAAGGCTTTGGCTTTGGTTTTTATGAATAAGGTCATCATACCATCATCCCGTGTACCACCCGTAAACATAAAGACCACAATGGTATTGGCTTCTCCAAACTATCCTCCAAGAATGTCTGTGTTGAACTCATTCAAGATGAAAACCTTCTCCACCCTATTCACCAATGTCACCACCTTCACCCATAGAGTCGATGGATCAAGAATTCATTACTCCTAACTTTTTTCATAAACACCATTTCCTTGGGACCTTGGACTTATCAACGTGATGGCGAGGCTCCCTCTTCTCTTCCCTTCATATATCCTGACATGATCGATTATGATACTCCTATTAATGTTGTTTAATTCGGGATGATGAGTCTATCCTCACCTACCTTGGTGCGGAAGATTCTTATATTCACTAGTTATTTCCTTCTAAGACACAAACCATGTTGAATGAGTCAACTATCGAAATCAACATTCACACTCAGGACAACCCACACATTCTAAAGATAGGCCAATATTTAGATAGTGCTAAACACGAAGCTTTTACTTCTTTCCTTTGGGATCATAGCAACGCTTTTACTCAGTCCTATGTTAATATGCCCAGTATTGACCCAAACATTGTGCTCCACAATATCACAACCATTCGTGAAGCCAAACCCGTAAAATAGAAGCTGTGAAAATGCATCCTCACATTTCCCTTCTTGTTAAAGAAGAACTTCAATGCCTTCTCTCGGTTTCCTTCATCCTACCCATTAACTATCCCCAATGGATTTCTAACATCATTCTTGTCACAAAAGGGAGAGGGAGACTTTGCATTTGCATGAATTTCTACCACCTCAACTTAGCTTGCCCCAAAGATGATTTTCCTCTACAAGTATTGACCAACTAGTTGATCTCACCACCACCATGAGATGTTATCACTCATGGACATGAGTTTATCAAGTTATAACCAAAATTACTTTCCCTAAGATAAACACAAAACCGCCTTCATCACTCCTTGGGGACCTTCTACTATCGATTCATGCCTTTTGGCCTTAAAATGCTGGTGCTACATATTAGTGGGCTATGAATTATATCTTCCATGACATAGTGCATCACATATTGGAAGATTACGTAGAAAAATTCTTACCAAATCCAAACATCAAGCCGAACATCTTATAGTCCTGAAGGTCATCTTTGACCATCTCATCGAGTATTGTGTTCTCCTTCAGCCCAAGAAATGTGTCTTCATTTTTCTTTCAGGAAAGCTCCTTGGTTTCATCATTTCTTTGCATGGCATAGAATTCAATCTTGCTAAAGTAAAGGCTATTCTCGAAATTCCTCCACCTACTAATCTCTGTCAACTTTGAAGTTTGCAAGGTAAGTTGCAATCTATTCGCGCTTATTTCATGATTTTCCAACTGCTGCTAATCATTTCACCACCTCCTCAAAAAGGACATCTCCTTCAAATGAGATGATGAATGCCATAAAGCATTTGATGCCTTAAAACAATATCTTCTCCAACCACTGGTTCTCATTCCTCCTAAGGATGGCCAACCCTTTTACCTATACATTTCAGCTACTGATCATTCCTTAGGTGCCATACTTGCTCATCGTGACAAGAAACACATGGAGCAAGCAGTTTATTCCATAAGTCATACCCTTTTAGACTATGAAACCAGATACACCCATCCTGAAAAACTCTTCTTAGCCTTAGTTTTTTTCGCCACTAAACTTCGTCATTACCTACTCAAGCACAAAACCTTTTCATCACTAAGATTGATCCCTTACATTACATGTATGCCAAACCCTACCAACATCAACGTGTTGCATGTTGGCTCATGCTTCATGCTGACTTGGACCTTGAATTCATCCATAAAAAATATATCAAGGGCCAAAGCATCGTTGATCAACTTCCAGACTCACCTTTCTCTAGAAATCAATCCTCTAACTTTGATTTCTCGGATGATTCCATTTTTATCCTCTCTTTGGACGATAGTGTTTACCAAATGACCTTATTCTTCAATAGTTCCAAATGTAAGAATGCGATGGTGCAAGTGTTATACTCATTCCTCTTGATGGTGAACCTATGCCTTTATCATTTAAACTAGATTTTTATTATACTAATAATATCATTGAATATGAAGCAATTGTGTTTAGCCTTCAAATCACCATCACCCTAGATGTCAAAAAATTAATATCTTTGGTGACTCTTAACTAGTTGTAAATCAAGTCAATGGTATATACCAGTGTTGTAACAAAATACTCCAAAAGTATAAACACCATGTCAACATACTTTTGACTACCTTTGACCGTTACAAACCTCAAACCACTCTACACTCCACTAACAAATTTTTGGATACCATGGCCTAGTCTCGCATCTCAGATACTGCTTCTACCTCCAACTCAAAAATATTTGTCACAATACAAAGGTTGCAATCAACTTCTTATTTATTTTGAAACGTCAACCTTTCGAACTATTAAAATTGACCCACATGACCTTTGGTATAAGTAGTTTATGGACAAATTTTCCTTTTGATTCTACCTCCCAACCTTACTCGTAATGTGTAATGTAATTACTTGTATAAATCTTATTATTAGCAGCAATATAACACCAATGAACACAATATTTCAGATAAATGATCTCAATGTGCAAGAATAATAGCTTAGCCACTTCGAGGGGGAAACCTCCAAACCAGACAATAAGACTCAAATGTTGAATATGATGATCAACTACTACCTACTAACCCCTATATATACTATTCCTATGTTATGGCCAACACCAAGGCCGACCCACTAATGAAAATATAACATATATGAAAGAGATACATAATGATAAGAAGTTATGATAGCCACAAGTTGGCTATATACATCCAATATAAGATATATGATTAAGGGCGTAGCATGCCCTCCCCTTCGAAGCAACATTGTCTCCAATGTTGAGAAGATCTGGATGCTACTGCAGGGAAATTTGCATCCTCCCAAGTTGTGTCTTCATTGTCTAGATTTTTCCACTTGATCAAATACTCAGTGATGACCCTTGTCCTCAATCGCTTAGTGTGTGTCTGAAGGATGCATTCTGGTTCCAAGATGATTATGCCCTCTTCATCAAGCTTGGGTAACACTGTCTGGGTTGATATTATATGTCCAATTACCTTATTTAGGAAAGATACATAGAAGACTGGATGAAATCAAGTAGCTAGAAAAAGTTCTAGTTTGTATGCTACATTGCCAATCTTCTGTAACACTTGATAAGGACCATAATACTTAGGTGAAATCTTGTTATCCTTTTTCTATTGTTTTAAGGACATTTGCTTATATGGTTGTAAATGCACAAAACCCAATCACTAACTTCAAAATGTCTTTCACTGTGATGTCGGTTTACCTGTTGCTTCATGCGGTTTTGTGACATGGCCAAATTCTCCCTGAGACTAGAAAGTACCTCTTATTGGTGTTGAATATGTTCTTCAATTCCTTGAACCTTTGGTTGGACTCTCAAAGATGAATTGATAGATGGTGGATGGTACCCATATAATGCCAAGAAAGGAGATATTTTAGATGGAGTATGAAAGGAGGTGTTATACCACCATTCTACCAAAGTGGTAACCATTGAACCCATCTCACTTGCTTATCTGATGTAAAATAATGAAGATATCCCTCTAAGCACTTGTTTACCACCTCTCGTTTTCCCATCATACTAGGGATGATAAGAGGAACTTCAAGCTAGTTGTGTGCCCAAGCATGAGAACAAGTCAGGTCCAAAATTACTAGTAAAGATAGGGTCTCGATCACTTACTATAATCTTTGTGTCCCATGTAGCTTCCGAATTGTATCCCCAAGGCCTTTGCACGTACTTGTAAAAATGGATGTGATAAAGCTCAAAAATGGGCATATTTGGTGAGTCTTTCCACCACCACTATGATTACATTTTTATCTTCTCGATTTAGGCATTCTGTGATGAAGTCCATGGACACCTCTTCCCACCTCTGGCTAGGAATAGATAGAGGTTGTAAAATACCCGGGACTTAATTGTTTCGCCTTTTATTTTTCTTTCAAACCATGCATTCTGCCACAAACTTTTGACATCTCCTTTTATCCCTTCCTAGAAAAAATCATGCTTGATTCGATGATAAGTCTTTAAGAAGCCAGAATGACTCCCTACTAGAGAAGCATGGAGCTCAAGATAGAACCCTATTTTTAAGGATTGAATTCTTACATAGATATAATCTATCTTTATACCATAAAACATCTCCTTTCCATACAAATTTTTTTGACATGCTTGGATCTTGTTGGATATTCTGAATGAGATTTTGTGTACTTGGGTCATTTTTCCATTCAGACCTTGCATCCTCTATCCAATCCTCCTGTAATATAGATATGGCACACAACAATGCCTGGGAAGATTCATCCTTCCAAGATAAAGCATCAACAACTACATTCTCTTTCCCTTTCTTGTATATTATCTCAAAATCATACCCCAACATTTTTGAGACCCATTTCTGTTGTTCTTATGATGATAAATGTTGCTCTAAGAAGTATTTCAAACTATCATGATCTGTCTTTACTTTGAAATGTCATCCCATTAGATATGGTCTCCATTACTTCATTGCATGAAGTATTGCTAACATTTCTTTCTCATAAACTGGTTTAGAGATATTCTTACCTTTGAATTGGTGGCTCTCAAAGGCAATGGGTTTCCCTTCTTGCATGAGTACCCCCATACCATACCCTGAAGCATCACATTCAACAATGAATGTTTTCAAAAATTTGGGGTGGCTAGAACTGGAGTGGTGCACATGGCCTCCTTCAACTTCTCAAAGGCCATATTAGCTTACTTGTTCCAATGGAAAGAGTCCTTCTTCAATAAAGTTTTGAGTGGTGTTGTGATGCTACCATAATTCCTTACAAATCTACGATAATAACCTGTAAGCCCCAAAATCCTCAGAGATTTTTTAGGGTTTTGGGAACCCTCCATTCAAGTTGGCTTTCTTGTTAGGATCCACTTTAACACCTTCCTAAGAGATAATATGACCCAAATATTCAACCTCCTTGACACCAAAAGAACACTTAGAAGGATTTGCATAAATTTGATGTTGTCCAAGAGTTTCCAACACCTTATTTACATGATACATGTGTTCCTCCCATGTTTTACTATAGATTAATATATCATCAAAGAACACTAAAACAAACTTTTGAAGAAATGTCTTAAAGATGGAATTCATCAAGCTTTGAAATGTAGGGGGTGCATTTGTTAGTCCAAAAGGCATTACCAAGAACTTATAGTGTCCTTCATGTGTCCTGAAGGTTGTTTTATGAATATCTTCATCCCTAATTCTAATATGATGATATCCTGAAAAAAATCAAGTTTTGTCAAGTAAATAGCACCATGTAACTCATCTAGCAAATCATCAATTACATGAATAGGAAACTTATCTTTAATCGTACTTATTGAGTTCCCCGTAATCTAACACATGCACCAATTGTCATCTTTTTCCATACCATCACTACAAGAGAAGAGTAAGCACTTTGACTATGAAAAATAAGTCCCGCTTCTAACATCTCTTGAACTATCTTCTTAATCTCACTCTTTTGCATATAGGGGTACCTATAAGGTCTCGATGTTGGGTGGTTGACTCCGGTACTAGCCGGATGGCATGGTCATGGTCTCTTTTCGGAGGCACCACTGGGCATTTCTCCAAACACCAATGAGTGCTCATCTATAATCGCTTGCATATCTGCATGTATAAATGTATTGGAATGATGAGAACTTACCATCTATGGGGACTTTGCTCTTAGTCCTTTTAGTTTAAAATTCCTCCCTTCGATCGAAATTGCATGAACAACTCTTGGAAATTCGTTTCAATAGTTCCCAAGGTGGTAAGCCATGAACTCCTAACACAAGGCCTACACATCCCATGGCAATGGCATACATATTGCTAGTTAGTTAGTAAGTAATCTCCCATGGTGATATTAATGTTATGGCATTTTCCTGAACAACTAACAATTTTCCCATCAACGATCATGACTTGACATTCTAGAGCTGGATAAACAAAGTAGTTCAAGCGTACCACCAACTTATGATTGATGAAATTGTGAGTACTTTCTGAATCAATAAACATTGTTACCCTATGTTTTTTAAGAATCCAACTACTTTGAGAGTTTGGGAGTGTTAATACCATAAATTACATGGCATGATATTGTTGGTTGGGGATCTCTTAATTCCTCCTCCGCTCGACCTCTTCATTCTCTTCATTTTCTTCTTCTTCATTAGGTCCCTCAATGTAGAACAACTTCTTTTCAGCACACTTATGTCTTGGTCCAAATTTGTTGTCACAATTAAAACATAACCCTTTGGCTCTCTTTTCTTCAATTTGTTGAGGTGTCAGTCTCACTAGATGAGGGAATGATGGTGGAAGGGTGCTATGATCTCTGATATTACTGATAGTTTATTTCCTACTGAAATAAATTTTTCCTCTGCCCTACGTGCCATGATCATAGAGTATGAAACCTTATGAGGATTAAACATACACACCTCAATCTCAATTTGTTCTTTAAGACCCTTAAGAAATAATTCATTCAAATTATCTTCAGGAATATTTTCCACCCACAAGGAAAGGTTCTGGAATTGATGGATGTAATCTTTGACTGTTCTTGTTTGTCTGAGCTTTGCTAATTAACTGAAATAATTCTCTGACACACTAGAACTATAGTGCAATTGCAACTCTTCGGTGAATATTGTCCATGTAACATTGAGGCCACTCTTTTTCCTTTAAGCACATAACCATCAATACCAAATGAATTGGTCAAGTTCAAGATACAACGATGTCATGGTAACCTTTTCTCCCGATGGAATCTGATGAAGATCAAAGAAATTCTCCATCTAGTTAATCCAATTGAGTGGATCCTTTCCATCAAAATTTTGCATTTCCACTTTTGGAATCATGTTACGGGCTTGCAGAGTGTTTGTATTTTGATTGGTCATGTTTGTAGATCCACCCTGGCTAGTTTGTCTATTACTTTGACCTAAAGATCCACTTTGGTTAATATGAGTGTGATTGAGTTGTGGTTGATTAGGAAGGATATGATTACCCATGACATTGTAACTAAATTGGTGAATGAAATCCTCTAATCGTTGTCCAATCTTTTCTACATCTTCTTTGTTGGCCACTCTACCCTCGAGGTTTCGTAACTCTAACTCAAGATAGCTGACCTTATGGTCAGTTGAAGTAAACCCTAACCCTGAGGACTCTATAGATACCCCTTCTAACTCTAACTCCTTAATTATTATCTCATCCTTATCAGGGGTTTTACCCGGAGTGATGGGATTCTTTTTGCCTCTTGTCGAAGGCCCAACCATGATGCCCCAAAATGGTAAGATTTAAGGATCAAGGTTGAAATTTAGGGTTTGGGATTTCAATAGGAATTCAGCAAAATTTTATAAAACTCAAAGAACGAACTCAAACTAATTTTTAATCTTATTTCTGGAAATGTAAATAACTTTGAAAATTTTCACAAATTGCACCCTAGGTATCTCGAATTATGAAAAACATAAAACCGATATAACTTTTGCAAAACAAGTCAAAAATTCTTAAAATTTGGAGGGAAGCTTACTTGACTGATTTTGCCACACCACATAGAAAAATTTCAGAAAAATCGCTACCAATTTTGAGATATGGACGAACCTTCACAATTAGGGTTTGACACAGTGCTGGCCGAGTTCAAGCTCTGATACCACTTGTAATGTAATTACTTGTATAAATCTGATTATTAGCAGCAATATAACACCAATGAACACAATATTTTAGATAAATGATCTCAATGTGCAAGAATAATAGCTTAGCCACTTCGAGGGGGCAACCTCCAAACCAGACAATAAGACTCAAATGCTGAATATGATGATCAACTACTACCTACTAACCCCTATATATACTATTCCTATGCTATGGCCAACACCAAGGCCAACCCACTAATGAAAATATAACATATATGAAAGAGATACATAATGATAAGAAGTTATGATAGCCACAAGTCAGCTATATACATCCAATATAAGATATATGATTAAGGGCGTAGCATAACGGACAACACACATTTCTTAAAAGTGTTTCTTTCTATGTCATCATGGGTGGTCTTCTTTATAAATGTGGATTCAATGGTATTCTCTTACGATGCCTTATAAGTTCTGAAATTCCTACACCATCAAGGAAGTTCATGATGGAATTTGTGGAGTCACTTGGGCCTAGTTATCACTAAATGCATCATTCGCCTAGGATATTATTGAAAACCCTAAACCGTGACTATTGTGACTATCTCAAACATTGTGCAAAATTCCAACAAAGATGCTAACCTTCATCACACACCTAGTCATGCCTTACAAGTCGCTCGAGTCCTTTGGCCTTTCTCTCAATGGGGTTTAGATCTTGTCAAAGAGATCAATCCTCATTCTTCACAATGCCATCAATGAATTATAACCACTACCAATGCTACACTAAATGGGTAGAAACCATCCCCCTCATCTCCACAAAAGCTGATAAAATTTGTGAATTCATCAACCATCACATTATTTTTTCACTTTGGTGTCCCTCACCGCCTCATCACTAATAACAAAAAGCAATTTAAAAACAAACCCTATGAAAACTCATGATGCCTTTGACATTCAACTTAGTTTTTCTTCGCCTTACTAACCTCAAACAAATGACTAAGCAGAATCAACCAATAAAACCTTGAACAAAATTCTTATGAAAGTAGTTGACAATATTGGTAAGGATTGGCATATGCACATTCCTTTTGCCTTGTGGGCTTACCACACTTTGACTATTTCCACACCTTTCTCTCTTGTCTATGATACCAAGGTTGTCTTTCCTCTCGAATTCAAATTCCATCTCTTTTGTATCTCACTCCAAGACATGCTCAACGATGATGACTTTCTCTAGGACCATTTGGCACAACTTGAGTTATTAGATGAATGTCATCTCAATGCTCTTAATCATCTCCAAATATGCCAAAAATGTATCAAACGTACCTATGAAAAAAGTGTACATGAGTGAATCTTCCAAGTCAGTGACCTCATCCTGAAGGAAAATCAACATGTAACCAAAGAAGATAAAATTAAACGAGGCAAATTTGCTCCTAATTGACTTGACCCTATATCGTTACTCATACCTATGGATCAGGTGTTTATCATTTGTCTTCACTCAAGGTAAACCCAAATTTGAACCCTTGGATGCCTTGCATTTTAAACTGTTCTATTGTTGAATCAAATCATATATCACCTTCTATGTATTTTCAAGCTCGTCCCTTGAGAATCCTTCACCTTTCATATTACCTATTCTTGCAGTCAACAACTAAACAAAAATCATGTGATTACTCGTCACCTTTCAGCCTTATCTTCAATATGAGTACCACATCTTTACTCATGGCATGATTTTCATGGATACTTTTCACCTTTTTCAAGATGGAATCCCATGGTTGTTCATCACTTGAAACCATCTCTTTCATAATTAACCTTTTTGTGCTATGGTTTTTGTCTTCTAAACAAGAGTCTAATCTCCTTCTATAGTCTTATCCATGACTTAAACATTCAAAAATTGAAATAATTTCAAAAGCAAAATGGGATTCAACTCCTTGATTCAAACTTCCAGAAAAAATATGAATCTCCTCAAAAGGGACATCTCTTCTCTCTATCTCGGTGTTATAAATAGACTCGCTCCCTCGAAGGACAGCTTATACAAAGCTAGCCATACCGCATATACTCTATCATAAAAGGGGACTATCCTTAAAAATAAAATAAAATATTCAAAAGCTTCTTGCATCGATCAGCTTCACAAAGACCTCAAGGAGATACTATAATCATCCCACATAGAATTCACGCATCGATCAATCTATCAAAAACAAAAGTAAAAAGGAAAATGATAACTTTTTTGTCATGGACTTGCCTATTTCTATCTTGGGTCTCATGCCAAGTAGGCAT
This sequence comes from Taxus wallichiana var. yunnanensis, assembly GCA_018340775.1. NCBI lineage: Eukaryota > Viridiplantae > Streptophyta > Pinopsida > Cupressales > Taxaceae > Taxus > Taxus wallichiana. The sequence goes on along the minus strand of CM031236.1, from coordinate 518,232,175 downwards.
GTTGTCTTACACCAAGTGACATTAAACACTAACCATTTTCACCTCATTTCCTTTTCACCCTAATTTCCTACCTTCTTAAGGGACTTTTCGTAAAAATGACATTTCATGATCATGCGACTTTCTTCACCCTTAGCATAGTCAATCATGCAATGCCTTTAGGGTCTTATGTTCATAAGCCCACCTTTAGTGTGGTAGAATTGTTATGGTTCTTACCACTAAAGTGTCTCTTTTGGCCACCTCTTATCATTCACCTTCTTCATTACTTGTTGATTCTCCTATACAAGATCAGACCATCAACACCTATATTTTAAGAGTTCCTCTTTCACCAACATCACCATGCCTAACTAACCTAAACACAACCATGCCTAATTGACCTAAACACAACCATGCCTAAATCACTTAGATTCAATCATCCCTAAAACCTACTGACCCATTCATTATATACCACACCATATTATTCCCTAGCTTACAAGAGAACTACATCGGCCTGAGGCCCCTTTTCATCGGGGCTATGTAGGCAGCAACACTCCGAGGGCATGGGGCCCTTGGAGGTTAGCTCGGCCACTCTTTACCCTAACCAATTTTCCTCATTTTTCTATTCACATTCTACCTTAGTTAGTTTCCATCTTATACACTACTTGGAAATTAAATGAAAATACAAATATACAAACATGTATATCTACCTATTTCTTACATCATCATATCATACATCCATTATTTCACCTTTCCATGATATCAAATATTTTGGAAATATACACCATCACATACATATACATCATCATTTATTTCCCATGTTACCAATAACTTGGAAATTAAATCAAAACCAACAAACCTTAACTCAACCATGCCTAACTCACCTAGACTCAACCATGCCTAAATGACCTAGACTCCACCATGCCTATACCCGACTCAACCATGCCTAAGTGACCTAAACTTAAATGTGCCTACAATCACCTTAACTCAACCATGTGTAACTCACCTAGACTCCACCATGCCTACATGACCTAGACTCAACCATGCCTAATTGATTTAGACTTCATCATGCCTAAGTGACCTCGACTCCACCATGCCTAATTCACCTATTTTCCATCCATACACAAATAAAAATGGAAATTAAAACACAAGTACATCATCCATACCATAAATCTCATCATCTATAACAATGAAAGTTTGTATATCAATACAAATGTACACCAATACAAATACATATAAGTATCTCAAATCTCTCATATACATCCTCACCATCTTCGGCATGCAAGCCGGTATATGATCAAAAATATCAAAACTCTCTTATACATCCTCACTATCGTTGACATGTATGCCATATATACAAAAACTAATACACTAATCATATATGGTGACTAATCATCACCCCACCTGATATCCATCCATGTCTCATTTGTCTCCTCCTTTCGGCTTGTCTAACCCCCTGCCAACATCTCTCCACCTCGCATAGGTCTTGCTCTCGTCTCTGCCTAGCCTAAAGTTGGGTCTGGCCTCCATAAACTCGTGGCCTCACCTTGAACCCATCTTTGGGCTCTTTGGCCCCCTGTGCTCTCTGAGCTATGAGTACGAGAGCTCATCCTCTCACTCATTTCCCATTATGCCATGTACTCAAAGATAGAAGGGACATCTATCCTCGTGGTCATCAAGTGATCTCGTAATACTGTGCCTCATTTAGGGCATCCTCGAACCTCACCATCGCACACCGCTCGATGTGGTGTTATAGGTCTCACAACAACCTATGAGATTTGTCATCTCTAGGGCTGGCCTCGACCATGTACCTATGTACCTTATCCTCCTCCTTTACCATGGGACCATGTCCCACTACTATCTCTGTGATATGAGACCCTGCCTCAAGCTCGTGGAGGTGTTCATGTTGTAACCTAGGGCCTATAGGGACACAATCATGAGCCTCGTGTAGTGGCCAACCAGCCCTACAAACTCTACTATATATGCCTATAAGGAGGCTACCTATCTCCTATCTCCATCACCACCCCGTGAGCACTCCCCCTATGAAACCTAGGCCTGCAAGGTTACCACCTATGCACTAAAATGGTACCTATGCCTCTAACCCCGTGAGATACCCCTATAATACTCCAAGTTGTGTCCAAGGGGGCCACACTCGACCCTGCATGGTATCCTATTGCACTATAATGGTGGCTAAGTCAGATTGTCATGGCCTCGGTGGTACCACCTGTAGCTACGCGTTGCTCACCATTACCTATATCTATATGTGACCCCGACATCATCAATACACATGTCTACCACCTACTCCTCCTACCCTGATCGGCACATTCGGTTGTGGTAGAGGCATAGGCCTCTCCACGTCATCTCTCCTATACTTGTGGGAATGGTGGAGGCATGTCTTGTGGTAGCCCAAACTATTGTCTGACCCTATCCATTGGTATCATCTCGTGTTCACTAACACAACGCCCTCTATCCACTCGGCATAGTTCAGTAGCTCCTCCAACTCACTACCATATGCCTATATGAAGGAAAGCCAACATACGACCTCTAAATAACATCAACCCCAGATAAACCCTCCAAAGCACTTACTTGTAATGTGCCACATCATGTGCAACCCTAGTCGCCCTGTGTTGTCCATCGAGTGGTACCCATCACCTGTAACCAACCCTAATCAAACCACCCCTAAACCAATCTTGTCAGGAAAGCCAACTAGACGTACACATACGATGTGCTCATATGCCCAATAGTGTAGAAGGAATGTGCAACACAAGTTGAACCTCCATAGCCTCCCATAGGCCCACAACTCTCTATATAGCTACACCAAGAATGTCGGTGCCCAGGAAAAATGGACATGATCCTCCATCATGTCCTGGAGAACCCCCATCAGTGCTCATGGGAATCTCCCACCCTCTGCATCTGGTAAGGCAAAATAGCATACCACCACCATCAAAAACCACCAACCTCATCTCCTGAGGATGGGCCGCATACATATCTCCATAGCTTAGACTCGCACTATGGTATCACACCTCCATCATCACCTCTCTAAAAAACCACTATTGGCTCCTCTAAGCCTTCGACATAATAGAATAAACCTACTCCCCAACTATCGGTAGCCACAGATCTTGTATACATCCTCCAGGGTGACAGTGATCTCACCCATCGGTAAGTGGAACGTGTTGGTCATTGAATCCCATCTATCGATGAGTGTGACCATCAAACTCGGATCTCGAGCTACACGCATGTAACGTTGATCCCAATCAAGCCAAAATCTGTCACGTGCCTCCACTCCTTTGTGGTCACACTCGGTCATATCACTTATCAACGAGGTGGTACTCTATCCTACATCCACAGTTGGTCCCTAGCCTGCATCCAACAAAACCACAACATTATTATAACCTAACAACCTTCACTTATCTATTAACCCCCAAACCATACCCAACCACACCAATCCTACTCACCCCATTTTACCTAATTCACCTACCAACCTCCTACCCCATTGCAATCATGACTCACCATTCTAAAAACATCATTTCACCTACTTACCTATCCTTTATGCCAACACTAACATTCTACCCCATCTCTCTACATGTACCCTCCCTTCCCCCTTTCACCTATTTTTCTTTCCCACCTAACCTTTCTTACCCCTATTTCTCATCCACCCTAACCATCTCTAGTCACCCTGACCATCACCGGTTATCCTTAACCGACATCGGTTCACTTAAACCGATGTCGGTCACCTAAGACCAGACCGATTCCGGCTAAAGAAAATTAATGTTGGCCACCCTTAGATCGACATCGGTCTCTATTGTGATGCCCAAATTGAAACCCCCCACCCCAAGTCTACCACAAAATCCCTAAAAACAACCTACACACCTACTCTACCCTACCCAAACCTTACCTAATTTCATTACCAACCCTATTTAAGCTACATTGACCTTCCCCCTCCCTCATTTAATTCATTTTACCCACAAATTCAAAATAAAACTCCCACCCAAAACCTTTTAACCCAAACCAATTTCACCACCTTGTCTTTAACCAAAGAACAAAAGCGGATTGAATCCTACCTCATCTCTTAAGACATTCTATGGGGTGGTACGTCTGTAGCTCTACATCGATGGCCCACCCAAACCCTCTCCCACCTCTTCCATGACACAAATCTACCTCGAATCTCCCGCAAATCCAATCATCCTGCAATCTCATCACCCACTACAGGATCTCCATCTAACCTCTCTCCCTCGTCCTATCACTTTCCACGAAGGCACTCTACCACTACCACTATGTCATTTTCACAAATGACAACAAGTTAAAATGAATCCATAAAATACAAATTTTTCTTTTATTAACCCTAACTTGACATGACCGACGCGTCATACCAAACCGACATCGGTTTATAATAGGCATCGGTTGCCTACCATTACCATTTTCACCCCATTTTACCCATTTTGACCTCAACTCATTACTAAAAGATACCCTTTGACCTTACCCACTTATTGCAACCTACCTACAAGCCTAAACTACCCCTAAAATTCCTTAATTACGTTTAGGGATTTGTTATTTTACCTATACCTTGGCCTTACCCATGTCATGACCTATTTACCTAGACTTGGCCTACTTTTTGTGACCATTGACCTTGTGTACTCGTTATACCTTGTGACGTTGTTACCTATGTTGTTTTAGCCTAAAACCATACCTTTCCCTTGTCCATGCCACTGACCTATTTACCTGACTCGACTTACTTGGTGTGATCATTGACCTTGTGTACTCGTTATACCTTGTGATGTCGTTACCCATGTTGTTTGGCCTAATGACCTTACCTTTCCTATTTTCATTCTTTTATCCCAACCCAACCTTTGGTGTACCGGAACATACCTAAATGTTCCTACACCTCCTATGTTGTGTTTCCATACCATATCCTATACCTTGGATACCTGAATCACTTCACCCTTGTTTGGATAAACCTATCGACCTTGGATGATGTAGAGTTTGCAAGCTCTTCAACCTAGTACCATGTTGTAGTCTATACATGTGTGTGCATTCGATTTCCATTACCCATTACCCAATTTGACCCCAACCTATTACCTATTACCCGAGTTGACCATTACCCTTTCCCAAAACACCCATACTCTTCCCCACCTACCTTCACATCACACCAACTACACATTTATCAAACCACTCACCGATTCCGTATAACACCCCATCAATTCCCTATTCGAGGGGGATCACCTTCACCCATACTTGGGCAACCACACTCTCACCCACACATGGGGCAATCACTTCCTATTTTTGTTAGCATTGCTTACGCAATACAAAAATGGATAAAATGTAGACACCAAAATTAGGTCGTACCACTTTATAGCCCCATTAATTAATTTAACCATACCTTACATATTCATATCCCATAGTGCACATGATTAATTGAATTAATTACTTTGATTAATTTAATTAATATCCTCACTTGATCACCTCACCTAACCACATCACCTAGACACCTCATCACAAACCTATTCTTAGCATGTTTCTTTTAACTAAGATCTAATCTCTACTTACCATAACTAACTGAGACTTAGTCTAACCCTAACATTAGATTCCTATTCTTTCTCTAATAACATGCCCACTTACTTAAGCGGAAAATACCATTTTAGACCCGAACCAACAAGCAAAATGGCCAAAAGATAGCCAAGATCTAGCTATTTTGGAAAACCTAGGATTTCCCACCGTAACCGATGTTGGTTAATCTAAATCGTCATCGGTTACCATATATTCATTTTGGTAAACTTGCTCCAAAGATTGGAAAAAAATCATTCGAGTTTGGAGAGAGAGATATTTGCATGCAAGCATGAACTAGAGCCCTCTCACACATCCAAACACACCCTAGTCGGCACCAAGACTGATCTGAAGGCATTGGCATTCATGAAGCATTTCTTGAAGCACTTCCATGGTAACGACCACCAGCCACAAATCAACCATCGCCATCATCCAACCACCAAACTTGTAAATGCAAGTAAGTGTTTTTGATCTACATCATTTTATACTTACTTAGATCATCATTTCTTTAGTTTTCTTTGTTAAATCATATTCTCTTTTGCATCCCATCATCCTCACCTTCCTATCAATCCACTCATCCAACCACCCATAACCTTTTGGCTCCCCATATTCAAACCCTGGACATCTCTCGAGATTTCTCAATATCTTTACCAACCTAGCCATCCTTCTTCCATAAGTTTTATTGAGTTTCTACCATTCCACCTCTACCGACACTAGTCACCTTGACCGTCATCGGTTTCCCTCGACCGACATCGGTCATACCCACACTAACATCGGTCTCTATAACTGGTAATCCTACCTATAACAATGACCTAATAACCTTCACCCAAATAACCCAAAACCACCCAAAACCTGATCCTAGACCTATTCTAATCACCTTGGCTACCTACCCAACCTGAAACATAACCCAACCTTAGTTAGATCTAATTTTGTATTGCAATATTCAACTTAATATAATATATTGTTAATAAATTGAGATACTAAAATCAACTTGTTAGCAATAGGACCTCTATTTCTTGCATTTTTGTTCATTTATTTGATAAACAGTGGATTGATAATATCTAGAAGTATCACACTTCCCGAATCTAGCATACGTTAGGCACTCCACTTACATATATTGTTTAATATTATTTTTATGGTCTTGTTTTGCATTCACAGGTAGTTCCTCCTAGCAAAAAGGAAGTTCTCGCAATCAGCATTGGATCAGGAAATAAGAATGCATGCATTATACCTTCCACCTTCATTTCACAGGTATTCCTCCTCACCTTTACCTTATCTTTTTTTCTCATACATACACAAATTATTGGTGAAACAATATCATTTATGCTTCAATGGCTCATTGCACGAACAACCCGACACTATAGCTTATCATGTTTCTGATGGAGCACCTTATGGCTTCGATCCAAACATTGACGATCTTCTTGATGACATCACTTGATTCTTTCCTTCCTCACACACTTGGGGGCATGAAAATTACTCCCCCTTCTTTCTCTAAAGAGAAAACATACACATTGTATCTTCATCACATCAAAATACACACACACACTCATCACACTCATACTAGTATCATCATTACCCAATGATGCACTCTTTTTCTTCAATTCACACTTAATTGTTGAGGAAGTCCTATACACATAAACCTCACACACTACACATTAGAAACTACACATCATGTATCTTCACACATCTCGCATACTAAATCTTTCATTTAATCTACATCATTCTTATTTCAACCTTTACGCATCTACATTTCATACATATTCTACACACCATACGAGTGTTCATCACACATATGTCACAACACATACTACTCATTCTATACACTACACTCACACATATTATATACAAGGTGCACCTCACACTCGTATGTTATCTACACATATTACATCGCATACTATACATTTTATACATCACATAGCATCTTCTCCTCATCGTATATACTACTACACACACTACATAACCTATTTCATCTCCTTCTACACGCTTGCACTCACTACCTTATGACACACTCTAGTCTCACGGTCCATACTGGATTGTTGAGGGTATACATCACAAATGAACCTCAACACTCATTCATTCTTTCAATCATGTGAAATTCCTATACTAGCGATAAACATCATAGGCTACATCATCACTTTCTCTTACATCATTTAGTGGCATATGGTATAGGCTACATCATCACTACCTCTTGCATCACTTAGTGGTATAAAATTTAGGATACATCACCACTCCTACTCATCTTGTAATGATATATGAAGTAGGCTACATCACCACCTCTTTATATAATCTCTGTGATCTACGCTTTAGGATAAATCATCACGCATCTTCATACATCATCTCTAGGTCACATGTCATCACCACACATACACATTCACCACAATGCGCTACACACAACACATAGTTCGACCATTTCCTAATGACACACTCTCATTTAAGGTTCATTCTTGATGTCAAGGGCCATAAAAAATGAAACTCACTGCATACACTTCCATTCACTCGGGGCACATGGCTCCTATCCTTCACTCTGCATTCCATTCTTCCTCATCGATAGCATACTACATATCTTGGTCACATTTACTCTTGTTTGAATTTACATGTACATGTTCGTTGTATTATGCATGTTAGATACATATCTTGTATGTCGTTATCTTTATCATACACACATGTGCATTCACTTGCTTTTCTAGTCATGATCACGGATGTAGAGCTTCTACATTTAGCATGGATGTTTGGTACACTACCGGTCCATAGCGGTTCCTGGGGCATCCACTTTCGTACACTACGAGGTTTTATTTTTTCATTTTTTGCTTATCACTTTACTTTACTAGTTATACATGCTTTTAACATTCATTTTATCCTTCTAACATGCTAATGAATTTTTGTGTGCAACATTGTTTTTGTAGGATTACTTACTACCATGGTTATTTGTTTGTTGGTACTTATTTGCCTCTGTTTATTATTTTATGTGGGCCTTTACCTTTCTTTTGTATGCAAACTTTCCTGTTTGTTTGCAACCATTATGGCCTAGAGTGTTTTGTGATATTATGAGTGGTGTCCCATGTTTGCAACCCACTTTTTGCGGCCTACGTTGTCTTCTTGGGTGTTTACATTATCATCTTACGTCTTAGCTTCTACATTGTCTCATGTAGCTTACATTTTGTATTATACATGCATGTTTATCTATACTAACACTTGTCTCCTAGCCACTTGTTTGCATGTGCATTGGTTTCTACTAAGCACATTCCCACCTCAGGGCCAAAGTTTTAGTTCTAATAGTTGGTCCTCTCTTTAGGGCCACATACTCCTACAGCGACATCGCATGCGACCCCAAAGAGGGGGGCATCATTTGGGTTTACACATAGTACTAGTAGAGTTCATATTTTTAGTTTTTTCCATCACACAATGGGTTACAAAACTTGTGGGTTCATCATGCTCTATAGAACTCCATACACAACGAATTTTACAGTGCAAATTGTCCTTAACATTCTGGGGAACAGTTACATATTAGAGGATAAACCATACCTTCTTCTCTACACTACTTCATCCAGTGGCATCGGATCACCCAAAAAAATAGATAGTACAAAGATCTCTTCAGTTTTGGGAAGCAAGCTTACAAGTTAGAGGATAAATAATACTTTCCTCCCTACACTTTTTCAGCCAGTGATGTGAGATCACCTAAAAACTCACATGATATAAACAAGATCCTTTCTACACCCTTTTTTCATCACATATCAGGTGCACATGTTCCCTTTTTCATTTTCATACTTTCATTACATGCCTGTATTTGACTACTTGATCGTCTTCTCTTTTGTAGGTCCGTCTGTATGGGAAGCAAGCAGTCAACATCACTAAAACAACAACATCAATCGACACCACACACGTTGACACTAACATGAAGGTACATCACACATCGGCATCTACACACACACTTCGTCCTAGGTTCACTCTCATCATTGTTTACACTTTTACATCTTTAGTCTCTACACTCTATGTTTTTATCACTCCACGCTTTATCTAATCCTTCTACAAGCATTCTACATCACTCTACATGGATATCAAGTATGCATCTCTATCTACTTTACATTCTTGTTTTTCCACCAACATAAAGTGGGGGCAAATGTAGACACAAAATTACACACTTTGGGTAATTATTTAGTCTTGGTCTCATACTACTATTCATATGGTTCTTAAGTGAAAAATAGTACTAATCAACCCATGTATTTGGCCATCTTGCATTATTTTTTGTTGCTACTTTCAATCTTGCACCCATACTTTCCCATTATGTACTTTCATACTACGTTTTCCCTATTTCTGACTGGGGCACCCCAAGCACCCTAGTCTTCTCTGGGCACCCTGATCCTCTTTGTAATTTCCTCTCACCTTTTGGGCACTTTCTATCTATTTGAGATTCTTATATTTTTAGTGGTCATCCTTTTCAAGGTTAATTACAAAATTCAAGCAAGAGAACCATATAAATATAAATTTATGAGACCATAATGAGGGACCAAGCACTAGGCATTACTATCTCCACCTAAGGTTACATCCATCAAAGGCTTTTATTGCTCCATTTACATCCATCTAGCTCCATCACAAGGGACAAAGGTTGGTTTTCTACATCACACTTCATAGGAGGGGAGTTTATTATATTCCATGCACACATTATTTACATTCTACATCTATTTATTACTCACTACTCACAAAGTGTGACATGCACAAGAGAACTTAGAGCACAAATCTACACACACACACACTACATTGGGTCCGATGTAGTGCAACACTCAATTAGTAAGTCCACTATTGTGGTCATTGAGGACAATCACACACATCTTTAGTTTTTAGGGTTTTGATGCTTTACACTTTTATTGCGGTTTACACACACATCGAGATAGTGACATTCATGCAATATGTGAACATCCAATGACACTAAGAGGTTTTGAGATTTTTCACAATCTAGGGTTTAAAAACGAAGGCATGCCCCAATCCACTGGTGGTCAGGTGCCCCATTCTAGCAAGACAACTCGAGATCTACATTTTCTCAAGCTCTATGTGACGCTTTCCTCCTTTTAAATTGATGAATCAAAGTCCTTCTTAACCCTCTTTGCACATTAGGGTTTTACATTTTCATAGCTTATTTTTTTGCATTATCTCTTTTATTTATTTACTCGAGATTTCTTTGCTCCTATAACATTTAGATTAGGATAATATATTCCATTTAGCATAATCAGAGACATTTTTAATATCCTTTATATATAGTTTCTTCTTTTCATATTTTTGTTTATATACATTATTTGAAAACAAGGATATGATGATATGATTTTTCTGTGTTGTGTGTGTGTGCGTGACATACGTGTGTGCATATATACATACATATATATACATATATATACACATATGTATGTGTATATATGTATGTTATACATATATGTATATATGTGTATATATGTGTATATGTATATGTATATGTATATGTATATGTAAATGTATATGTATATGTATGTATGTATATATATGTATATACATATACAAACATATATATGCATCTGTGTGTATATAGCACAAGCGGCACACACACACACACACACACACACACACACACACACACACACACACACACACAAAACACACACAAACACATATATACACATCTATGTATGTATTGAACTAAGATATAATATATCCTTTTAAACTCATGGTCTTGGTCATGACATGTAACCAGGAGATAAATTTATTTTATTTTATTTTTAAAATATGCTGGTGTGGGTCTAAATACACACGAGATATATAGAGAGAGAGAGAGAGAGAGAGTGAGAGAAGAAACACACAAGGAAAGATATAAAGTTTGTGTTGACAAATGGTCCTCAAAGCAGGGTAGATGTAGTTCTATTAGTTGAGCCCACTAAAATCGAGGTAGGGGTTGGGTGTTTCCTTCTAAAAACCCTCCAAAAATATATATATAAACACACAAAACCAATATATATTTATATTCAAGAAAACAAAGTATATCCTTTTCATAACTAATATATAAGTTATGTTTAATTTCTTTCTTACTAATACCCACTTATATATAACACCCAAACCCATTTTAAAACCTTCATTCTAAAAATTGTATAATGTTTCCTTCCTATAAAGGAACCATAACCATATATATTTATAAGGGTACATTTGTTTTTTTAAACAAAGTAAATCCTTTCCTAAATATTTGTTTTTAGAACATATTTATAGATAAAATATCTCAATTAAGTTTCTGAATTATGTGTGTATTGTGTATGTATGGATATAACTTTGTGTGTGTATATGTGTGTGTGTGTGTGTGTGTGTGTAAATATTGCGAGCCTTTTATGAGTTTGAAAGGAGAGAGAAATAATAGTAGAGATTATTTTAGGATGAATGGAAATTCCATCCTCTGAAACAATACATGACCCAACCGATTACCTTGTGGAATTGAAAAAATGCACTTTTGGGGTTAAGAGACACTCAGAAATACCTACATCTTTCAAAAAAATCTCAAGATGACTGATATGATATTTACTCTCTTGATAAAATAGTGATATCATCTAATTAGATGAGGATGAAGTCATTTATATAGCCCTTGAATGCAATATCTATGGTTCTTTTCAATATATATAGTCATGTGTTTGACAAACCAAAGGACATCTTCTCATATGTGTATGTTCCCCACTTGGTTATAAATGCAGCATTATGTTGATCCTCCTCTATAACACTAAGTTTATTGAAACCTAAGTAGCCATCAAGCATAATAAACCTTTCAGCTTTGTCTATTGTCTACAAAAAAATTTCCATAGAGGGCAAAGGATAATGATCCCTTAATTAGGCCCTATTCAAGTCCCTAAAATCCACACATGATCTGATTTCTCCATTCTTCTTCCTAAAGGGACCAAATTAACCACCCAAGAGGAGTACATAATAGGAAATATAATTTTAGCCTTAATGTTTGATAGCTCTTTTTTATGAGGGATCTATTTCGGGATTGAATAGATTGGCACTAGGATCAATATATATGGTGTGCTAAGAAATGTTGGGGTAAAAACCTTAAGATATTCATAAATCCATGAGAATACATCATTAAATTTCTGACATAAGGAGATAAAATCTTGCTTCTCTGATTCATCACATACCTTTCCAAGTAATAACTCTTTGTCTTGCGCAATGGTGACTGATTGATAGTCCTCTTGTTTTGTTGTTATATTTTTTCTTTACCTTTGAATTCATCATCAAGGCTGAATATGTCTTCAAGAGTGACCAACCCTTTAGGAAATTTTTTTTGTCCTTAACTAAATGATTTGATCACCATAACCATCTTGCAAATCAGATTACAATTTTGAGGAGAACTCAACTTCATTTTAGATGAACTAAACAATTTTTTCATCACTATCAAATATTTTCCATCTGAATTCATTATCTGGAATTGATGGTCTTACTACCATCCTAACATGTTTTTCATCACCTTCAATGAGGTTTTCAAATGGTAAAAATTTGATCCAAGGGTCGTCATTTGATTTGATTCTTTGTTCAACTTCCTTGGCATGACTTTCAAATTAACAATGTCACAAATTTCTAAGAGGTCTCAAATTCTACTTCTATAAGCCTTTAAAAATTTATTCTTTTCCACACACTTTACTCTAACTTGGTGAATAACCAATTTAGTATTCCCAAATATCTACAAGGCCTTAATCTTCCTTTTATCTACTAGAAGAAAACCATGAATCAATGCCTCATAATCCACCGCATTATTATAACACACAAAATTTATCCTATGAGAAAATAATAATTTTTATCCATTGAAGAAACAATAACTACACCCACCCCAGCTCCATTTCTTCTTCTAAAACCATAAAAGAACATCTTGCATAATCCAAAGGCATAATTATCTTCTTTATATGACATGGGGTTTGTGAATTATTTTTCATGAGTACAATAGTTCCTAGGATAGTCTCCAAAGTTGTGTCATAAGGATCAAACTCATAATGTCCATTGGCCCATTCATGTAACAAGAGGTCAAGTATTGATCTAGGAGGAGTAAGTTGTTGTACTGAGAGTGATTCATCCTCTTGATCTTCATGTACTATGCAATTGAATTGGAGAGGAGAGGAGTCATAAGATTCAACGTGATAAGAAGAAATTGGCTCATGTTTAATGGTGAATCTTGTACCATATATAGTTCTCAGGATCATGTGAGACCAATCAGAAGAAAAATATCCACCCACTTTGGTTATAAAATCTCTTGATAGAAAAATGGAAAACAAAGGAGGCAAGTCAATAAAAATATATCTTGGTTTATGGTCAATATTGGACAAGCATGAAGGGTTAACTCAATTTCTTTTATTACTCCTAAAATTTTGATCAAGATACATGACATCTTTAGAACATGATTATACTTTATGCCTAAAATATCAGCAATTTTCTTGGGCATTACAAAGGTTCTAGCACCTAATTCAATCATGCAATTATGCACTAAGTTCTTGCCTACAATTAGAGACATGTAAAATGGTGGGGCTTCTCATCTTTACTTATTTTTTCCTCCTTTAGTTGGAACAGGTTGACCATGACTTGTGTTTTACGTAAATTTGGTTTAAACTGGGAATTTGATTTAAAATTCTTGTAGAAGATCTCGTTGAGATGGAATAGATAAGGCATCCCACATTATCACATTCAAATTTTTCTTCTTCATTTTCTCGACAATGTTGAAGGGGATACCTGTGGATTTTTGCATCAAAGGTTTGGTATTGTTCTTTCTTGCTTTTCCCATCCACACAAGCTCTTTGGTTGGCATATTTTACGTGTTCTTGCAGACCCATAGTGATTCACATGATTTGAGTTTTCTCGATAAATATCTTCTACAAGTGCGAGTTGCTAGTTGAAGTAATATTCATGCATAATTCTATGGATTTTCTGTCTTTGAAATGGGAACTTTGTAATGAAGAGGATGGAGTGGTTATTTCAATCCGACTCTTTTTGACCTTATATGATCCGCCACATGGATTTGCGGCCTTCTCAAGTTATATGCAGCTTGGTTAACCACACAAAATCATCAAACCAAAAAATATGAAGTTGGGTTTCACTTTTCATCTTTCATACCTATTACTAACAATTTCCTTTGTGCAAATAAGGGTCATTGATGCATCTATTTCTTGAGTGGGTGCCTTAAGGGGCTGGGGAATGGGGTATGACTATTCACATAGTCATTATGGGTTAGAGACAATACACAGAGAGAGTATTATTATGTGGTCCCAACCTTAGTTGTCCTTGCATTAGTTATCCTTGTCCCTTTATGTCTCATACACATTGCATGCTCGACACCTTGCTTGCATTTCACCATTTGGCACCTTGTTCATCCATTTGCTTGATCCATGACACCTCTTTTTCACTTTACATGACATTTAGCATCCTTTCCGATATCATCGCATGGGCGATGGTGTCGGTGTTAGGTTTTTCCTAGAAACCATCATCCATGGGAGATGGCATCATATATACACACCACACTTTGACATTTCATAAGGAAGCCAAAATCATAGAACTAGCCATTTTTTCTACTCTCTTGCTTAACTTTGCATTTTCTCATTTTCCCTTGGTTCATCTTGCACTTGACTTGGATTGGATTGGACACTCTTCTTCTTGGATTGCTTTCTTACTATTAGGGTCATCTATAGTGAGTCTAGGACAAGAACGGTGTTCCCCTTCTCCACCTAATAGTGATTCTCTCTTAGTGTGTTGCTTCTCTAGAGAGATAGATGCATCAACGACCACCCCACAAGTAAGTGCTCTAACTCTCTTTTCATTTTTCATAGATTAGTTCATTTCCCTTCCCCATTGCTCTATGTTAGCTTAGTGTTATATGTACATTGATGTTAGTTAGCATAGTTCTCTTATTTGATCAAGCTCCTTAGCTTTCCTTTCTTTATTTCATTTATTGTAGTATAGTATATTGCTATATGCTTTACTATCCCCCATCGATCTATATCTCTCCCCATTTACCGATATCCTAGGAGGGTACTCTCCTCTATCTTGATTGTGGGCCTTAGAAACCCTAGGTTGACCTAGTGTAGGGATTACTACCCTCTGGATATGTGACCTTAGCACTTGTTGTAGCCCCTTTAAATCAACCCATTGTGTGTCGGTTCATGTGTGTCTCTATTCGTTGCCTCAATACCCTTGTAGAATGGAAGACTTAGGAGTGAAAGCCATTGAGACACATTCTTGGCCCGCCATACATTTTGGTGAACCTAACGTGAATCTACAGACCTCTTGATTGAGCACAGCTCATTAAAAACATCCATCTCTGAACTTGATCTCATTCCAAACCACCAAAAATCCATAAAATATCCAAAACCTAGTCCTACACATACCCATCCCAAGGGTGAATCTTGTTTATTTCAAACATATTTATTTAACAAAATTATCACCCCTTCATGCAAACTTTCTTTACACGGCCAATCCCTTTTTCCTCCAAATTTGTTTCTAGACGCCATCGCCCCTCGTATGTAAAATTTTCTACTGCATGGTCTGATTGTGTCTATAAGCTCCATCTCAAGACTTTCTCTCCAGATCATCACTCCATCATGGAATATTTGGGCCTAGGGTCTTTTGATTTTGTTGTGCAGACATTTCCTGAAGCCTTTCATCCTAAAGTTGAATTCCATTTTGCATGGATTGTTGTGTCATAGGAGCACCTAGAAAGAATCCTTCTACCCACCGCAATGGCCCACTTGAGGATGAAGAAGAAAATCAAAATGACAATACTTTTGATCATCCTCTAAGATTCAAAATTCCTCACTCAATTTCCTCAATACAAAGATGAATCAAAAGAAATGCTTGGAAAATGTCTCCTTGAATTTGTCTCTAAACAAACTTGACAATAGGGAAAAAAAAGGAAAGGTCCCAAAGTAGGTTCATCTAAGAATGCCTCTAATTTTGACCCTACCAACCTCATTCTCCAACTTATTGATAGGATGAGTCAACAACAATCCACTACTACTATGGCTCAATTCCTTCAAATGTAAGCCAACATGGCTCAATTAGTCAATCACCCTACAACAGATCTTGGGGCACCATGCCCCCTCCTTTTCCAAATGGGCCTAATGGGGTGCCCATCACCCAACCCCTATCCAAAACAAAGTCTTAAGAGCAGTCCAACAAGAGCCTCTAACACCTTACATTGCTAGCATGGATATTGGTGGCATTGCTCCTTCTATATCTCTATGACAGGGTCCACTGATCCCACCCTTCACATCAAGGCCTTTGGTAACCTTTACAAGGAATGGATCAGAACCAATTCATATGCTACACCAAACTCCTAGCTAAGAATCTCTCACTAGAGATGCTTTGGATTGGTATCATACTTTACCTCCTAATTCCATAGTTGAGCTAGAGTCCTTGGTGACAACCTTGGTAAATGAATTTCAATATCATGATCTACCTGAGAACAACATCAATGCTTTCATTAATTACCAACAAATCTGAAAATGAATCAAACAAGCTTTCATCAAGCATTGGAAGACCCTATCTACACAAGTAAAAACACAATATGCCTAATGATAGCCTCTTCCATCTTTTCTTACGAGCTCTTGAACCTCGCCTTCAATACAAGGTGAGGTCCTTTTCTCCCACCTCTCTAGAAGAAGCCTTTGAACAAGCTAAAAGGTAAGATTATCTCATGAGAGAGTTTGAGAAATCTCCTCCTAAGATGCATCTAACAAACAAGTCCAAATCCTCCAATGTTCTAAGAACAAGAATGCATGACAAATGATGGAGTCTCCGATACTCTTCCTCTCTTTCTTCTTTCAAATAGGATTATTTTTAACATTGATCAACAAACTAACAACAAAAAATCAACCTAACTATCATCAACCATTGAGTAAGGAAGAGTTGAAACATCACTTACCTAAGTCATTTACCATGATCTTAGATCCTTCTCGACTTATTCCTCAATGGCATGATGAAAATAAATTTTGTTGGTGGCATGCTAATTGGGGTCACTCTCATGAAAATTGTCATGCACTACAAAATGAATGGTTGCCATCAAATTTTTCCTAGGTTCCCAATTTGACCACGATACCATCACTCAGGGAGCATTTGACCGAAGTGGTCAAAGCCCATGATGCGGCTCAACAAAAAAATATCATCACGAAGCTATCAACCAAGCTAATGAGAAGCTACAATATCTTCTAATCCCATGCCTAATCATAATGTTGTTGAGAGTTCTAAGAAACAAGAACATGCTACGACTAATGTAGTTGAACATGACTATCCTCCTAAAAATATGGTTGTAATTAATGATGTGAAACATGTGTGTCATAGCTTATGTAGAACCTGAATATCCCACATCATTCCAACCTTAAACTCACAAGGTTATATATCCCTTTGTACCTCAAAAACTAGGCTTCCCAAAGTAAAAATTTCCTCCTCCAGATGCCATCGACCCCTATGTGAAAAATCTTCTATAGGGGCCTGGTGGTGTTAAAACTATTTTTCTCTACATATACACCATCGGCCCTATGAAAATAAAACTTGCAGGGCCGATGGCGTAGAGAAAGCTGAGAAAAAATAATTTTAAAAGTCTCCTTGATCACACCTTCTTCTTCTAGCTCTATGTTTTTGAGGACTCCCAACACTCTCATCCTACTTGCACATCAACTTCATGATGAGTGGGATCCTCTTGAAGCACTTTCCCAACTTCCTAGTCAAGTCCCTTTTAGAACTCATGCGTATATCATCACCTCACCACCATGAGCATGTCTCATGATAAACATTGTTTGACATGAACATTCCCTTTCCTCCCTCTTTGGGGAGAGTCCCACATTACATGGCTCGAGGAAAGCATCCACCATCAATGTGAGGGAGCTCTCCATTCATACCAACCTTACCATGGATGCTCACTCTTGCATTCATTTTCCTATAGCCTCCATGATCCCTAATGAGATCTTTTCTCATGCATAGATGATCCACCTCTTTTCATTTCAGTTCAGATTGGTCACACTACGGTCAAGCATGCTCTCATTGATGAAGGATCCGACACATGTGTGGCCTCATTAGAATTCATTAAGGCTCTTGGTTACTCCATAGATAACTTGAAATCTACACATACCACTTTCCAAGGGTATGATCATCAAAAATGCCTCCTATGGGGTGTATTTGGTTACCCATCACCATTCCTCCTAGGATTTCTCCGTTAAAGTCATGGTCTTCAACTTTCCTCTATCTTATAATATTCTCCTAGGATGACCTTGACTCATCGCATGTGCACATCATTTCTTCTTCTCATGTCGTGTGTCAAATTTTTCTCACCAAGGAGCTATTTATAAGATTCAAGGGGACTCTAATCCTTGGAACTATGATACTCCAACAAAAAGGGGACATATAAGCTCCCAACATTAGATGAATTATCTCTATCCCCTTTTCGAGAATATCAACATTTTAACTATCCTATAGATTCTCTTCACGGAAATGTTGGTCATCCCAATTGGTCGGGTGCATGCCTCCCAATCTCTTGGAGTTTGATGATGATGAGCCCAATGAGATCACACTTAGAATTAATACTTCCGATCTTCCCAAGCTTATCATATCCCAGTTACCTCCTTCCTTGGGCCTCGTTCTCACAAGAAGGAGCCTTCGGTTCCGTAGTCATCTCACACACACCACAACCCCCACTAGAGCATGTGGTCCGACTAGAGACCATAGTTGATTCTTGTGTGGTGGATGCCTCCACATCATGATTATGATGATGGTTACACTTTATATGATCCCCTATCTAGCTATTATGCCCAAATTCATGATAGGGAAGTCTTGTGTTACCAAGAGACTCTTCACACCAAATTCACTCATGACATGAACATCATCCTCATACAAGAGGAATCCTCAAGTATAGTTGATACTTCTTCCCAACCGGCCTAAGCCTCATACCACTCCACTAGCTACACCTCCACACTACCATCGACCTAGTCCAACCCATTTTCCTTATAAAAGTAGATGATCGGGTTGTCGTTTTTTGACTATAAAAGTCAATGATCTCATGGGTGATGATCCTATCTATTCCACCTCGAATGACTAAGTGACATGTTGCTCCATCGGTGCCATCTTCACCCATTGCATCAGTGCCTTCCTCAATACTTTCTCACTATCCCTCTACATCCTATGAGACTCCTCTCCCTACCTCTTGCCCTTATGGCTCCTCGTCCCCTATGACCAAGCCATATTATACATGGCATGAGGCCCTAGGACATGATGTTTCAAATTATAGAGCTTATCGACACGACACATGAAGAAGCTCGAAGCTGAGGTCAAATGACCAAACTAGAAAGGCTACACAACCTTCCACTTCAGCTCCCTTCTTTTTTCTCATCATAGGTATTGTGCACACACAACATTGATTTGTATCGGGTTCTACATAAGAAAGTGTCCAGCTCCTCAAAACTTCTTCCCATAATCAAAATCGTGGGGTCGATTCCTCTTGAATCGACCACCTTCCCTGACTAACTAGACCACAACCTACTTATGGACCACCACCTCACCTTGATCCTCATCCCACTATGAATGATATTCAACATGACATTCTCACCCAGAGGATCGGATCGATGACACCTTATTTTCCATGAGATCTTGAAGTTCATCGAAAAGTCACTATTACACAACATGCCATAGAGGACCTCATGACTCATGCTAGAAGTCACATCTTAAATCAAGTTGATGACATCATCACTGATACCTTGCGATATTTTTCCCCTCATGGCTAGTTATCTATAATACCTTGATTACATTTTATTTTCCTTCTTTGGTTTAACACTCTCATCTTCACTTGGGCTCTCTCCCCCACTTGGGTTTTTACACACCACCTTTTACCTTCGCTTGGGCTCTCGATCCCCACTTGGGTTTTCACACACTTCCTTATATCTTTTTACATCCTTGCTTTTTTTTTTCCCCACTTTGGATTTATCATCACGTACACCCTAGTTTCTCTTACCATTGGAGTGCCTCGGTCCCAATTCCACCTATTTTGGATTTTGTGCATATGGTCTTTCCCATTGGATCACCACAATATTTTGTGCATCCTTTCTTAGGCTTATGGCCTTACTTGGATTTATTTACCCGATCAAGCATCCTGACATCCTATCCATTGATGTCTTGGCCTTGTTTCGCCTCTTAGCTTCTTCACATCGCATGGGTTGGGCTATCCTATCGATCCCCTTCCCACTAGTTTTACCTATCTAATACATTATCATTATTCCTAAGTACCATGGTATCATTACATACATACATGTGTAGAAAAGAAAATGATAAGCAAAGCAACATACACACAACAAACATCCAATATACAATATCACCAAAATCATCATCATATATATATATATATATATATATATATCGAATCAATTTTTATACACATCAAAAAATGATACAAAATCAATACATGGCTTTAGCCCATCTACAAAATGGATCAAGCACCCTCACCCCTATAGGGGGTCTCTGGATGCTTTGGGCCAATGGGTTGTGCTAGTAGCTTGGGTTGTGTGAGCTAGAGACTCTGCCCTAGATCGGGCTCCAGAGGCCTCTCCATGCGCTCTCACTAGATGTGCCTCCAATGCTAATAATCTCTTTGCCATTTCAGAGATCCGATAGGTGGGCTGCTTGCTCCTGAACTAGGGTTACCACTACACCTACAATAAGATCTGCAACATCACATCTATACTGTCAATGTAGTCACCAACACATGTGCATCTCTATATCTCTGTAGGGTCCTCGATGCCTCTCCCCCCAAAAAAAATCACTCACTAAATCTCCTACCAATGGTGTTGTTGGATCCACCATCACTATAGTATCCTAGAATCCAACACTAGATCCAGGATCTCATGGTGGGAACTCTCTATCAGGAGTCTTACCCCACCATCTCTCTCTAAAACCAAATAAAATGACACATGTTACTTACTGATATACATATATAACACAAAAACCATTTCAAAATCATCTAAAATAACATAATATCACATACATGGCTACCTAGGCCTCTCCACGATGGTCTCGCCATCTCCATGGCCACCTAATACCTCGTCATCATCATCATGACGAGTCTAGCTCCTATATATTGTGTTCACCTATCTTGGGGCACCAATATCATGTATGTCCCTTTGTGTTGTGGTTTGGGCCTACCTCAGTGCATGGCCATCTAGACCCCGATTGGTGTCACGTAACCTCCTCCTAGCTACCACATCTTATGCTCCCTTAACCATGTTGTTGGTTTCCCTTTACTCCCCCTTTGGTGCTAGGACAAGCTCTTCCCCACCTCCCCGACCCTGAAATTGTGTTTCATGGATCCTCCATCGATCCCTCCTCCCAACTACTCACTTGTTATATGATCTTGGTGGGCCCTGAGCATCCCCACCATGCCTATGTTGCCTCCGACCATGTACGCCTACTTCCCATATCCTACGGGGTCATAATGTCGGTACCCTCACCTTTGTTCATGTGGCCTCTCTAACATGAAAACACTAGTAGGGTGGTAATGTGGTATCACCACCAGCATTGGTCACCCAAACTACCTCAAGACCCTACTCACCGCATGGGTCTCCACCCAATACAAATAATTCCATATCACCTCAATGATGGCCTCTAAGTACTTTGCCTTATGGGCCAACTAGGCCACTTGATCCACATTCCCTATATAGGGCTGTCATATAACATCATCTTGGCCCACATGTGTTAGTGGCCAAAATGCTCTAAGTGCTCTCTCACTCCCGGCCCCTGTGCCCACTGAAGTACTCTCGGGGCATCCGCCACTACTACTACCAATGGTGTCCTTGTCGGCCTATACATCAAGAACCTCTCGTATATCCAAGTTGTCAATAAGATGATGGTCCCCATGACCCTTTTCCCCTCGTGCTTTACCATGTATAATCATGCACCAACTATACCCATATAGTGGTGCCCCAAAAATACACCATGATCTACAACATCTCTCACATATTGTTATCAAAATAATGGGATGGCCCCATCTTGCCTTGTGGCACAATATCTATGCCACAACAATCCCCATAACTACTTTCGGATAATTAGAATCCCTACAGCCTACATTGTGCTAAGTCGAGTCACACAATACATACCCTTGTTGTATGTCCACTCCCGATGTATCCCATACGGCTAAGGCTTTCCTCTCTACATCACTTAAAATCATATCACAATACATATGGGTCCCTTCAATGGGTAACCCCAAAATCCATGAACATCCTCTAAGGTCAATGCCATCTCCATGGTCTCTATCATGTCCACCACTTAAAGGTGGATGTTAGATCTGTCTCCCCATATAGCCAAAAACATCTAGAGCTGGTCCAATCTAACAGGTATCTTGGCATCTACATGATGCCCCCAAAACCCCAACCTATAACTGGGTCACCTCTTCTTGGGTCAATCCAAAAATCAATCCACTGAGCCAAGATACATCTAAACTCCTCCATAGACAAATTCTACACTCTTTCTACACCAAAAAAATGAACAAAAAGGCATTAGAATTCTAAAAATTAATTTAGAATGAAAAATCAAAATTTACAACTCACATCTACAAACATCCCTACATCATCAACCCTTTGGGATGCCAAATGCCATCCTCTGCTAACCCCTGTGAAAATTTCCTAACAATCCCTATGCCATCTGCCCTATATCTTACGCCATCGTCCCCTAGAAAAATTTAATTCCCAACCGACACCATCAGCCCTCTTTTTGCAAAGGGGATGATGACATTGGCAAAATGCGGATGTGGATTTCCCAAAATTGACTCTCAAAAATAATACACAAAAAACCAAATTTAAATCCCTCCCAAACCCACTTGTATTTTGTCCTAACCTACCCTATGACAATATTTTAGATGAATTGATGCTCTAACAACTCTGAAAATGTAAAATAAATAAATGTAACCTATTCTACCAACAACATTAAATGCAAACTGACTTATGGTGGTCGCACCCCACATGCACCTCCTCATCATCCTCTTCCACCACCACCACTCATACTCGTACTTGTGTCATGTCGTTAAAATACACTCAAATTAAAATTCTAGATCTCAATTCTCTCAATTCCAAAAATAGCAATAAGCAAATAACAAACCAAATCACTATATAAAACTAAATTTTCTATTCAAATTTGGTCATGATAACCCTAAATCTTCCAATGATTTCCATTTTTGCTCCCGAGATCCAAAAATGTATTGTTTGTTGTGTTATGACCATAATCTCGAACCATTCATTTTGACCTATTACACGTATACATTCAAAGAATTTCAATTTTTTCCTATTTTTGACACCATATCACCATACGATATCTATGAAATTCTGACATTTTGACATTATGACATGACATCCATCCCATGGGCCCCTAGTTAGGTGATTTATGTCTTATTTTACTAATGATCCTCTAGTGTTTCTTTTCATTTTGCTTCTTCAGGGTTATTACAACATGGATTGCACCCACACATGATAGGTTCAACGACATTATCAGGTATGTATTGGTTGGTATATTTTATTTCAAATAGTCCTTTCTTACTTTTGGTATCTACTTTTGATTCCAGTCTTATTTAACTATTTCCTTCCATTGACCACCTCATGTTTCTCTATTGTGACATGTGGTGATCAACGGTTGGGGCATATGTATAAACCTAATTTTCCACATTTCATCTTTCATACATGTTACTAACAATTTCCCTTGTGTAGATAAGGGTCATCTATATCTATTTCTTGAGTAGTTGCCTTAAAGGGCATGCTAAGAATGGGGTATGACTATTCACATAGTCATTATGGATTATAGATAGTACATAGAGAGAGTATTTTTATGTGGTCCCATCCTTAGTTGTCCTTACATTAGTTATCCTTGTCCCTTTACATCTCATACACATTGCATGCTCGACACCTTACTAGCATTTCACCATTTGGCACCTTGTTCATCCATTTTCTTGATCCAGGACACCTTGTTTTCACCTTACATGACATTTATGTCTCCTTGGCCATGTCATCACACATGGGTGATGGTGTCAATGTTAGGTTTCCTTGGCCGAAACCATCATCCACGAGAAATGGCATCATATATATATGCACCACACTTTGACATTTCAGAAACGAAGGAAGCCAAAATCATAGGAACTAGCCATTCACTTTGTTCTCTTGCGCTAACTTCGCATTTACTCTCTTTTCCCTCGGTTCATCTTACACTTGACTTGGATTAGAAAATCTTCTTGGTTGGATTTCTTGCACTACTGGGTCAACTACAGTGATTCCAGGATAGGAATGGTATTTCCCTTCTCCACCCAATAGTGATTCTCTCTCGATGTGTTGCTTCTCTAGAGTGATAGATACATCAGCGACCACCCCCTATAGGTAAGTTCTCTAAATCTCTTTTTCATTTTTCTTAGATTAATTCATTTCTCTTCCTCATTTCTCTATGTTAGCTTAGTATTATATGTACATTGGTGTTAGTTAGCATAGTTATCTTATACATGATCATCTCCTTAGCTTTCCTTCTCTTTATTTCAATTATATTGCAATAGTATATATTTTACATGTTTGACTATCCTCCATTGATATATATCTCTCACCCATCTACTGACATCTTAGGAGGGTAATCTCCTCTATCTTGATTGTGGGCCTTGCAAACCCTATGTTGACCTAGTTTAGGGATTACTACCCTCTGGATATGTGACCTTAGTGCTCTTTGTAGCCCCTTTAAAACAACTTGTTGTGTGTCTCATATTCATTACCGCAATACCCTTGTAGAACAAAAGACTTAGGAGTGCAAGCCAATGAGACATATTTTTAACTGTCATACAACTTGCACGCCATTTACACACGTATTCTAATTATGTGGCTGAATGTATGAAAAAAACATTCAAATTCTTGTATAACATTATTTTTATTAGAACAAGTGTTATCCTTTTGTTGGTGGCGGAAGCGGTTGTGTAGGAATAACCATTTGAAGGGGTAGATGTGGGTTTTTCCTTGTAATCTATCAATTTGATAATTTTGGCCATGTCTATGATTTGTATTTTGGGTTCTATGCAGCTAGGTACCTTGATTAAAACTTTGAATTGAATATTTCCCATAGTTAAAACTTGGGTAGCTTCTATAGGATTGAGCTTGTTGCCTCTTCAGAGAGACAATTTCATTAGACAAGTTCTTAACCAGGGCTCTAAGGTCATCATCATCATTCTATTTTGAGAAGGATAGGAAATTGAGGTACAAGATGGGGCATTTATCTCATAAATGGAAGTAAGAGAAGGCTGAATACTTTGAGGCAATTCAAGAACTAGGGGCATATGAAACCTAGGGGCTATTTTTCTAGCTTGTATCAAAAAAAAATCAGCCCTGATAGCTATTGGATATGCATCAAGTAATTGGATAGCACTCATAGATTATATCATTATAGTTATATCATAATTCAAATCTCTTAAAAATATAGGAAAGCACCTTGGGAGTTGGTCTCAAAAGAACTAGAATTCTCTCCCATGT
This sequence comes from Taxus wallichiana var. yunnanensis, assembly GCA_018340775.1. Lineage (NCBI taxonomy): Eukaryota > Viridiplantae > Streptophyta > Pinopsida > Cupressales > Taxaceae > Taxus > Taxus wallichiana. The sequence continues at coordinate 518,206,166 of CM031236.1, read as the reverse complement.
TTTCTAAAATCTAAAGTTAAAATCCATCATGAGTTCATTAGGATCCCTCTTGATGGGTGATAGTTATTCTAATAGGGATAAGTTGTCTAATTTTTCATCAAACTACTGACAAAGTGTTGTCCCAAGCTCATCCCATGTGTGAATGGAAGCAGGCCTCAAAATCCTATACCATTGAAGTGCTTTTCCTTTTAGTGAAGAATCAAGAAGCCTAACTGCAACATCATCTTCAAGTTCAAGATGAATTGAACACACATTTGCAACATCATGGATATGATTTGTAGGGGTTGTAAGGTTTTCACTAGTGAAGAAAGGAATACTTTTTAGAGAATACATTGGTATATCATTTTGGACATTTAAATCCAATGGTGGCCACCATTAAAACTAACAAAGGGTATATTTCTTTAGTGTGCCATTAAGGGGATAGGCCTTAAATTTATGATGGATAAAGAGGAGGGTATACTAGGAGGATGAGTGGAAATACTTCTGGATGAAGGAAATGGAGATGAATGCAATGATCTTTCTCTTCTTCCCTTATTTATTGTTCTTGATGAGAGTTATAAGTACTCAAAAGGTTCACCTCTTGATACATTATGCCTTGTTTGTATTCTTCTCATGAAAGAATGGAATTGGATTGTCTGAAAATAGAGGCTTAAACATAGGAGTCACCAAATGTGTAGAAATATTCTACCAAATTTTGGAATCCACTAAGAAACACACCAATCTTAGTGGATATGGTGTAAAGTTCATAACCTTGTCCCATCATATGTGCCAAAACTATTGTCACTGAAATTTTCACCCCTATTGAATCAAGAAATTGAATTTTTGTGAAAACATGAATGATCTTGAAAGTGTGGGGGCAATCAATATCAAACCTCAAATGAGAGGGTTGGTTCCTCTCACCCTAGTTCACCACAACTACTCTAATCATCGTATATTCTAACACTATCTAATCCTAAACTAAGAATCTCCAAGGGACATGGTTAAAGAGAGAAATGAAATAAAAGGGAGATGATACACCAAACTAAAAATGGATCAATCTTATCTCTAAAAGACACAAATGTGAACACACAATTGGAAATGTAAGAGATGCACATAGATTAGAAAGAAATAAAATGAAAAATAATGAAGGTGCATAAGAGGACAAATTTGTTCACATTAAACGTGTGGCATTCAAAGAAATGAATTCAGATTTTTATTATTATCAAACATAAACATTTACAAACACATAACCAAGGTAATAAATCTCCACATGTGAGTTACAGAGGCCACGAGAAAGAGTTTTGTAAGATCATAAGGAGTTGTAAATTCAGAAGAAAATAATCCATATAATGTGCCAAAGCATTTAGATTTATAGAATTGTTTGGGAGAAATGAGAAGAGATCGATCACATCCAATGATCAATGAACTAAACCACCTGCCACCACCAAGACCACTCACAAGTTAGGTATAAGCATTTGACATCTCTCCATGTGCATTACATGAGATTACAAGTGCAAGAGGAAGGTGCCCATACTTCATTAAATTTTGGTCATTGAGGTGGTTGAGTTTCTAGTTCAAAATTGGCACAAATTTATCATGCCTTGTAGAATTTAGATGATTTTGCTTAGTCTAAGGATTCCTTTTCAAATTTCCCACACTTAGTTGTTTAATAATCTGTTATTTCATAGAGGTCTTATTCCCTACATCGCATTGTTTCCATCCACAAATATATTCCTTTGTTCCCATTTTGATGTATTCCGCATTAAACCTATCTTCTATACATGTCACAAGCGCTCCATCTTTTTCCTTTGTGGATTTTTCTTTATGCGGTCTTTGAAAACCCCTGATTTTCAATTCCATATAATAATATTTATTTGAAGTCCATGAAAACACTAATTTCTTTGTCCCACAACTTCTAACCTTAGCCGCATTCAAACTTGCTTGTCTTTACCGTGCAATGTCCCACATAATGTTTTCCTTGTATCATGACTTCTTTTGAGCGGGCTACACACTTTGTTGCATAGGATTAACCAATTCTACATAATACTATATTTACCAAGTCCACTTATTACTTTATCTTCTAATTCATGAAGCATTGATCCTTTCTTTCATGCCATGGAAGACTAAGTTTTCAATTTCTTCATCTCACGGGTCTTCAATCTAGAGCTTCCTAAGTCTAAAACTTGGATGAGTTGTTCAAAATAGCATGGGTGTTATTTTTGACAAAAGTAACATCGGGTTAGACCCTAGTCATGGCTTAATAAGTAGAATTGAAATAATTGATAATTTTTCTAAAATAAAGTGTTGTTTTTGGAAGAATAGTAAAAGGATATGTACATACAAGCAGCTATGTATAAGTGATTGTGTATAATATAAGATAAGGAGATCCTAGGATTCTATCATATGATCTCATCAAGGGGATGGTCATATAGATGTCATGTATCGAAGTGTATAGAACATGTACATATACAGTAATAAGACATAGGATAGTGTAAATATCATTTGATTCTAGGATGTATCCATGTGTAATAAAGCATCTTTAAACTATCGGCTCAAGTATTTTATGTGTACATAAACTTCGATCACAAATAGTCATAGAAAATTTATATTGTTATTGTGTATAAGGAGAGTGCATCGGTGTCCGATGTAATTATACCTAGATGCTATGTGTCACACATGGCTAAGTAACACATGGTGTATCCAAGGAGGATTATATGTCACAATACGCTCACGATAAGGCTATATCGGTATGTGTTATGTAATCTATCTAGAGAGATAGTAAAAAAATGGGTTATGAAGGTTGTGTCCTGCTATGAGATGCTTCTTGTTGGGTAGGAATAGAATTGGGTATTATGATAGGCCAAATATGATACTCATAAGGAACACTAGGAATGGTAATCATCATGTTGGTATATACATACTTAGGCATCTATGTGAGGTGGAAGGTATAGTGTGCATATCACAAATTCATGGCCATCTAAGTAGCATATTAACCATGTTATTAGAGTGGACTACAAGAAACATTATGGCCATCCATTTCAGTCTAACATGTAAAGGTTTCATTATGCCCTCACGTGGACTTTGCCACTAGCCATTAAATTCATAAACTATATTTATGGTGCCAATAAGGTGTCATGCATTGTATCTTATAAATGTAAGAAGTATCATAATGAAAAGGTTTTAGATGGATCCATTATCTACCATTACATTTTGGATCAGTTGGAAATTGATATATGCTTGAATACAAAAAAAAATCTAGATGCTTCCTAATCATTGAAGGAAATCTCAAAATCAAAAATGTAATTTGTGGTGTGAAATATGATCTCTATATTTTAACCAATCATGTTGTCAATAGGTGAGGAGTACCCACATAAGATAGTAGAGGAGGTACTATGTAATAAACCATATGTATTGCATCACCCTTATAAGTGTTTTATTAAGGCTAAAGATTTTTTTGTTAGGACCCTACCTAGTTAGAAAGAGGCCAATGCCCAAATATTCAAAATAGTGTATGAAAGCCATAACAAGATTGGAAAGACAACCGGTCATCAAAAAATTAAAATACAACAAATATTCAACAACATGTCAGCAGTGAATCAGCACAATGTCAGCAGTACATTAGCACAAATTTAGCAACTTCATATCAGAGGATCAAAAACAACTATCTGAATTACAAGGGAGAAGGATACACTAGTTTATTTCATGAGCTTATGGAAGCTCTTTTTAACATCATCCAACCCCTTTTTGACATCACTGAATCTTGTGTATTTTTGTATTTTTCTCTGCCTTTTTGGAAATCAAACTATGAGATGAAGAGAGAGAGGAAATCCATGGTGCTTTTCTACATACTTGAGGATGTCACACTTCTTGGCCTTGATCTTCTCCATTTCTTTTTCAATTTTGATAACATGGTTATTGAGATCCATCACATTTTCCTATAAACCATACCATCCTTCATTCTGGGCTTGCAAGAATCAATTTTACTCTTGATCCTTTTGATTTTGTTGAGTTGGTTTTCAGTCTCAAAAGTTGTCTTCATGGTTGAGGCAAGAGAGGATTTGGGGGCATCCTTGCTAAAAGAAAGGAGACTAAAAATAGCATAACCTTCTCCCAAACTAGGAAGGGAAGGGTCAACGGAAGAATGAGAGAAAAAGGGTTTACTCTGAGGGACACGCCTATGAAAAGGGCTGGATGGTTTGGTAATGGTTCAGCAAAGAATTTCAATCGAGCATTAGATTGAGTCACCACCTTATTGGTAGGTGTTTCCATATCTTGTATAGATAGAGTGTTATTGTTAGTTAGGTCTTGGATCTTACAATATAGTGAGATGCATCTATTTGTTGAATGCCTAGGACATCAATGGTGATTGCAAGATACTTTGTTGTCAAATTTTACACTATGTGGTCTCGTAATATCAACAAAAATAGTTGGAGGTAACTAAATAGAATTTCCCTCAAGGTGTTTTTGTAATATAATAGAAGGAGGCTTTAGTAGATGGGTACATTTATTTTTATTTGAGATTTAGTAAGGACCATAGATGATACTTTTTGTGTGGCATTTACTATTTCAAATTTCTTGTTGTTAATTGGTTTCCTTTATATGAGGGTTTTTATTATAATTTTTCAACTAGATGTAGGTGTATTTTCACCATATTTTAACATGTTGTCTACAAGGAGCTTGGTTTCATAGATCTTGATTATATGACTTAGGTCTTGCAAAAATGTGAAGTTACCAAACATGGAATTTTTCTTAGTTGGTGTATTAAGGCTAGTAATGAATAAATCAACTAACTAACCCTAATTTATGTATTTAGGACCTCAAAAGAGTATAATCAAGATTGTAACATAGGTTATAGTCTATTACTCTCTCATTAGATTGTTTCTTGACGTGATTAATTTGAGAATATGAGAGGCATAGAACAATGTTGATTAAAAAATGAGAAAGGATGTTATCACCCAAAGTTTGGAATGAGTGTATTGAACCTGAAGGAAGGGTATAGAACCAATCTAATGCATATTATTTGAGACTACAAAGGAAAATATTAACTTCATTACCTGCATATTCCATACAAGAGGACATGAAGGTGCAAAGGTGTTCTTGTGGACCAACCTTGCTATCGTAGAATGAGAACTTGGGTAGAGAAAACTCGGGTGGTAATGAATAACTAAGGACCTCAAGGGCTAATGGATTATTAAGTAACCATATGGAACTCATAGTGACTTGTGATTTACCTTGCATGAGAAGGGCCATTTGGGCTTGCATGTCTTAGATTGATTGGATATATGCATTAGAATAGGATTTTGAACCATATGTGTAGTGTTAGGTGTGGTAGTGGAATCCATATAATGCATAGGAAAAGCACAATTGTTTGGGGACCATATGTGATGCACCCTTGTTGGAACACTAGATGTATGTAAAGCTTAGGTAAGTGCATGGGTAGTAGACCCTAAAGGGTATGATATCCTTGAGAAGTTAGATTTGTATCATTGATGTTTCAAATTGAGTTTCCCCATCTTGGTATTTTGAAAGAATTTTTGTTTATGGGCACCAATAAATCAAGCACTTTAGCAGATTATGGTAATATCTCTAATATAAGAAAATAAAATTTGATTATGCACCAAAGAGTAGAAGGGTTTTGTAAAAATCCTAAAAGAAGAAATATCATGCCTAAATTTAGCAAGAATTTACTTAGATATAAAATTGTAAGGTAAAGAAATAAACTACAAGTCACATGTATGGAAATTAAACAAGTGGGTTCACCAAAATGTAATATCAAAACTAGGTTAATCTAAGAATTTGTAATGTGTGTATTAACATATTGTATAATAGTAACTAGAAAAATATACTAAATATAACAATCCTAGATTATGAAAGGGTGATTTTTACAATTGAACAAAACTTTTAAGAAAATAGAAACATAAACTAGGTTTAGGGTTTAGAACATATTCACCCAAGGTGGGATCTAGTTGTGTGAAAGTCATATAAAACTAGGAAAGGATGTTGTACAGAATGACACAAGGATGTCTATGAAATCTAAGAGCCCGAAATTGATGGAAGGATAAGTTTTCCTGTCTAGGACAGGTTTACTCAATCAATATGTCCTAAGGCTCTCAAATTCATCTTATGCTACTATGACATGCAACTTAAATCTAATACCTAATGAGACCATGACTCTAGATGTGGGATATATGATTGGATTCATCTTATCTCACTTATGTACCTACAAATATCTTCTTGTGATGAAACTCTTGCTCTCTTCTTCTAACCTTAAAAGGGGTTAGTTTACAATTGAGTCAAGATTACTCAACACCTCGATGATGAGTGAGCATTGTCAACACACTAGTACTCTTAAGAGGCCTCAAACCCATGTAGTTCTCCCTCTTGGTGGGGATGTCAGGACATGTGAAAAGGATATAGGACAAAGGGATTAATTATGCCTTCAAAATTTGGCATTGATGCTTAACTTCAATCTTGGCACATGATAATTATCTAGGGAAGAAAAGGATGATCTATATAGCTTGTTGTAATGTGTTCCAAGGAAATATGCTTCAATGATTGAGCATAAAGTCCTTAAAGTGTGCATGAATATGGAATCCTTAAATACCCTTAATGATTAAGGGTGCATGTGTTTATATAAATGAATTTTTTGAATGATTTCCCTCTCAACCGACCCTAATATGACTAAGATAACTTATATATTTTAAAATGTGACTATTGAAAATATAACTCACATGTTTTTGGCCTCGGATGGTAAACCCGTATAGGCTTAGGATGGAATATAATCTAAGACATGAGGTGGGTTGTTAAGAATTTGAAGATATATTATGTATAAGGTGTATCGATTCCATAAGTGAGCATTTGGTGAACAAGTCATAACCTACGGGACCTAGAGTGTGGGGAATGAGTGAGATGCCTTTAGGTTTAGTAAATAAATGTGTAGATGGGATAATAGTGAGATACATGTCAAATGATTATTACCAAGTGCTTGAGGACCAAATTTCAAGTATTATGTATATGTTTTGTCAATCTATGGGAAGGTCTTCCCCTTACGGCTAGATATCATTATGAGCAACTAAATGTCCCAAAGAAGGCATAAATATAAATTAACACGTTAACTAATTTAGGATGCTTGAATGGGTGGACTTTGGAATAAGGTGCATTGGCAATGGTTTTTTTAATAAATTTCTATAGAAAACCACACTCTCTTCTTTTATAAGAGAACTAATTTTTGTTGTACTTTCTAGGATTTTAATTCATTTATATGTGCTTTATATTAATAGCACATTTTGAGGCTTTAGGTATTAAATTATATTGTATTTAGGGAAAGGCCATTTTTTTGTTGGATTAGTCATCTTTAGGTTTCATTTAGAGCTATAAGTTGTTTAAATATGGATTTTGAGACCTAGACAAAGTTGTGCTTCAATTTGTTAGTTTTTTTGTTGCAAATTATCAATATTTTGTTTCTTTATGTAGACATGGTTTCTATCGTAAATTTTTTGATATAACGAAGGTATTGTTGAGATTTTAGCAATTTTTAGTTTTTACAATCTTTTTCTTTTCAAATTTAGTTTTACATAATATATATTGCAAATCCCAATTCATAAAATTGTAAATACAAAATCTCCAATAAAAACATTCAAGCACAATTAATTGTAGTTAGTTAATATAACATTCTATTTTTATTTATTATTACAATATACAACATTTATTGAATTATTTACATAAACATAACCAAAATGCATTTAAGTTATTCCAACAAGTACATTTTCAACACTTTGTACATCTTCTCCACAAAACAACATGTCTTATTATATGAAATCAATATTACGTAAAATTCAAAAGAACACTTAAAACCAACAAGAGCCGCAGGCAGCAAGTTTATGCCTCTTGAGCATAAGGAGGAGAGCTTGCAATGCATTCCGGATATATTAGAGCTCTATTTGTAATTTAAAATTGTTTTGCTTATAATTTAATATAATGCTTTTGAGTTGTGGTTGTACATGACACTAACATTGATGACCGTAAAGAATACAAATAATTTGTATTTACTTTTGAAAAACTCTAGAAAACACTTAGATTAGAAAAGAATGTAAAATAGAACAACCTCAAATAGATTTGAATAAATTTGATGTGACTTTGAGTTAATTCTTTTTATTAAAGTGCAATTGTCATGTAGCACTATGTCACTCTAAGAATTTTGAATTAAAAATTTACAAAAAAAATGAGTGGAATAAGACCCAAAAATTATCCATTCAATAAAAAGCAACCAATAAACATCAAACAAATCATTTTTTTATTATTTTATTTTAAGAAATTGTTCAATTCAAAATTCAACATTAGAAAAGTGAATAGTAATTCAAAAATCTAAAATATCAATTGGTTAAAAGGGTTTTAACTAATAAATAAAGTGACAAATATAGTAACATGCCAAAGGAACTAATAACAATATCAATAGACAACAACATTTGAAAACAACCATAATGTTGATAGACAAGACAACATTAACAAACACCCTCATTCCACAAGTACTATTGACATTATTTAATGCACATGAGAAACAACAAATTTATTTTGACCCTTTTCAACCTCTCACTCTTTTACCTCTCAAAATATTCTTCCTCACTTATCTTTGAAGTATATTACTTACTATTCTATTATTAAAATGCATTGGTTTCAACATGATTCCCAATATTATGGCCCTTCTCTTATGGGATAAGAAGGAAACCCAATTATTTTTGTAGTTCCTTTCTAGTGTAGAAAATTTTTGTAATTCTTTTCTAGTGTAGAAAATTTACAAGTACAAACATGTTCTTTATTTATGAACATTATTTTTTTCTTATACATCTCAAAGTAAATAAAGTGCATTAACCATTGTACTTATTATGAGTTGATCTTTGAAAACTCTGGATCCTAGATATTCTCTGATCCCTCCGAATTACCAAAAAAATTATAACACTTTCATCTCACATTCATAGAAGTCTGTGATGTACTTTTCACTTCCTTGGAAACCCTCTTTCTAATCTGTGCACTGCATGAAACTTTGAAACTAAAGATGAGAGCTTCCATAGAACCCACTGCCCTTATACCTACCCACTTAAATAATAATAATAATAATAATAAACAACCTCTAACATCATTTTTTTTTTTTTACACTGCCAATTTTCGCCTTCTGTTATAGTTTGGCAGCTCCTGATTCGAAATTTATAGATCCCTCTAAACTATTAAAAAAACAACAATTATTACTAAAAAGAAAAATATTCAGCAAAGATCTGACCTAGGTTTCTTGTAGAGAACAAAAGTGCCCTTCCTGGGGTCTCTGCAAATGTTGATCTGAGAGTGGTCTCTCAAATCCTGGAGACTGATGAACTGCTGCTTCACCATCCTCGAAAACTCATTGAAATTGTGGATCCAAACATAGGGCTGGCATGTTTCATCATAATAGAAAGCACTGTGCCCTCTGGGTGCATAAACACTATATATCTTACTGCAATCAAGAGTTTTTCCTCGCCCTGGTTTTACAGTGTATGCCTTCTTCAGAATATTTCCCACTCTGATCTGCAAATCAATGGGTCTCTCAGTAAGATTCATCACCTTGGTCTTGGTCTTCAGCCCACCGCTAAAAAGACAAGAATGCTAAATTTCTTGTATAGAGTTTGAAATAGCTTTAATGGATATAAAGTAGAAAAGAAAAAGTAAAGAGAAAATACATTCCCTCCCTATTTTTATTTATTACAGAATCACTTTTTTACGTTATTGACTTGTTAAGTCATCGATCATGTTGACATGACAAAATTATCTGAAATTTCAAATTATCTATCCATGTCAAAACAAAATTTAGTGACAGCTTCATTCTTTCATGTAATTATAGATTCAATTCTTTTATATACAATTTTTCATGATTTCTCACATTACACAACAGCTTAATGAGAAAAGAAATTAAATATCATAAGGAATTTGTACTCGCACCAACAAACAAAACAATTTTGTTAAAAACAAACCTGATCAAAACCAATAATGAGCTAACGTATATGGACTGTGTAATAATAAACTGTTGAGCTTTCATTGGTTTTGAGTATGGCGGGAATTTGAGGTCCCGTATTAACATCTTTTAATGAGGTGGGTTGTTAAAAAGTGAATACATTCAGTACATATGGGTCCAAAGCAAAAGCTAAAAGATGTTTCTTGTAGCTAACATAACACATGATGGCCCCTCCTTCCCCAAAAGAAAGTTATGCTATAATTCCCAATAAAAGTAAAAGCTTGTAGGGTCCATGAGAGTGTATGCCCATGGGTATCTCTCCACTTTGCCCCATACATACAAATGCTAATTGATGTTAGGGATCCACAACTACCCATGGATAATGTGGCTTATCATGATGTAGGAACATGATAGAATGGAAAATTAAAGTAAGTAAATTGAATTGTTATGGAGAGAAGAAAAAAGGAATGTGAGAAGTTAAGAGCATGAACATTAAGTGAAAAGAATCTACATCGAGGTTTTATATTGGGAATTAATTCGTTAGTGTACATTAATTATTCATTTTAAGGAAAGGTATTTATAATGATGTACAAAGGTTAGAAATTATTTACACAATTTTCAAGTTTGATGATTATTGAAGTTATGCATGATTGACCTCACAAAAGTATAACATGTTTGCAATGATATAATTATACAATGGCTTGTAGTAGTGGAAGGATAGAACTATTCATGGTATATGGTTGGAGTATTTTTGAATTCGGTAAAGAGTGGAAAATGATGGAGTTGGGGTAAATCCAGGAAATCATGCCCTAGTGGAAACTCATGATACCAATATAGTTTCTAGATACGAGGGGTTCCTAGGGACCAAATAGTTTTAGGCGAGATGGAATAAAGATGTCAACGAAGGCAAATCGTGTGCAAAAAGGTTGTCGGGTTGCAAAGCAAAAACCACACCAAAGGAGGTCATCTTGCTAATCGCGTCTATAGAAAGAGGACCTTATTTGAAAGTGCCTGATAATATCATAGAAAGGGTGAATTATCAATTAGAGAACACCTTGTTAGGCAAGTTCCTTAGCTCCTATCTTAACATTGATATTGTTAGAGAATGGGCTAATAAGAAGTGGCAAGTGAAAGGTGATTTAGAGGTCACAACTATGGCAAACAACATTTTCCTCTTCTCATTCTAGTAAAAGGAAGATTGTGTCAACACTTTGTTGGGAGGACCCCGGTTATTAAGAAAAGAAAATTTGACTATGTCAAATGGAGACCAAGATTCAACTTGCAAAAGGAAGGAGTTCACGAGATTTCCATTTGGGTTAGGTTCCAAGGCCTACCATTGGAATATTGGGAAGAGGGTATTTTAATAGGGGTCTCTAAATTTATTTGTTAGCTTTTCGTTATTGATCCAACAACAAAATTACATAGTAGACTAATATTTGCCAACTCTTTGACAATATTCCTGTTGAAGTCGGACTTTTGCATCCATTTTATTGAAGTCTAAGTTTGGGAATGGATGTAGGATATGGAATGCAAACAAACCTCAATTATGTGTAATGAGTGTGGGAAACTAGGTCATAGACCCAAAGATTGTTCAAGAAACAAGATTAAAAAAATAGAACTAGAGGAAGAAAGAAGAAATTGGCCCTCTCGTAATAACTATAAATGAAGGAAAGGAGTTGAGAGTAAGGAAAAGGGAAGAGGGTATGAGGAAGGAGTAGAATGTTCGATGGCAAGGAAAAGAAATTAATGGAGGAGTTGAAATAAGGAGAAAGTGAGAAGGAGTCTAAGCTTTCTTAGGCAATATCAAATAAAGGAATTAGTTCTCCTTAGCACAAAAGGGAGGATGGTGAACCCGATCCTATAGGAATATAGAAAATGGTTCCTTCTTCATTTTTATAGAAATGTGAAATTTCACAAGTAAAATAATTTGAATATCTAGAAGAAGGATGAGAGAGTGGTTAAAAATAGCTAAGAAGATATAAAATCATAAAGAAGTTAATTTTGGAGAGAAAGGAAAAAAATTTGGAAGACATTGTTGGTTCTAAGGTTAGTAAGGAACAATTAAATCAAGAAAAGGACTATGGGTCCGTAAAAAAAATAGGAACTCGATGGTGCTCATAGAGCCTCACAAATATAAATTTAAGAACAAACTAAGGAGAGAGGTGAGATGAACCAAAATTTTCTTGATTACTGGGAAGGTTCCGTGTACAAGGTCTGCCTTAGAAACATGTAGTAGGAGTTCAAGACAATGCCCCTCCAATGAAAGGAATAGGAGGATACTAAAGTTGAAGGATGCAACCTATTGCAACACAAAACAGCTAAACCCAATGGGTATGACCATCTCGGTGTTAGAATAACGTGTATGAAAATCAAGGAGGTGACTAGACCTATAAATGTTGTTAGATTCAACTTCTAAGTGATGGGTCGAAAGTGGGAGTTAGAATTGTAGCATATTTTTTTACCTTTAGCTAACTTTTAAATCTTTTTGACTGATGTTTTAGGTTTGCAAGAGTACCTTACCCAATTTTTAGTATTAGTCTTTGTTTTGTGCTCTTATTTTCCTATATGTCATATCTTTTGTGAAAGGGATTGAAACCCTTTCTAAACCCATCGTTGACCTTATATCCAATGAAAAAGTTATGCATGATTGATATTTATCTACTTATAAACCACATCTAATATAAAGAATTGATATGAAAAAAATACTAATTTTGCACGCACACGGACACACACACACACACATGTAACTTCCTCAAAAAAAGTACACTTACTCATTATTTCTAAAGAATCTTATTATTCTAGTAAGTTGACATATACCACTTTGATAAAAATGTATTTTGAATGTCGTTTTACAATAGTATTTTAAAAACCTATATATCTACATGTAGACACCTAAATTTGGTAATTAGGTACTTAACACTATTGATATGGCTTATATCCCTTAGTTATGACATGCACGTACATAAACAAAGATTAAACACAATTTCATTATTTTCAAAGATTAAACACACTTTAATACTCAAACATTTTCTAATATGAGTACTCATTAATATCCTATTACTCCTATTAGGCAACATCTTCACTTCTAGTGTTCACATCTCTTGACACTTTAATACTCAAAAATGTTACATGATTCCGTTAGTGTGAGTTATCCTATGTGTCCTCCTCTCATGTTGGAGGGTCATCTAATATTTAGAGGGTTTTACTCATTTACTCATCCTATATGTACCCCTTTTCTATTCATTTATGAGCATGCCACTCCTACTTTCCTCTAGGCACTTTGTTTTTCCATTACATCAATTTTTCCTTGCTCTAGTGTTGCCTCATCCTTTGATTCACTCTTTTCTGGTATCGAGCTACACGACTTGTCGTCAAAAATGCTTACACGATCATCGTGTTAATCTATCCATTGATGGAGCGAGTATACACCCAATCGTGCCCAATAGCATATTAAGAGGAAGTGACACCGGGAATTTCTCACCCATCCTAGAAGACTGATGTTTTAACGATTTCGTATGTGGTGGAGAGGGATCTCTTATTTCAGGTGCAACACACCCCCGCATGATGAAGTAGAAACCACGTGAGCCTACCTCACCCAATTAGGCCCATGTGGAAATCACCCATCCTATCCCTTAGAATAGTATTTTCTGTCAATAAACTTATGGTGGAGAGGGATCTCATCATTTCTTCACTGAAATCTATAATCTCCTACTTATTAAGAGAAAATAACAAATTTCCCAGGGTCACCCATCCCACACTTGATCTTCATCTCTAAATCTCTAGCAAATTTTCCCTAATCTTGGTAGAATCAAGATTCAAATTATAGATTTTATCAATCGACGATAAGTGTCCTAGAATGTTTTAATATATTATGTTTGTCTTATTTCCCATAAGACCTCAATGGGAAATCATATCCCTAGAATAGTCTTAGTGCTCTCATTTCTTCACTTGAAAAATACTAATCTCCTACTTGGAAAATAACAAGGCACACTTGAATCTCCAAGAAAATTCTTCCAAATCAAGTATCAACAAGCCCTAGAAAAACTCTTCAAGATAATTCCGAGTCAATTCAAAAGCACCTCAAAGCCATCTAGTTTATCAAATATATATCTATCTAGTCTATCAACACTCTACTTTAGCACGCTATTTAACATGCATGAAGGTACATCTATATTATACATAGTTATCTTATTATTGTTTTTTAGGAACAAGGAAAAACTTAGGGGTGGATATATAGATTTATATACACACTTACACATATATTATGATAACTACATGAAGTTTGAAGCCCTCGTTTGGCCATTGTAGTGCAATACTTGGTAAGAATAAAAAATGGAGTAGCTTGGCCATAAGGTTATTCAAACTCAACCACACAAAAAAATAAGTACCACACACTAGTATTGAAATCTAATACTATTATTTAAGAGGATTTAAAAGCTCAATTCTAGAGATGAAGAAATTTCAAAACCAACACAATATGTTTGACTTGATTACAGATCTAGATCACCCTATGAAACATAAAAAATATATAAGTTAACTCATCCTCTTGTGTTTTACAATATTTTAACATGTGATTTAATCAAGTATCATTTTATTATAGCATTTACATGTATCTTGTTAAATCTAAATGTTGGAGCATTTAATTATAAAATATTATCATGTGTTAGTTTTAAGTTATAATCCAAATGAAAGATAAAACACCATACTTATTTTTGTTTTAGGTTTAAAAATTTTATGAACCCACTTATTGATCTTATACAACCTTCCCTAACCTTTAGGGTTTTAGATTTCTCTTTTTCCTAGGGTTTCATTTTATATTTCATATATGATTTTTGTATTTCAAATATGATTTTTCTATCTTTCCTCAAGGTTTCATCCTTATTATACCTCTTTTATGGTTTGAATACTTTCTATGGTTTCATATTTGGGCCACACTTTGTTTTATTCTATTGCACCATTCTTTTTAATATATGCGTAGTGTTAGGATTAATAGCTAGTCCATTGAACATGCTCAACTTACATACATTGTTAATAAGAACATGCATTCAATGGATACATTCCTTTCATAATACTAATTACATAATTATCATTGAAGACATGCCAAGTAATGATGATCACTCATCTTCTACTTACAATGATATTCAAGTGAGCTTAATCAATCTCAAAACTTTGAAAAGGTATGTCCTATTGAAGTTAATGACATGTTGACCATAAACAAGTTAAATTATAATCAAATTTTCACAAAGGTCTCAAGGAAAATCCTCAACTTATCGATGAAATCCTCAAACTTTTAATTGAATATAAAGATAGAAAAGATCAAAGTAAAACTCCTTTTTAAATTATCAATCCTTTACCTTCATCTTTTCCACATACATTTAATGTGAAATTTCCTAAATCTACTATAGCTACATCTAATGGGGAAACCTTATGCTAGTTAAAAATTCCAATGTATATGCCCATCACCACAATTATAATTCCACCACCTTTTTTCATAAGCATGGATCCTTGTATACCTCATTTGATACACAATACCTCATGTAGACTATTCACAACCTATAAGTTAAGGTGTTACATTTCGGACATGGTTTGCCCGGGAAATTCTTATGCCACAAACTCACATGAACTACTTCATAATCCATTAGCAAAATGGATTATTATCCTTTACCCATCGGTTTTTTTCTCTCATAGGCTTCCTATATATACGAGTAAAGGAGATACTAAATAACATCTTTTTTCTTTCACATTAGATTATTCCTACAATGATAAGATTCTTACCAAGGTTTTCTTATGAAGTCTCAAATATTATTCCTTACAATGGTTCTATGACCTTTTTATTCATTCTATCAAGGCCTTTAATGAATTGGTTGATCAATTATTAGTACACTTCTCAATCACCATTAGTGAGAAATTCTCTTACGCTTAAATGTCAAAACTTAAACAAGATTCTAATGAGACTATTAGTGCTTATGTGTTATGATACAAGACCATGATTACCAAGATGAATAATTCACTTATAGATAATTAGATTCAAGATCCATTCACATAGAGTTTTCTTTCTCCTTTACAATATTCTATCATATTTTAAACTTTCGATGTTTTGATGATTTATGGCATACCTTAAAGGATCAAGAATTTGATATTATAGAAATGAAAAATCTTTGATATGCACCCAATGTACACTCTATGCTTGATATTAAGTTTCAAAGTAAGAAAGGTTTGAAATCTAAATTTAATGATAACAATAATAAAGAAAAAATTGTATTCAATGTTATATTTGAACCAACTAAGATTCAATTACAAGTCACTCCTAAGAGGAAATTCACATGGCTACCTCCATCACCATGTATTGTACTTAAATTTTTACTTGATTATAGCCTCTATTTCTCCCTAAAACTATGGAGGCTTATGCAAGAAAGTATCGACATAAATAATTTTATACTAATGTATATTATGCATATCATCATTTTATTAACCATTCTACACATCAATGTTATAATCTCAAGATGTCATCCTAGACCTCCTTCATGATAAAACTAATTAATTTGAAAATAATAAAGAGGAATATAGACCTCTAGTCAATGAGAATTAAAATATCAAAATCTTTAATGATCCATTACCTAAACATAAAATTAAGCCCAAAGGAAATCTTAAGGTTTATCATGCATAAAATGCACATCCTTCTTCATATTCTCATAGTCATCCTTTGGAAATCATTATTAGAACTATCACTACTAGTCTTCCTCTATGACCTAATATTACATTCGATGGGAATAGAAGCATGGATGATGTTTCGATAGATATGCACCATGTATTTTCATTTCTATTGATCAACAACCTATTCACAATGTTAAGGTTGACAATGGATCTTGTGATAATCTATGTAAAATGAAATTGCCTAAATATTTGGCATATAATGAGAAACACTAACAACCTCCTTCTCAAGCTTATTGTGGATCTTTCAAACATATTACATTACCCCTTCATGTGGGATAGTTATCCTATCTACACATTTCTTGGTGTTCTATATAATTGGTACATATCACATGTTACTAGGACACCCTTGTCATCATAAGCTCCATATTATTACTCCGATGTGTAAATTTTGTCAAATACATCTATAATAATGAAGTTTTCAAAGTTCAAGACATCCCTTATGAGTCTCATTTGTCAATTCTAGCTATTATTACCAATTCTACTCTTTGTGTGGAAACTATCAAACAACCTATACTCACCCAATCTATTCAAATCATTTGTATTCAAGTGAGAATGTGTGTACTATCATCTATTCAACATAAGCCACAATTAAAATCATGTAAATATAATTCAATGCATTTTCATCAAACATTACCATCAAATCAAGAATTCATCTAAGATTAATCTTAAAGTGACATAATCTCCTCTCTTACTCAATACTCCATCAGACATACAAATTCTCCAATGCTTCACTTGCACATTCTCCTACATTAGGACATTCTAATATTGTGGCACATAATTCCATTTTGAACTATCATTCAAGTACAATTCATGATCCTCCATATATGTATGTCTTAGTCATCAAATATCTCACCTTCAAAAAAATTAAACAAATCCAAATACAAAAAGCAAAAAGAATCAAAATATTTTAAAAATCTAAAAAATTCAAATATTATAAATAAAAATCAATAATTGAGTATAACATGTGTTAATATTTTCCTACTTTATATGTTTTTGTGTAGACACTCCAATTTTCCAACTTATACTCTGAAATTTGGTTTTGTTTGTATGCTAAGAAATGTTAATTAACTAAAGAAGTAATCCATCTACAAGAATCACTCCTGAACTATAGATTTTTCATCATTGGTTTCTATCCAAAATCATATTTCTTAGGGCTATAGTGGAGTATGGTCCTAGAAAACATATATAGTCCTAAACCATCCCATCTAATGACTTTTTTTATAATTTGAAAACATTCATATTTGCAACTTAGATTAACCATGATGCAAATGTTTAACCAAAAACCATAAGAAATTCAATTACACTTTATAACTCACCTAGAACTCTCATAATCTCCTATGAAAATATCATTAATTCACTCAAGGATCTCCTAAATGTTCTCCTAAAACAAAAATAAGGCCACCAAAGATCTAAAGCACTCAACTAGGTTCAAGAGTCTATTTTCCTCCATTTCTAAGCATCCAAAGGTTATAGAGCCATATCTTAGATGTTCTTTTTTCAAAATTTATTACTAGTCTTGTTTAATCCTAAATTAAATTTTAGGTCAATTTAATTTTTTTTTACTTAGATATAAAAATATCACATTACTTGAAAGCACTCATATTTGAATGTCAAAGCCAAAAAATTGTGTGGAAAGAGGAACTATTTGATTCAAGATGTTCTTTTTGGAGTCCAAAAAGGATTGAATGTCAAAGGTGTGGAGTAGAAAAAAAAATCTTTATTCATTCATTCATGCATTAACCAAAAGAGGCATAGGAGGTTACATTATATAATGAGAAATTAGGTCACCCAAAAAGGTAACCAACTCAACTCATACTTAGAAAATGACTTAATGTAAATTCCTCTAATAATTTATTATTAACCTAAACAAGTTAATTAGATCATGTAGGTAAAACCACATTAAGAAAAATCCTACAAAAACAATTATGGATGTGTCGATGGTTTATCTGGGAAAAGGCATAGTATTTGATCTATAACAGTCATTATTCGAAGATATGAAACCATAAGGGCATGACCGTACAATAGGGGAAGGAACATAGGATACGGTTTTGGACAAATGCTACATTTTTAGACCCTTAGATGGTTGGAGTGTGTAACTTTCACTGTGTCACTTTATGTCATTGTTTGTCATTCTTAAATATATTCAACTGTGTATGAAACCTTAGATTTCACACCTGAAACCTACAAAAAAAAACCCTAATTATCTTGCAACACACTCAAGAAAACATTAGATCTAAAATAAAGATGCATATTCTTGATTCATACTAACCTTAAAGGTCATCTTGTTTGTGAGTTAGCGAGCACTACACTACATTTTAGACTCAATGTAGTTCTCCTAATACTTTGTCAAAGGTTTATGTAGCTATCCCTTGACCTAGGTTAGCCCTTGTGCCTCAACACTGATATCAAGCTATGTTACTTCATCCCAATAGAAACCCTTGTGTGAAGATGAAAACTTTAGAATTATTCCCTCTTATGTTGTGTATACAATATCTAGATGTAGTCCTTACTTCCTTAGTTCAATAAGTGGTAGATAGATTAATGATTGTTAGATGATAAATGTTTAGGTTAGACTTGTATATATATGAGTTCTTACTTTGAATTTAAGACCTTAGTGTTGGGAAAGGCCGACCCAAAAGATATGATTTGAAATACAAAAGAGTGATAAATGGGCCCATAAAGATAAAGCAAGTGAAGAACAAAAGGGATCAAGACCGTACATGGTGTTTAAGAACATAGGATACGGTCTGACCCTCTTATGTGGTCTTGGACTAGACTCAAATAAAGGTAAAAGTGAAAGAAAGCTACCAGAGATCTCTATAAAAAGGATCAAAATCTAATCAAATTAGTAAAATACTAGAATGTTAAGTTCAATCAAGTAATAAAGGGAAAATCATCAAAGGACTGATGTCACTAATATCTTGTTTCATTGTTCAAAACTCATGTATATAGAAAACTAATAAAAACATGATGTAATAATGATTTTGTGTAGATTTTGGTGTCTACATTCCCCTCCTTATGTTAGTGAATGAAATTTACTAGTGTAAAGAAAAAGGAATTAATACATGTGAGAGTATTGAAGTAAGAAACGTCTGAAGCATGTTCATAGAGAACAACCAATCGTGGAGAGAACAACGTGAGTCATCGGCTAACCCAAGTGGAGATGTAGGAAAGGTGTGTTATAGGCATTAAGAGGTGATATCATAATTATAGAGAGAATTTCTTACAAACATGGAGATTCAATCTTGGTAGATTTGTAGGGTTAGGGGTGATCAAATCCCCAACAAAATGCTTAATTTTGTAATAACGTGGGATATGTGTGTTCTTGAAACCAAGGGAAGAGTGGCACGGGGATACTTAGCTTTCTGTAATAATAGTTCCCAATAATAGGACCACACTATTGTAGATGGATCTAGGTCTCAAAAAATGTTAAAAACTCGTATAAGGTAAAAGGGAATGGTGTCCCATTGGCCCCACCATCCATTATACGTATGCATATTGTGATGTGGTGCTTGTATTGTGTTTTGGGTAATCACGAGTGACCACTTGGGTGTTGAGATTACATTGCATAGGATGACCAAAAATTGGGCTTGCATAAACAACTTGCCAAATTTGAATGAAATTTTGTGCGAGAGAGGATAGCCTTGCATAGTTAACCCATTATACTTGTTTGGTGATTTTCTCGATTAGGATATCATTGCATATCTAGCCCATTGTACTTTTCTTAGTGATTTTTAGGTGAGGATATCCTTGCATATCTAACCCATTATAATTTACTTAATGATTTACAATTGAACAAGATAGAGAGGATGAACTTGCATAGTCATCCCCATATATTTTCCCCTCTTTCGGTGAAAGGGGGTGTAAAACGTGAATGCTTGAGGAAAAAGTGAAAAAAATGAGCAAGATTGAGAGGTATTTCAATATAGCAAATAGGATTTATATAGTGTATAATGAGAATTGTTGATATGGTGTAATAGATCTAATGATAGGTAATATAGGGTAGGTGTGAAAAGAGTGAAAATAGGATATGTGATAAGAGGAATGACTATGTAGAACTAGAAAATAAGTGCAAAGCAAAGTAATCACGTATCGATGTGGAAGTGATGAGAAGCATGATTATAATGCCACATACAACGTCCAAATGGGCAAGTAAATCCTAAGATATGGCCTACACAGATGCGGGTCCAAATTAACTAGAGTGAGTCGGAAGTAAATTAGGTTGTGTAAATGCCACCAATAAAAAGTTACTATAAATAGTAAAGTGAAAAAGTGAAAGGTAGTTTTCATTATTGATTGTGTTTGAGTGTGATAAGAGCTCTAAGTTTATGATGATGTTGAGAGCTAGAGAGGTAGTGCGGACATGATTTGAGCTTATAGCCGATGCAATCCATCCAGATTGTAGATGACAGATGATTTGGTAAGTCCAATTTAATGTTGATTTTTGCCAAATAGTGTAGATTTTTCCAATTTTTTGAAATTTGTAAATTTTGTTGAATTTGTGCATGCAAGGACAACACTAACTAAATGGTCTAGTTTTGACCTTGGTTCATAATCATATGGATGTCTGCAGATCCCAAATTTGAACCATATGGTCTTCACTTGAATTCATAAGGTCTTGTCTGCGCACTATCATAAATGCCCAAAATGTTGGTGTTAGCTGTTATAGGTGATGTTCACATGATTTATATATTTTACATTATTGTATGATGAGATTTGTGTAGTTTTTTAATGATCTAACAAGATGTTTTTTTGTTTTTTGTGTTCACAAAAATATATCCATCCAGGATTTTGTGTTGGTCAACACATAATGACCTTGTTTGCTTTGGGTCTAGATGATGTAGGATGGGATGTTCTTGATGGGGTCATATTAAAGCATGTGGCTCGATCGGTGGAAGTTACCCAAATATACATTTGATTACACCAATTTTGACTAATGGAATGTTGACACTTGCACATTTTGGCTCTCAACATGGGAGATGATAGTGGCATTAGAGGATGTGTACAGGATATTACGATTTCCTATTATAGGTAAGAGAGTACAAGTATTGAACCTAGATATGTGACATCACATGAGGTAGGAAAAAATATTCTAAAGTGGTCGTGGTGGTCTCGGGGAGCCTATTGTTTCGCGATTGTGGAAGTATAATGCGTGTTGTTAACATCATTAGTATCCATGGATGGTAAAGATGTGTCCATATCTTAGAGGATGTGGCGAGATATTTTAAGCATATAGGAGCATGGATGATGATATGCATGAGATCAATGTGTACTAGCCCACTCATATAGGGACCTATATATGTTTATGGTAAATAACCATGGTGGTGGTATAGGAACATTGACATTATTGCAAGGGTGGGTGTATTAAAATATTGCAATAGTGCATCCCATTAGTGGGACACGTTTGGATTGGGCTCATCCAGGATATATTTTCGTAGTGAGTTGGATATTTCCAACGCATTGATGGTTGATACCATGACATACAAATCATTGTTAAACATATTGGGGCCACAAGTTATCATTTGGATGTTGTATAGGGACTACATAGGGTGGCCTAAGGATGGTGTTGAGATGCGTAAGATACATCGTATCATGTGGTTAGAGAACGGATTTCCCCTCCATGGGATTTATTTCAATATGAGCATGTGAAACAACAGTTTGGTACCATACATGAGGTTCCCTCGGCACCATACGTGTGGAGGATGTCGATACATGAAGCACATAGAGAGGGATCCGACCGGGCCAATGCCAATAGAGTTTCTTCCACCACATTGATGAGGTGGATCATGTGATCATATTGAGTGATTTTGATGATGTAGAGTTTATTAAGGCTTATGCAACATAGTGGGCCAGACCCGATGAGTACTATTATTTCCAGTTGTGGTGGGATATCTAGGGGACGGTGTAGTACCTAGTGATATAAGAGATGGAGGTAAAAAACACCTCAGTAGAGAATCCGAGAGAGGGAGATGCCCCTAGTGATGATGCGGTGGTGGCATCTATGGCATAACATAAGTATTGTATTGAATTATTATTGTGATGAGTCGTAAAATATAACATTGTTGAGTGTGTAATTAATTATATAGATATTGCATTGATTTCGGGTGATATGTATTAGATGAAAATTGTGGATACTTCCATGCATACATTAATCCATAATTTTATTGGGAATGTAGTGATAGGCGGCATGCTAGAGTGAGTGGATGATATAGCGGTGAGCATGCCTATTTATTTGATCTAGTGGAAGTGACCGCGAGTCTCTGCATTGTTTTGTAAATTGAGTGAGATGAGATTCGAGAAGATCTAGCTCAACGACCTAAGCCACATCTCGATGAAGATCTAATACGGGACTTGATATTAAAATTGGTGGAATCCTATGCATAGGTATTGGCGTATTGAGAAATCTATACTTCATGAGTTTTAACACATTATCGGGTGAGATCGCGATCGAGAGAGATCAAGGACATAGGAGGAGCCTCGAGGTCATGAGAGATAGTGCTGTATTGGTCATAGTGAGGAGGGTGAGTGGTTGCACAAATGGTTATACCCTCGATCAGTTATGTGACATTTGTGTAAAACTCTCTATTTATATATATACATGGATGACATGGACCTCATGATTTTTTTGTAACAATTGTGATTGTTGTGATGAGTATAAAAGTTTCATTATTATGCATGGAGTATTTTATATGTGATTGTGATTGTGTTATTTTATTGAATTAGGATGTATGTATGAGTGATTTGTAGATAATAAATATTGCTTTATTATAGGATTTTTGTGCATGATTGAATTTCTTAATGCTAAGGTATGGATTGACTATTGTAAATGTGAATTAGGTAATGACAAAATAGTTAATGATACATAGTGAAATGTGTTGAATGTAATGTGTGTGGCTTCCACATAAGTTCCAAATAGCATATATGGTGAGGAAACCTATTCTCATGAAATAAAGGGTGGAGATCCTCATATATGCTATGTGGGACTTAGTAAGAATAACACATGATAGTAATAGCTATTAGCATCGTGTAAGGTAGATGTCGATTTGGATCATGGTGTGGTAGACATAGGATGAACTATAGAGATAACACTAGTTTAAACTATACATATATATTCATCTTAATTGTGTGTGCTATGGATGGTGTCGAAGAAGCAGGTGAAAGTCACGTCTATAAATTTTGGTACCCACCTCTTCTATGTGGCAAGCCATGTTAATGTGTGTTGTGGAGAATATTGTGGAGGATTTTCTTAATTATGAGAAACATCATTAGTTGCTTATTTGATAGTAGAAGAAGTAGAGTGACTTTTTATAGACCAACGATGCGGAGGAGGTGAAGCAAATCTATCGAGAATGTTGTGTCTCGAAAGTGATAATGCCTTTGTCTTCTAAGAACTTGAACTTTTGATCCAGGCATAAAAATCATTATTGCAGTGCACATTAATGTGATGAAAGTTACAAAAGGGCCGGACACGTTCTCATGTAACCGAATGGGAGGGTGAGATTATTATGTGGTAAATGAATCATCCTCTTATCCATAATGTAAAGAAGAATATCATGTGGTCTATCAAGCCTATCAAAGTAAACTATTCTATGTTGAGAGCGAGAGGATCTTGTATATAAATTTTAGGTTTTAGAGGGGGTTGATAGAAATTATAACCACAATGCAAAAGCTTAACTTAATTATTAGTAAATGGAAGTGCTAATGGTGGATCATAATTTGTAGAAATAGAAGCAACCATTTTATCCTCATTCACTTGTTTAGGGTGACTTGGTAGAAAAATAATTTCTCTATGTCCATAACATGATGGCATAGCTTAGTGAAAAAATCAAAAGTATATATCAAGTGCATATTAGCTTTGAAGTGTAATATATAATCATATATAGGCTTTTGGCACCTTGATGAAGAGAGGGTAACCTCTCATATGTATATCTAGGGCCTTTATCGAATCTAAAGTGAGTTAGGAAAGCATCTTCAAGCTCCAAGAAAGGGATTAAATACCCACTAGGTAGATTTGTAAACCAAGGCGAATCATCTCCTATGAGGTTGTGATGGAAAGCCTTAAGAAATAACATGTCATTGTTATATGTGGCCATAAGGGTCGTATAATGTTTGAGGTGCAAATAAGGATTCGATGTTCTATCAAGAATGGAAATTTGGGAATGACCAAATTCTTAGGAAATGGGGATTGGAATCATTACGTATAATGATATTTTCATAGATGGTATTTGAATCAATGCTAGCATAATAAGCTTTTCTCTCAAGGGTCAATAATTGAACCTTACGTTATAAATAACCTATTGCATACGTGATGGAAAGGGCCTTTTGATGAGGCATGGAATAAGTTTCAAAGCCTCATTTGAATGTTTCACTTTACCATTAATGGTAGTCATAGGAACATTATTCCTTTAGAAGGTAATGGGAGGTGATGTCTCATGTGCCACTACCTTTGGTAATACTTGGGGTTCTATTGGTTTGGCCACATGTTGAGGATCTAAAGGGATGTTATTTATAAGAATATTATCCAGACTAGGAGACTAAGCTAAAGCTTATCAATTTGCATCAATATGCTCCTTTTTACGTAGAAAGTACACGCATTATCATTTACTGAAGTAAAGTACATGTATAATTATTGATTTTTATTTCAGTGGAAGGAAGAAACACAAGCTAAATCAATAGTACTATGTGCAATTGGAATAACATCAATTGTATGATTAGTGAATGCAATAATAGAAGTAGGAATAGTAAAGAGTAATAGTATTTTGTTCACATTCAAAAGAAGTTGTAGAAGCATGTGCAAGAGGCATATGAATAACATCGTTATTAACAATATTTTTGCATTCATGGGGAGAGTATAAATTCAATTATGATCATGTCTAATAGAATAATCATAGTACAATTCATCATTAGGGAACTCACTATGGAAAATTCTAAATTTGTATCATAAATATAATGAATGTCATCAATTAATGTATAAATTTAAAGAATATTCTCCTCACGCAAGTTATAAATAGTATCATCATCACTAAAATCCATGGGATCTATGGCCTCAAGAGGAGCATCACCAAGTGTAGGGGAATATGGTTGGACACAATCACTCTCCCAAGCATCTATATTAGTTTCAATACTGTGGGTAGTAGTACAAACCTATTCATAAGAGTTCTAAACATTTTTTGGTTGTACAATAAATGAAATAGTAGGAGTAGCATCATTGGGGAAGTTAATTGTAGGGAATGTATCTTATAATACCTATGTAATGGATCGAGGTAGTACAAAATATGGTGTAAGAGGAATATCTTGAGATGGATTAGTAAAATGAGGTGGTGGGTTGGGAAAGACAAGAGGATTAGCCTCCCGATCATAATTAAACACATGATCATCATAAGTAGGAGTACTATAGAAAAATTGACCAATAGTAGCATCACAATAGGTAATATGACTAAAAGTAGCAAAAATAGGGATAACATCATAAGGGACAACCTCTAAAAGTGGTCCATCCTCATAGTTATGATGACCACTTATGGTCCAAGCAAAAGAACCATTAGCTAGATTATGACAAAGGGAGTGGGATTAGAAGTATCATTACAGTTTGGTAAACCACGAGAAGTATGGACTTTGTTAGAGGTATGGGAACCCTTACAATTTATAAAATCTCTACAATAAGCCATGGCCACACAAAAGAAAAGGGAATACTTCTATAAATAGAAACATACATGCCCTAAGACATTCTTGGGTGTTGAAATCATTAGGTCTAATACAAAGAACAAAGAAGATCTGGATTAAGTGAAGGGTTCGATCAAAATTGGGTTGGCCAAAATGGTTACCCTAAATTAAATTTCTAGGTCAATTTAATTAGGTTTTTACCTATAGTAATATAACAGATATCACACTACTAAAATCACTCATATTTGTTACTTATATTGTAGCAATAAATCAATCAATTAAGCACATATAGTTTAAAACAAAAACAAGGTGTAAAGAGGTGATCAGCTAATTTAGAATATGTTACAGATGTATCAATGGATGATCTAGGAAAGGGCAGAGTCTATGATCTATAACAATCATCACATGAAGCTATTAAACCACAAGGTCATGACCGTATAATAGGGCCAAGAAAGTAGGATACAGGTTTAGACCAATTCTACATTTTTGGACCCTCATATGATTGAAGTTTATAACTTTCAATATTGTTTTTCTCTCTTTGATATCTTCAACTTCACATGAAACCCTAGATGTCGCACCTGAAACCTAAAAAAAAAACTAGCTATCCTAAAACACACTCAAGCAAACATTAGATCTAAAAATAAAGATGCATATGCTTGAGTTGGACTGATCTTAAGATCACCCCATTTGTGAGTCACTGAAGCATTGCACTACATTTAAAACTCAATGTAGTTATCCTATTTTTGTGTAAAGGTGCGTGTAATCATCCCTTGATATAGGTTAGCCCTTGTGCTTGAACACGATTGCAGGATATGTTACTTCATCCCAATAAAAACCCTTGTGTACATATGAAAACTTCATAGTTGTGCCCTTATATGTTATGTTTGCAATATGCAGATGTAGTCTTTGTTTCCTTAGTTGAATAAGTGGTAGATAGATTAGTGATTGTTTGATCATAAATAATTAGGTTAGACTTGTATATATATGAGTTCTTACTTTGAATTCAAGACCTTAGTGGCAAGAAAGGCCTACCCAAAAGATATAATCTAAAAGAAAACATATTCATAAATGGGCCCATGAAGATAAAGTAAGTGAAGAACAAAAGGGTTTAATACCATACACAATGTTTAGGAACATATGGTACGGTCCTAACCTTGATGTACAGTCTTGGACTAGGCTCAAATAAAGGTAAATAGTGAAAGCAAGATGCTCGAGATCTCTTTAAAAAGGCTCAAAATCTAATAAAAGTAGTAAAATAAAAAAGGTTAAGTTCAATCAAGTAACAAAGAGAAAATCATCAAAGGACTGATGCCACTAAGATTTTGTTTTGTTGTTCAAAACTTGAATGTAAATAAAAAATTAACAAAAGCATGATGTAATAATGATTTTGTGCATATTTTGTCCAACTCAAGCATATGCATCTTTGTTTTTAGATCTAATGTTTGCTTGAGTGTGTTGAAGGATAGCTAGGGTTTTTAATAGGTTTGGTGCAACACATCTAGGGTTTCATGTGAAGTTGAAGATATCAAAGAGTGAAAAAAAACACTTTGGAAGTTACTGACTCCAAGTATACGAGGTTCCAAAACGTAGAATTGGTCCAAAACCATATCCTAAGCTCTTGGTCCTATTATACGGTCATGACCTTGTGGTTTAATAGCTCCATATAATGATGGTTATAGATCATGAGACTCTGCCCTTTCCTAGATCATCCATTGACATGTACGTAACATATTTTAAATCGGTTGATTTAATATATTTTAATCGGACTTGTAATATATTTTAATCTAGATTAATTCATATTAATTCCATTAAACAAAGCAC
Organism: Taxus wallichiana var. yunnanensis; assembly: GCA_018340775.1. Lineage (NCBI taxonomy): Eukaryota > Viridiplantae > Streptophyta > Pinopsida > Cupressales > Taxaceae > Taxus > Taxus wallichiana. The sequence goes on along the minus strand of CM031236.1, from coordinate 518,178,013 downwards.
ATAGGAATTACCAAGACTTAATTCACAATTACGCACTAGCTACTTGAAAGGAAATCATTCAAATAAGGAAGAGGCGATGAATGGGAAAGTGCGTAAAATAGAAAATAATACTTAATATTGAATCAGAACATAAACATGCTTCAAAATGGAAGGAATTAAGATAGATTTATATTAGGATCAAATAGTAAGATTTTTTACATTGTTCTTACTTAGTTTGATGCATCGTGAGGTGATTGTTGAGTTATAAGTCCCTTCTTCTTCTTCTCATACAAAATAAGTGCTTCACATTCACTATCTATCTAAGAGAGCATCATATCTTCTACAATTTGTCTTATCTAAATTATGCATTTACAATAGGATTGCACAATCATACAAAATATATTCATGTCAACTTTTTAATCCTTTTTACACTCTAACACTTTCATAGACTTAAATAGTTGTCTCATCCCCGAGAAAAAAGTTGATTGAATGATATGGAGATTTATTTGTGCTTTTCTTTTTAATTTTACCAAATATTGATTATGTTGTGAAATTTGATACTCTGCTCTTAATTGACATAAAGGGCGTCCTTTACCAATTTTCATCCTCTATGCACTACTTAACTTCCTATTTGGTTTTCATTAAATAGACTTTCCAATGATTACCCTTTCAAGTTTTCAATATGTGGAAACTCCCTCATAGATTGTTTCAAAAGAGGATGTAAAACAACTCTATGAGCTAAATAAGGCCTAATTTGGATTTTGGGCTAAAATAAAGATTTTAATGGGCTTGAAGATCTTTTCCCCAAGGAAAAGATCTCCAAGCCCTCTTCTAGGATAGAGGTGAATAAAAATAGGGAGGCAAGTATATCTTCCTAGTTTAGAACTTTGCTAAAGTTGGTGGAAGTCAAGTCCAAGTAGGCAAAATAGGAGAAAATGGTGGAGAAGGGGCTGTACAGTCCCAAATTTGGAGGTTTTTGTTAAATCTTGGCAATGTATTCGAAAAAAAAAAAGAAAAAAATTTAGGTGAGAAGTGTGTGAAGAAGTTCTGATATTGAATAAACAAAATTGTGTGTTAAAAAGTGAAAAAAATGAATGTTTTAAGGCAATTGTATGTTTGTTGTTAGGAAAAACTTTTTTTTTTCCTGCAGCCGAGAAAATAAGATTTGTAGAGTTCTCGTGAGGGTAAAAATGCCTGATTGTATGATTTTGGAGGATGTTGGAGGAGCCAAGACAAGGTTCTCTAAATTTTTTGGCCTTGAAACCCCTCCACACGCTCACCGTGAAAAGTGAATTTTCCACGCGTGAGGAACGTCCATCTAGGGCCTTCTGGATCTCCCCGTATACGTGGTCTCAAGATTCAAATTTTCTCACACACCATTTTCATGGTGGGATGACCTTGCACCTAAAGTTTAGAGTCTTGAAACCTCCTACAACCCCTCCAACCGTGAAATCTACTTTTCCCAAACATTTTTACATGGTTACAATGGGGAAAAACTTCAAGTTCTCACTCTTTTCTTTTTCAAATCCTTCCAAAGATATGAGCAAGTTCAAAACACCTCCCTTGATCATTGAATGATTTTTAGGAGTTTAGATGCAGAGGGGTCCCAATTTTTGCATTTTTTTTTACTAAATTTGAGCCTAAAAATCCTAGTTCCAGGGACGGACAACAAATAGAGGTAAATGTCCCAAAAGAACCCCTACCAATTTTGAAATATGTTTTGTAGGACCCAAATGGGTATCCAAAAATGTATATTTCCTTCCTTGAACAGGGTGTGCAAGGCTAGATTCCACCAATCATTTTTCCTATGAGGGCCATAAAACCAACACACCAAGTCTACTCCAAGAAGCATGACTTTCCTAATTCATGTTTTCTTGGGGAGTTAGGATGGGTCCTTCCTGTCTTGAAATGAGTGTCTAAAGTGGGTGTGAGTGTGGGTAGGTTAGAGAAGTGAGTTTTAGCATTTGGTGTGCTCTAGTGCCCGATTAGGTGTGTGAAGAATGACAAATCCATAGAGAAGTTTGCATTGATTCAAGAAAAGAGAGCACTTGAATTGAAGCAAAGATCCTTGAGTAAATAGGCAATAGTCATCATTTTGGTATCGAGCAGTAGAGATTGTGTGCAATCTAAAGATCCAGAGTAGAGGAGAAAGGACAAGAAGAGGCAAAACAAGATGCCACCCAGGAGAGCAATTCAAGTAGCCCAAGCAGCCCAATTAGCATTGGCTGAAGACATCAGGAACCTGACAGCTAGGTTGAGGGACCTAGAAGAGGCACAAAGAAGAGGAATAGAGATGGCAGAAGTCAGTGATGGTGAGCAAGAGCCACCAGAGGAGGAGCTGACTGCAGAGGTGGAGGAAGAGACACCTGAAGAGAGATTGATTAGGGCCATCATGAAAGTGAACACAAAGCCAAAGATGGAGGTTCCCATGTATGAAGGAAACTTGAATGTGGAAGAATTGATTGATTGGATCAAAGCACTGGATAAGTACTTTGACTTTGAAGGTATAGTGGAGGATGACAAAAAGTGAAATTTTCCATGACCAGATTGCATAAGCATGTAGCCCTATGGTGGGATGGTGTGCAAGAAGAGAGGAAAAGGAAAGGCAAAGCAAAAATCAAGAGCTGGGACAGAATGGTAGCCAAGATGAAGGGAAAATTCATCCCCAGAGATTATGAGGTAAACTTGTTTAAGAAGTTGCAAAATTTGAGGCAAAAGGAGTTGTCTGTGAAAGAATATACTGAAGAATTCTATAGGCTAACAATCAGATTAGGCCACATAGAAGAAGATTTGGAAAAATTAGCTAGATACATCAATGGACTGAGATTCAACATCCAGGATGAGATCAGCCTTCTCACTCCCAGGACTATTGAGGAGGCCTACCAGATTGCTCTAAAAGCAGAGGAGAAAATAACAAGGAGACAAAACACTATCTCAAGAGGAAGGGGCAGATCATTCAGAGGAAGAGGTGCTCCAAGTGATAGAAGACAACTGCAAACAAGTGCTAAGAGAGGGAGCAGCTCCAGTAGCACACAGAACACAAGGGGTGGTTCACCATCCAGAGGAAGGAGACCCTATCAAGGTTATCAAAGAGGTAGGGGCAGATTCTTGGGTAAGTGTTTCAGGTGCAATAAGTATGCTGGTCATAGATCCTATGAGTGCTCAGAACCCTCAAAACAGCCATGGGAAGAATATGTATATTGCTCCAGATGAAGAGCAAGGTGGGGAGCTAGATGTAGCACCTAGACTAGAGAACATCCCAGAGGATGGTGAGTCTCTTCTCATGAAGAGAGTGTTGTTGAAACCCAACAAGGAGGCTATGGAACCTCCTCAGAGAAAGATTTTGTTTAGGACCAGATGCAAGAGCAAAGGGAAGTGCTGCAAGGTGGTGATTGATAGTGGGAGTACAGACAACTTGGTGTCTGTTGAGATGGTAGAAAAGTTAGGCTTGAAAAGAGAGCCACACCCCACTCCATACAAGGTGTCCTGGCTGCAAAAAGGACATCAGTTGTTGGTGAATGAATAGTGTAAGGTAGAATTTCAGATTGGGGCATATAAAGATCAGGTCATGTGTGACATTATGCCTATGGATGTTTGCCATATCCTACTAGGGAGACCTTGGCAGTTTGACAACAAAGCTATTCATGATGGGAGGAAGAACACCTACACTTTCAAGAAGAATGGAGTGGAGCATACACTCATACCCCTGAAGGAGGAGAATGATGCAGCTGAACCAAGCTCAAAGGTGATGATGGTAAGTGGCAAGGAGTTCCTACAAAGCATGAAGAAGGAAGAGGTAAGTTTTGCAGTTATTGGTAAATTGAAAAGTGTAGTGACTAACACTCAGTTGAGTGATCTACCTCTTGAGATCTAGGATATGCTGAATGAATATGTAGACATTGTTGTTGATGAACTACCAAATGAGTTGCCACCTATGAGAAGCATCAGCCATCACATAGATCTGATCCAAGAGAAAGTTTTCCAAACAAGGCAGCCTACCGGATGACACCAAGGGAGAATGAAGAGATTAAGCAACAAGTTCAAGAGTTGTTGGACAAAGGATTGATAAGGGAGAGTTTGAGCCCATGTGTTGTACCTACGGTACTCAGTCCTAAGAAAGATGGAATGTGGAGAATGTGCACAGACTCCAAACCATCAACAAGATCACCATAAGGTATAGGTTTCCTTTTCCCAGGATAGATGATTTACTTGATTGTTTGAGTGGATCAGTTTACTTCTCTAAGATAGATTTGAAGAGTGGATACCATCAGATAAGAATCAGAGAGGGAGATGAATGGAAGACCATTCAAGACCAATGATGGTTTGTATGAGTGGCTTGTTATGCCCTTTGGTTTGACCAATGCTCCTAGTACCTTCATGAGACTGATGAATGAGGTGCTTAAAAGTTTCACGGGTAAGTTTTTCATTGTGTATTTGGATGACATTTTGGTGTTTAGTCAAAGTAGAGAAGAACATTTATTGCATTTGAGAATGGTATTAAATAAGTTGCAAGAAGAGAAACTGTTGATCAATGTGAAAAAGTGTAGTTTTCTACAAACCGAGCTGGTGTATTTGGGGTTTGTCCTTTCAAGGGAAGGACTGAAAATGGATAAGGAGAAGATTAAAGCCATACTTGAATGGCCAACACCCAGGAGTGTGTTTGAGGTAAGAAGTTTCCATGGGTTAGCTAGTTTTTATAGGAAATTTATTAGAAATTTTAGTGGTATTGTAGCTCCCATGATAGAAACCATAAAGGGTGATAAGAAACATTTTCAATGGACTAAAGCAGCAGAGAGAGGATTCAATTGCTGAAGAAAAAGGTAACAGAAGAGCCCATTTTAGTTCTACCTAATTTTAACAAATTGTTCCAGGTGGAGTGTGATGCTAGTGGCCTAGCAATTGGGGCAGTTTTGAGTCAAGAAGGCAAACCAGTTGCTTTCTTCAGTGAGAAACTCAGTGAAGCAAAGAGGAAGTATTCATCCTATGATCAAGAATTCTATGCATTAGTTCAAGCACTAAAAAATGGAGACACTACCTGTTGCCTAAAGAGTTTGTGTTGTTTACTGATAATTATGCTTTGCAATTTATTAGTAATCAGCCTAAATTAAATCAAAGGCATGTCAAATGGGTGGAGTACTTACAAAACTATACTTTTAGCATTAAACACAAGAAAGGACAGGCCAAAAAAGTGGCAGATGCTTTGAGCAGGAGAGTGTTGGTTGTACAAGAGCTGCAGGTGAGTGTGATGGGTTTTGAGAACTTGGGAGAATAATATGAAGAGGATAATGATTTCAGTGAGGCTTACAAAGCTTGTAAGCAACCCACAGTGATGGATAGGAGTCCATGGATGGACTATATGCTGCAAGAAGGACTGCTATTCAAGGGCAGCCAGCTATGCATTCCGAAGGGTTCAATGAGGGAGAACCTGATCAGGGAAAAACACAGTGGAAGTTTGTCTGGGCATTTTGGTCAAAACAAAACATTAGCCCAGCTGAGTGCATACTATTTTTGGCCAAGAATGGGTCAGGATGTGAAGAAATTTGTAGAGAGATGTAAGGTATGTCAATACAGTAAAGGAACCAGCCAAAATGTAGGTTTGTATCAGCCACTTCCTATTCCCAGCAGACCATGGGATTGTTTGAGCATGGACTTTATACTTGGATTTCCTAGGACTCAGAAGGGGCATGAATCCATATTTGTAGTTGTTGATAGGTTTACAAAGATGGCACACTTCATTCCATGCACAAAAACTAGTGATGCTACCCACATTGCTAATTTGTTCTTTCAGGAGATAGTGAGACTGCATGGTTTGCCAAGGAGTATTGTATCTGACAGGGATACAAAGTTTGTTGGGAATTTTTGGAGAACACTTTGGAAGAAGTTGGGAACTCACTTGAGCTTTAGTTTAGCCTACCATCCACAAACAGATGGTCAGACTAAGTAGTCAATAGGAGTCTTGGGAACATCCTGAGAAGCTTGGTGAGCATGCACCCAAAACAGTGGGATCTAGCACTTGCACAAGCTGAATTTTCTTACAATGACTCACCCAACAGAAGTACAGGCATGAGTCCTTTCCAAATCATGTATGGGCAGAACCCAAGGGGTGTATATGAGCTGAGAGACTTGGGGAGAATGGAAGGTAGGAGTGCAGATGCAGAAGAATTTGCTAAGGCAATGCAGGATATCCATGAACAGGTAAAGAAGAACCTTGAAGAAAATACTAACAAGTATAAGCAGAGAGCTGATCAGAGGAGGAAGGAAGTTAGTTTTGAGGTTGGTGATGAAGTACTCACACACTTGAGGAAAGAGAGATTTCCCAGGAAGGAGTATAACAAGCTGAAGGTCAAGAAGATTGGTCCCTGCAAAATAGTCAGAAAATTTTCCAATAATGCTTATGAATTGAAACTCCTGAAGGCATTGGGATTTCTCCAATCTTCAATGTTGTAGACCTGTATGAGTACAGAGGTGAAGAAGAAGTGGAAGAGGAGTCTGAAATAGGACAACGAGAAAGCAGATTGGCAGGCACAGATGCCTAGAGCCAAACCCAAGGAGATAGAGCAAGCTGTTGGACAAGAAGGTCATCAAGAAGACCAGGGACAAAGAATACTACAAGTATCTGATCAAGTGGAGAGGTTTTCCAGCTGAGGATGCAACATGGATGATGAAGGGGACCTGATCAAGCTGGGAGCCAAGATTGAAGACCTGCAGAAGACAAATCAGCCATGAAGAACATTTTTTCTCTCTGGGTAGAATGATGCAGAGCATCCTAGTTAGTCAAAAATAAAACTATGTTTTATTTTTTAGTTCAATTGTTATGTGAGAGGGATGGAAGTTGTTTTCCTCAATTCCCTCCATTCTTCTATTTGATTCAAAAAAAGTGTGAGGATGTAAAACAACTCTATGAGCTAAATAAGGCCTAATTTGGATTTTGGGCTAAAATAAAGATTTTAATGGACTTGAAGATCTTTTCCCCAAGAAAAGATCTCCAAGCCCTCTTCTAGGATAGAGGTGAATAAAAATAGGGAGGCAAGTATATATTCCTATTTTAGAACTTTGCTAAAGTTGGTGGAGTCAAGTCCAAGTAGGCAAAATAGGAGAAAATGATGGAGAAGGGGCCTACAGTCCCAAATTTGGAGGTTTTTCATTAAATCTTGAAATGTATTCGAGGAAAAAAAGAAGATTCATGGGCGGAATTTTGTGTGTGAAGTTCTATCCTTGAAAACCAACAATAATAAACAAAACAAAAACTGTGTGTTGGAAAGTGAAAAAAAGCGAATGTTTTAGTGGATGTTTTTGTTTTTTTAGTTGATTTTTGAACTCTGTTTTCCCGCAGGCGAGAGGGAAAAAATCGTAGAGCTTCATTTTGGGTAATGATGCCTAACTGTAACATGTTTGAGAATGCGTATGGGGCTCGAGGAGACTAATTGATTTTTACCAACTCTGAAACACGCCTCCCCAGAGCTCACCAGTGTCGCCGTTTTGCCATGTTTTTGAGGAACTAGGGCCACGCATATCTTTGATTCGAGTGAGAGAGGCACCAAAATTGGATGAGACCATTATTATGGGAAAATGACCTTTACCCAAAATTCTACCTTCTGAAATGACCCCCAACCTATCAAACCGTGAAATCACATTTTCCCAATAAGTTTTGAGGAGTCGACTGAGGAATGGGGAAAATTGGTGAGTCTAACCCATTTCTTCTCTAAGAAAATGTTCTAAGCAAGTTTAAAATGCCTAATTGTTGCCATTGATCACGTGATTGGAGTGGATGTAGGAGTTTTGAGGAGTTTCCCAATTTTTGCATCCAAATTTGAGCCTAAATCCTAGTTTGAGGGGACAGACAACCAAGAAGAGAGATAAAGCTTGATGTTCTAAAACATCCCTTGCCAAGCTTGTAACATGTCTTGCATAATCCAAAAATGTGCATTTCTTTCCTTGAACAGGGTTGCAAGGCTAGGTTCCACCAATTGTGACTCCTATGAGGGCCATAAAACCAACACCCAAGCCTCCAAGAAGCATGACTGTCCTAATGTGTGTCATCCCATTCCGGGAGTTGGGATGGGTCCTTACTAGTCTTGAAATGAGCTCTTGAAGTGAGGTAGGGTGTGTGTAGGTTAGGAGAGTGAGTTTAGCATTTGGTGTGCCTAGGTGCCTGATTAGGTGTGTGAGGAATGACAAAGTAGAGAAGTTTGCATTGTTCAAGAACAAGTCTGTGAGTGAATCAAAGAGGGGAGTGAGTAAGGGCGAGTCATCAATAACTCTCACTAACCGATACTAGCAATAGAGATGACTTCACACAACTAATAAGATAAATCAACACAATTGGTAAGTGACTCAACACAACTGGTAAGCTAACTCAACACAACTAGTACACATAAGCAAGCTAACACAACAAGTGTAAAGATAACACGAGTGTAAGAATTATCCTAATAAACAAATAAAAAGACAAATAATAAACTACACTAACGGTTTCCAAGTATCCCTTATACATATTCCAATTTATGAGTGTCTCATTAACTCTTCCAAAGTAAATCTACAATTGTGATAATGGTTTCATGACTTCATAAAATCCTCTTTGGCATTTTTGCATCTTTCCCACGAGGAGTGATGACACTCTAGATGTCTTGTTGTAGAATTTCCAATTGATCCCACATTATCGAGCTTGAACTCTAGAAAATATATTGTGTGGTTAATTGCATTCCCAATCTTGTAAATTTTCATTGACATTAGCTCAAGCTTGCAAGGATATTTGCAGCATCTTCTCCATATCTTCATCGCCAAGTTTAGATAGCATTTTACCTTGCATATTCTTTCCCATGTATGTATATATGTTTTTGGCCATTGTATTTTGTAGTTGATTTTTCCAATCCAAAATTTCAAAAGTGAGTTTCTTCACTTATGTGTCCACCTATTGCAAAATCTTGATGTATTCTTGAAAGAGGATCTCTACATCTTTTATCTCCTTCTTGTTTTGTGATACCTACATTTTGAGGTTATTTTCGAGTCTCATTATCTTTCCAATTGTCCACTAGTTTTCCGGTGAGTGTAGTCAACTACATTTTCTCACTCACTACTTTCTCACCTATTATATCGGGAAATTGTATGGCTAAAAATCAAAACGTGACCTTCAGGCGCACTCGACCTCCCGAGGTCATGTTGGGATAGTCGATGTGGAATGGATAGATGGATATGTGGAATGAAATACCCGAAGATGGGTGAATATAGACAACAGGTTATCAAGGAAATATAATGTCCTCTACGGGCACTAAAGGAATATGCTCATCTAGGGCAATAAGAGCCTCTCTAACCTGAATGGGTGTGATGGAATGGTCAAGAAGGATACACACACGTAAGATTATATCAATGTTTGTGTGTAAAACTCTCTCAAATGGTTGTGGAATGCATGGGAATTTTCCTTCATTCGCCTCGTAGAAATTTCCAAACAAGGTCATGGAAATACTAGAGGAAATGTATGGATAGGAAAAGTGAGTGGGCTATGGGCACTAGTTCTGCCCAATCTAGTTTTGCCAAAAGTCATAAACTATTTTAGACTCTTCGTTAAGGGTGTGCAATTGTGCAATGGTGACAAGTGGAAATGGTGAGGATCAAAAGACCATAATTCAAGGCTCGTATCAATGTCAGTCTCAAGATAAGTTGTGTTAGGCTATGGGACTCGAGGATCGTACACTTCATCTCTCGATTGTTGTGGTCCTTGAATGGTCGTATGGGATATGTGAACAGATAACTATGATAAATGGGGAAATATGTGGAACTATCAGGGTAACCTATGGTTAGGTTGATTTTCCCAAAACTCAAAATCTTTATCATCTTTGGCATTCAAAGCCCTCAATTGTTCAGTGATAACAGTAGTTCTAAAGTAGTTTGAAAGATGTGAATTCAAAGGCCTTGGTCAATGTCTGACAATGTCACTAACAAGTTTGGTTGAGATACTATTGGTTCAAAAACATAATCTCTGGGCTCTCTAGGTCCCAAAATGGTCATGCGGTATACGTATTCAATTAAACTAGTGCAAGAAAGAAAAATAATTAAATAAAGGAAATCTAATTTATGTTTTTGTGCTTTTTTCAATTATATAAAATAAATGAAACAATAAACAACAATCTAATTTAATTAAACTAATCTTTTTTATTTTTGTATTTTCGAAATAACGAGAAGTGAAAAATTACTACAGATTTAATCTAAACAAATAAATAACTGGATGTGATTATCTATCTATGTTGAAAGAATCTAGTATATTCTAATAAAAGAAAGCTTTTCCAAAATGTAATTATGTATGTGAATCCTTTGTTCCACCTCAGAGGCATGGGAAGAAATCAAAGCTTCTCATAAGCTTTTCTTCCCCTGCAACTTCCCCAGTAGAAGTAAAGAAGGATTTAATGGAAGCTTTACAAATTGAAAAGATATTGCAATTGATTCTAAATAGATGCAAAAGATTTCCTCTAGAGGATATTCCTTTGAAACCCACAGGATAGGTAGGGAAGTTATCTATCACTAGAAGATTTATAGAAGAAATAGAAGCTACAAATGATCTAACTATTGCAATGATTTAAATTAAAATGATTTTCTACTCTAGTCAATAATGTGCATACAAATTAAATAAAGAATTCAAGAAAGCTTCGGAAATCCAAGTACATCCCCAACTTGGAATTTGCAATGTTGTGGAAAATCCGGTTGTGGTTTACTTTTGTGTCCCCTCAGTTTCTTTTCCAACTTCAATGTTCACGTGAGTCTAGGGAATTGTGTTGGGAATGCAAAGAAGCAAAGAAGAAGGTGTTGGAGCAATGGTGGCTTCTTGTCAATCTAGTTACAATGCGGTATAATAACAACGAAAGAGAACAATACTTGGTTGTGTAATTTCTAGCAAGATCATGACAGCATAATAATGCAAATCACAATAAAAATCTCCAACCAATGCTTCGGAAGAAGCCTAGTTTTTATAGATGCCAAAGGATGCCACATCACAACAAAAAGGGGAAGTTAACTGTAATTAGTCATCAAGGGAAGAAGAGGAAGTTGGTACGCATCTATCAAGCCTACAAACAACCAATTTGACCAAGAAACATGCACAAAATGTGAGTTGGAAGAAGTTAACATGCGTCCAAATCACGCCTGGAATTCTCGGTCAAAACGCACAGAACTACCAGTCTACAAAGGGAAGTGGTTACGCGAACCACCGAGGCGGTTGCATGACAACCGTCGCTAAGGGTAAATCATGCGGTTGCGTAACTTAAGGCCAAAAACTAAGGAAAAACACTGTGGAAAGCTAACGGAAAGTAGGAAATGGCTAAGTAAAGTATTCTAAGATATAAATATAAGCCACAAAGAGGAAACAGGACTCGAACATCCTTAGAAAATATAGTAATCATCATAAGGGACTTTTAATCATTTCCATCAATGTAGCATGTGCAAAATTAGGTGCATACAGAAACGTTGTGGACAATTGTCTTCAATTTGGGATTTGAGATTATCCAGGACTATTTCTGATGTTGTTTTCTATGGAGCTATCTAAAGTTTGGTTGGTCCAATATTATCCTATAATGTATTCATGCCTTGATCTGCATCCACAACGCAACTTCTCCAAATTTACTTGATAGTGCTCATCAATGTTTGGGAAGTGGTAGCTTGCACACTCATTTGGGCAATCTAGGGGGCTATAATGAAGACATTCACTAAGGGAAGGACCTTATTGCATTTCATGTTTACACAGTTGATTGTGATGCCCACCAAAACATTTATGTGTCCCCTTCCTCGAGTTTATTCCATAGATGATTATTCTACACTTGAGGTTCCAACTTTTTGACACTTATTGGAATTAGTCTTGCAATAGTTGTTTACACATGCTCTCCTTCATATTTTTATTATGTCTTCTCTGCCTCTTCTATGAATTGTAGTGTTTCCTTTTGTAGTCACAAAATCATGCACTTGAGACATTTATTTATCTCAGTCTCATACTACTATTTAGAAGGTTCTTGAGTGAAGAAATTACTAATTAACCACCATCCTTTTGGCCATCTTGTTTATTTTATTTTGTAGTTTGCAACCTATTGCACCCATATACCCAACCATTTTATGACTTCCCATGTTATTTTAGTGTTAGCTAGGGCACCCAAATTTAATGTTGGGGCATCTAGCACCCCGGTCCCACATGGGGGTGACCTAATCATTCTAGCACTTTCCCACCACTTTTTGGGCCTCTTCTAGCCATTTTTCATAAATATCTTATGAAATTAGAGCAAGAGAACCCTATAAATATAAAGTTATGAGACCATAATGAGGGACCTAGCATCACATACTACTATCACTCCATCTAGAGTTGCATCCATCTATTGCATTTGCATCCACATAGCTCCATCATCAAGGCACAAGCTAGGAAGTCTACATCACACTTCATAGGGGGAGGGATTATATTCTATTCCATGCACACATGCTATTACATTTTCTACATTTAGTTATTGTTTGTTATTTCACAAAGTGCGACTGACACAAGAGCACCTAGGGCATGACATGCACACACTCATCAAAACTACATTTGGGTCCAAAATATAGTGCAAAGCACTCACGTTTAGTAAGCCCATTATTGTGGTAGGTGAGGTCAGTTCGACCCATTCATTCTGCATCTTTATTTTTTTATGTTTTTAATACTTCTTCTTGGTATTTTGTGGGTTATTCTTCCTCTTAGAATATTTGAAGCATACGACATGAGACAAAGAATCTAATTTGACATACAACAAGGGTTTTGAATCACCTTCTGACCCTATAAGAACCAATTCCATAGCTTTTCCATAGACCTAGGCACCAATTTTTCCTTCCAAAGTGCACCGTGGGCACCCTAGTCCTTTCCTAGGTGCCCTAATCCACCATATCACTTAGATCTATCCTTTTTGGGACCTCAGTACACTGTTCTTGCTCTTATTTTCTCCAATCACTCTCTGAACACTCTGCGACAATCACCGATTATCAACTGAGTTCTTTCCTCACCCTCTTCTTGCACATTAGGTTTTATTTCTATTAGTTTAATTATTTAGTTATTTTATATTGCTTTAGCATATTTATTTACAACATTTATGTCCTCCTAGATTAGATTAACTATCGTAGCACTAAATTTTAGCAAATTTTAGTTAATCATTTTGGTGAACCTAACCTTTGAATCCACCTTCGTTCTAGGGATTTTCTCATCTTTTATATCATGGCTTCTAATTTTTGTCAAGTCTATTTGCTTCAATTTATTCAAATGCACCCATCTTGTAAAGACGCTCTTCAACAAACCCTAGAGAATATGTCTCGCCTATCAACATATTTCCTACCCAAGTCAACGCTATTTTTGGTCGTCTTTCTACAGACTCCCTTGATTCTAATTCCAATCAATCTATTTTCAAATCCATTCAAGCTCTTCATTCTGTATTTCAAGATAAATTTCAAGCTCTTCATTCTGTATTTCAAGATAAATTTCAAGCTATGGAATCCATAATCACATCTCTTAAATCTGAAATTCAACAACTTAAGGATACTTCTCAGGCTCACGATTATTCTTCTTCTCATATCCATCCTATGTCTTCTACATGTGCTCATATTAGCAAACCTCAAATCTTGCTACCCATGCCTCTCAAGTTTGCAATCAATGCTACACAACAAGATGTTCTTCCCAAACTCATAACTCATCAATTAATCAGCTTGTCATCTACTCATTGTTATCCTCCTTATCGGCTTGCAAAATATCATGGTCTCCCATATTGTAATTATCATCAAATCAATGGACATAATGACAATGATTGTTATGCTTTACAACAAAGAATTAAACATCTTGAGTGTTAAGGTTTCATCTCATTCACCACAACATTTTGTTACATGGTCATCTCCACTTGTTACATCTCAATGGGTTGTTAAATCTGATTGTCTAATGAGCATCATGCCATTACTTCTAAGGGAATTCAAGAGTCTCCTAAGAAACCACCCCTCAACATCGATATGCCACCTCTTCTTGAATCATCTCCTAGCATCACCAAGTCAACATAAGCAACCTCCTCTTAAGGATGATCTCACTCCTCTTCCATTAAAGGTATCGACCACCTCACCAAGTTATATGCAGTAATCACCACCTAAAGTAAAGCTTGAAATTCCTACATCCACTATAGATCCTACATACATTGACAATTGGGACCCAGATGACGCTTACTATGATGATGAACCATTTGATGGTCACACTCCTCTATCACATCCAATCACTTTTGTCAAAGCTACTACTCCTACTGATGAACAAGACACATCTCAAATTCTACCACCATCGCATGGTCCTATTGTTGCTTCATCCTACCATTGTGTTGGCCCTCTCTCTTATCATGACATAGACAATGCTCTCCCACAATGGCATGGAACCTCTCGTGTTGTTGCATAGTTCTCCATCATCATAGTGCATTTGGGGGACATAGCACCTAATACACTCACCCCCCTCACTTACACATCTCTCATTTTTATTTTCATATAGGCATTTTCATCACATGTTTTAACCATATAGGAATTCTTGCACTTAGGTTCACACTTGACTGTTGAGGGATTACCATTACACTGAACCCCACACACTACACTATAGACATTATACATTGCATTTCATCACACATCGTGCACTATACACCAATACATACTACACTTAGTTTACATTCTACTATTATTCTACATGCATCTTGCATCATACCTAGGTCATTCTACGTATCATATATCCTAGTCATTCTACATGTTACATACATTATTACGTTATCTACGTATATAGTCTAATCATACATTGTGCATACCTACCTCATACACATTCTACATACTACGCTAGGTTACATTACATATGGGTTTAGCTTTACATTTCATCCCTACATTCTACATTACTAGACTACTTACACATGTTACACTCCACATTATACATTACAAACACTTAGCACCACGCATTTACAAATCCTACTTGTCACGTGATCGTTTATTCTCGCTACCACCTATACTACATTGTGTTACACATCAGTACTCACTACCCTATGACGCACTTTAGTTCCTTAGTCCATACTCGACTATCGAGGGTTTACAAATCAAATGGACCTTACACTCACCAAGTAGCATTTCATCATGCGACATTTCCACCCTAGTGACATACACTTTAGGCTAAATCATCACCTATGCTATCATTTTGTAGTGGTATACACCTTAGGTTACATCACCACTCCCTCCTTTCATCTTGTAGTGACATACACTTTTTGTCACCTATTTCTATCATCATGTAGTGATATATGCTTAGGGATAAATCATCACTCATCCTTCCATCTTATAGTGATATACGCTTAGGGATAAATCATCACTCATCCCTCCACCTTATAGTGATATACGCTTAGGGATAAATCATCACTCATCCATTCCTCATGTAGTGATATACGCTTAGGGATAAATCATCACTCATCCATTCATCTTATAGTGGTATATGCTTAGGCTAAATCATCACTCACCTATTCATCAAGTCATGATATATGCATTTCAACTATAGGGTTCATGCACATTTATTCTAAATACACATACGCATTCATCACATCGCTGACACAACATACACTACTCGACCATTTCTGATGACGCACTCTCGTTTATGGTTCATTCTTGACTGTTGAGGGGGAAAAAATGAACCTCACTACATACATTTCCATACACTTGGGGGGCATGTGGCTCCTATCATTCCATCTTGCATTCCATTTTGTCCATACATGAAATATTGTATTGTCTTGGGGGCATTTACTCTTATTTAGTAGTGTTTTACATGGTCACTTTACTACACATGTTAGATTGATTTTGTTGAGATGTGGAACTCAATTACTTTAGTTTATCATGTTATATCAACTTGTTAGAAAACATAGTAACTAGCATCGTCGTTATGAAGGACCCGACATCGGTCACCTATGACCGACATCGGTCAGGTAAGTAGGAACCGGCATCGGTTAGGGCTAACCAACATCGGTTACCTATGTGAGTGTTTTATTTAACTCATGGGAATTAGATCTAATTTTAGTATTAAAGTGTATCTATTGATTGTAATTACATGGCTAAGTGCCATAAGTTTATATAAGGTATTTATAAGCTAGAAAGCTAGGGTTGGAATTAAGTATTGATGATTATTGTGAAAATAATTGTGAGAGAGAGAATTCTTGGAGAAGGAGAAGCTTGAGAGAAATAAAGTATTGTACATCATGAGAGGTGTGGAAGATTGTAAATCTTCATTGTATATCTTCTGAAAGCTTTGGATAATAGATTGGTTTGTTTCTTGGTGGATGTAGCCCACACTGAGTGAACCACGTTAAATCTGGTGTTGATTTATATCTCTTGTTTTGTATATTTCTTCTGGTAGAATATCCATTTTTATTGCATGTATGTTTAGATCTGATATATTATCTGTACAACCTATGTGCTAACCCCAACAACTGGTATCAGAGCTTTGTTTGAGGGTTTTGTGTGTTGACAGATTTACTCACAGAGGGTTTTCTGATTGAGTGGGAGCTACAACAATGGCAGAAGAAAACAAATACAAGGTAGAGAAGTTTGACGACCAAAATTATCAATTATGGAAGATGCAGATTGAGGATTATCTGTATCAAAGAGATTTGTACTTACCGTTAGATGAAAATTCTAGACCTACGAAGATGACTGATGAAGAATGGAAGATTCTTGACAAAAAGGCTTTGAGATCTATAAGATTGAGCCCGAGCAAGATCATGGCTTCTAATATTACATAAGTGAAATCTACGATAGAGTTAATGAAATCTCTTGCTAATTTATATGAAAAACCTAGTGCTTCAAATAAAGTTTATTTGATGAAGAAACTATTTAGTTCTAAGATGCATGAAGGTGGATTTGCATCTAGTCATTTGAATGATTTCGATCTATTGTAAATCAGTTAAAATCGGTTGATATTTTGTTTGATGATGAAGTGAAAGAACTCTTATTCTTATGTTTTTTTCCGATAGTTGGGATAACTTGGTAATGGTTATTAGTAATACAACATATGTTAATAATATTTTGAAGTTTGATGATGTGGTTAGTATAATCTTGAATGAAGAAATTCATAGGAAAAGTATAGAGGAATCATCATCTGGGAATGCTTTGAATGTAGAAAGCAGGTAGAGGCAGAAAGGAGAGATATCTAAGAGTAAGAATAATGGGAAATCAAAGTCAAGGAATGGCATATCTAAATCCATAGGTAAGGGAATTACCTGTTGGAATTATGGAAAGAAAGGACATGCAAAGAAAGATTGTTAGTCAAAGGATAAAGAGAACCAACACCCAGACAAAGGTAAAGAGTAAATAAAGAGGTAAATATTGCAGCAGAGGTAATGCAAGATGCTCTTATTCTTTCTTTGGATAATAGAATAGAATCATGGGTTTTAGATTTAAGAGCTTCTTTCCATGCAACCCCTAATAAGGGTTATTTTAGAAATTATGTCCAGGGAAATTTTGGGCATGTTTATTTGGGTGATGATGAACCTTGCAATATTACTGGTAAAGGGAAGTTCATCTAAAATTGTAGAATGGAAATACATGGGTATTGAAAGATATGAGGCATGTTTCAAGCCTCAAGAGGAATCTTATTTCTGCAGGGAAACTAGGTGAAGTTGGTTACATGGTTACATTCACAACAGACTCTTGGAAAGTCACCAAGGGTGCATTTGTTGTGATAAGAGGCAAGAAGGTAGGAATGTTATATTTATCTACATGTGTTATTGATTCATTTTTTGTATTATCTACTTCATATTCAGATGCATGCATGTGGCATAATCGGTTGGGCCATATGAGTCAAAAAGGAATGCATATCTTAAAGGCTAAGGGTAAGTTATCATATTTGAAAGATTTAGATCTTGATTTATGTGAGCATTGTGTCTTTGAAAATAAAAGAGAGTGAGATTTCTCAAAGTTGGGGTAACTAAGAAGGAGCAGAAATTGGAGCTTGTACACTCAAATGTGGGGACCAACCTGTAGCTTCTGGAGGATCCGTATTATTTACTTTCATTGATGATGCTTACAAGAAAGGTATGGGTTTATTGTATTAAACATAAATATGATGTTTTTGAGACTTTTAAAAGATGGAAATCCCTTGTTGAGAATGAATCAAATTCAAAGTTAAAGTGCCTTAGATCTAAAAATGGTGGTGAATATCAGTAGCAAGGCTTTCAATGATTATTGTTCAGTGAATGGAATATGGAAAGAATGGTGTCCAAGAACACCACAAGAGAATGGTGTTAGAAAGAATGAACAAAATAATCATGGAACATGCTAGAAGTATGAGGATACATGTTGGATTACCCTTGCAGCTTTTGGGTAAGAAGTAGTTATACAACAGTTTATTTGATTAATCATGGGCCTTCAAGTTCACTAGATGGAGGAATATCATAGGAAACTTGGACCAGAAAAGAGGTAGATCTTTCTTTTCTTAAAATTTTTGTTCATAAGCTTTTGTGCATATTGATAAGGAAAATAGGAAAAAGTTAGATGCAAAATCCAAGAGATGCACTTTCATTGGTTATGGATCTGTGATTTCAGATTCCATTTTTTGGGATTTAGAGAATTTTAAAATTATTAGGAGTCGTGACATTGAATGGAATGAAAAGAGAATGTACAGGGATCAAATTTTGGTACCCAAGGATGAACCAATTGAGAAGTTTGTGAATGAAAATGAACTCTTGATTTAAAACTCATACCTACAAGGTTACACAATAACCAATGTTGGTTGACCCCTGACCGACATCAGTCAACTTGAATAAGTATTGATTACGAAGAGCCAAAACCGGGATCAGTAGCGTAATGGCGACGTCGGCTACAGGTGACCGGTGTCGATCACTATCAAAATTGGAAACAAATGTCCAAGAGGTCCAGAATGAGCCTCCGGTACCCCAAACTTATGTGAGAAGGTCACAAAGGGTAAGTAAACCTCCAGAAATATTTACACCTTCTCTATCTTATTTATTATTGATTGATAATGGTGAACCAAAAATTTTTTGAAGAAAATGCAGATGAGACCCACGTTAAAGGTGGGAGCATGGCATGGATGAAGAGATGGACTCCTTAACAAAACCAGAACTTGGGATTTGGTTAAGTTGTCACAAGCAGTAAGAGACATTGCAGAACAAATGGGTTTACAGGATCAAGGAAGAAGAGGGTGGAAAGAAAAGGTACAAGGCAAGGCTTGTAGTAAAAGGATTTGCACAAAAAGTAGGTATTGACTTTGGTGAAATATTTTCTCTTGTTGTTAAAATGACTTCCATACGTACTTGTATTGAGTTTAGTTGCAGTAGATGATTTACATTTAGAGAAACTAGATGTGAAGACGGCTTTCCTTCATGGTGATTTGGATGAAGATATTTATATGCAGTAATATCGCTTGGGTATGAAGTCAAGGGTAAGGAGAAATTAGTGTGCATGTTGAAAAAGAGCCTATATGGGCTCAAGCAAGCTCCAAGGCAATGGTACATGAGGTTTGATAGTTTCATGCATGAGCATGGTTACTTGAGATGTGAATTTGACCATTGTGTTTATTTCAAAAAGCTTTAAAATGGGAGCTATATTATTTTGTTATTGTATGTGGATGATATGATTATTACAGGATCTAATATGCAGGACATTGGTGAGCTTAAGGGAAAGCTAGCTCACACATTTTCTATGAAGGATTTAGGAGCTGCAAAAATAATCCTTGGCATGCAAATACACAAGAGACAGGAAGAACAAGAAATTGTATTTGTCTCAAGAGGATTATATCTACAAGGTGTTAGAAAGGTTTAAAATGTAGAATTCAAAACTCAGTAAGTACACATATGGTTGGACACTTCAAATTGAGCAAAGATCAATGTCCTTCATCACATGAGGAGGTCAAATACATGACACGAGTACCATATGCTTCAAAGAATTATGGGACTTCTCATGTATGTTATGGTTTGTACTGCACTGCATACATTGCACAGCAATGGGAGTTGTGAATAGATTTATGGCCAATCCAAGTAAAGAGCATTGAAAGAAGTCCAATGGATACTCAAGTATTTAAGAGGGACATCTAGCATGTAATTATGCTATGGAGGTTCGGATATTTCTTTATGTGGCTATGTTGATTCGATATGGCTAGAGATCTGGATGGTAGAAGGAGCACTACTGGATATATTTTCATAGTAGGTGGGACGAAATTAGCTGGATATCGAGATTGCAGAAGGTTGTGGCTTTGTCTACTATAGAGGCAGAGTATGTTACAACTACAGAGGCTAACAAAGAGATGATATGGATGAGCAAGTTCATGGAAGAGTTGGGAAAGGAGTAAGATGATTGTAAATTGTTCAATGATAGTCAGAGTGCAATTCATTTAGAAAAGAACTCAATGTTTCATTCTAGAACGAAACACATTCAGTTGAGATATCACTATATGGCATGTATTGAGGATGGGAAATTGAAACTGGAGAAGATTCATATGAGTGAAAACCTCTGCATGGATATGCTAACGAAGCCATTAACAAAAGAGAAGTTGGAGCTACACTCCACTTTTGTTGGTCTTCGAGTTTGAGACTTGAAGAGAAAAAACAAAGCTAAGGAAAGGATCCAAGAATGACGTTGTATAGGTATAGTGCAGTAATTTATCTCCAAGTGGGAGATTGTTGAGATGTGGAGCTCAATTACTTCAATTTAGCATGTTATATCAACTTGCTGGAAAACACAATAACCGGCATCGATTATGAAGGGACCGACATCAGTCACCTATGACCGGCATCGGTTAGGAAAGTAGGAACCGATCGGTCGCTTAGGGGCTAACCAAAGATTGGTTACCTGTGTGTGTGAGTGTTTTATTTAACTCACGGGAATTAGATCTAATTTTAGTATTAAAGTCATATATATTGATTGTAATTTCATGGCTAAGTGCCCTAAGTTTGTATAAGGTATTTATAAGTTGGAAAGCTAGGGTTAGAAGTAAGTATTGATGATTATTGTGAAAATAATTGTGAGAGAGAATTCTTGGAGAAGAAGGAGAAGCTTGAGAGAAAGAAAGTACTATACATCGTGAGAGGTGTGGAAGATTGTAAATCTTCATTGTATATCTTCTAAAATCTTTGGATAATAGATTGGTTTGTTTCTTGGTGGATGTAGCCCACACTGGGTGAACCACGTTAAATATGGTGTTGATTTATATCTCTTGTTTTGTATATTTCTTTTGGTAGAATATCTACTTTTATTGCATGTATGCTTAGATCTTATATATTATCTATACAACATGTGTGCTAACCCCAATGATTTCTTATATGTCATTATCTATATCATCCACACATGCATGTTCATGCCTTTTTTTAGTGTGATCACAAATATAGGACTCTTACACGTGGCACGGATGTTTGCCTTCTACCCTTCCTATACTGGTCACTGGGGGCATCCACATTCATCTCTACCAAGTGTTATTGTTTCATTTTATACTTAGCATCTTACATTACTTGGTTATACACGCTTTGACATATTGGTTATTTCTCTAACATGTTAATGGGTGTTCCATGTGCTTCTTATTTTGCAAGATTACATGTTTCCATGACTACTTGTTTGCTTGTTTGTACTTGTCTACAATTGTTTGCTTCTTGTATGCAAGATTTTCCCTACACTTTGTGTGCACACTTGTTTTTTTTTTTGTCATGATGACATTGCATGTCTTGTGACATCATGAGTGGCATCCCATGTTTGTATCCTACTTTATGCATCTTATTTGCTTTCTTTTTATTTACATTATCTACGTAGTTTACACATGTTTTATATATGCATGTGCATTGTTTCTTTCCACTTGTCTTTGGCTAGCCTTATTGTTTGTGTGTGCCTTTGTTTCTACCATGCACTTTCCAGGGTTATAGGGTATATGCATTTGGTCCTCTTTTGGGGCCGCATGTCTCCTATCAACGATATTGCATGCACCCCCAAAGAGGGGGCATCATTTGGGGGTTTTACATACTAACACAACATATTTACATTGAATTAATACAATGCACTTTCCACCTTTCGCATTGTGGGTTTACATACAGTGAGTGGGTTCAGACCAATCTATGAACCCCATACATAGTGGCTTTTACAAGAAATGGTGTCCTTAGCATTTATGGAAAGCAGTTACATGCTCGGAGGTTACAATGGGTGTGCCTCTCTACACTACTTCGGCCAGGTGGCGTAGGTCACCCAAAAACTTAGGACGCTACAGAGATCTCTTCACACACATTTAAGGATAAGTATTTTAAGCTTGGAGGACACATAGCATTTCCTCCCTACACTTCTTCAGGAAAGGTAGTGTGAGATCACCCAAAAAAACTTGTAGTACAGATATCCTTCTACACCCTTTCTCTCGAGATGGATCAGGTGTATGTGTTCAATTTACACTTTCCTTTTCATGTATTTTACATTTGCATATTTTACACATTTCTATACACATGCGTATTTTACATAGATTTTTACATTTACATACATACATATTTAACTACTTAATCATTTTCTCCTTACAAGTCCGGTCGTATGAGAAACAAGTAGTCAAATCGGGGGCAAAAACAATAATGACAACAACAAACACTCTGCGACAACACATGCTTTACTAACCATACAGGTACACTACACATTACGATAGCTACACACACATGTTTCACCCTAGGTTCACTCTCATCACTTTTTCTTTGCACATTTTTCATTTATATTTTCCACACTCCTCCATATTTTTATCATTCCATGCTTTTGTCTAGTCCTTCGGCATGTTTTCTATTACAATCTTCATGGACATCAGGTACGCATCTCTATCTACTTTATGTTACCAAGCTTTCCGCTCACCAACATAAAGTGGGGGAAAATGTAGTCACAAAATCATGCACTTTAGACATTTATTTATCCCGGTCTCATACTACTATTTAGAAGGTTCTTGAGTGAAGAAAGTATTAATTAACCCCCATCCTTTTGGTCATCTTGTTTATTTTATTTCGTAATTTGTGACCTATTGCACCCATATGCCCAGCCATTTTTTGACATTCCACGTTATTTTAACGCATTATTGAGGCACCCAAATTTAATGTTGGGGCACCTATAGGCACCCTGGTCCCACTTGGGGTGCCCTGATCCTTTTGGCACTTTCCCACCACTTTTGGGCCCCTTCTAGCCGTTTTTCATAATTATCTTTCTTGTGGTGGACTTTTTCGGGGTTAATTACAAAATTAGAGTAATATAACCCTATAAATATAAAGTTATGAGACCATAATGAGAGACCTAGCATCACATACTACTATCACTCCATCTAGAGTTACATCCATCTATTGCACTTGCATCCACATAGCTCCATCATCCAGGCATAAGCTAGGAAGTCTGCATCACACTTCATAGGGGGGAATTTTATTCTATTCCATGCACACATGCTATTACATTTTCTACATTTAGTTATTGCTCGTTATTTCACAAAGTGTGATTGGCACAAGAGCACCTAGGGTACGACATGCACACACACACCAGAACTACATTTGGGTCTAAAATGTAGTGCAACGCTTAGTTTAGTAAGCCCATTGTTGTGGTAGTTGAGGTCAGTCCAACCCATTCATTATGCATCTTTATTTTTTTAGGGTTTTGATACTTCTTCTTGGTCTTTTGTAGGTTATTCTTCCTCTTGGAATATTCAAAGCATATAGTAAAATATAGTGAATCTAACATGACATACAAGAAGGGTTTGGATCACCTTCCTACCCTATAAGAACCTATTCCGAGTTTTTCCGCATACCTGGGCACCTATTTTTCCTGTCAGAGCACGCATGGGTGCCCCAGTCCTTTCCTACACACCCCAATCCGGCCATATCACTCAGATCTATCCTTTTTTTTTTTTAGGGTTTGGATACTTCTTCTTAGTCTTTTACAAGTTATTCTTCCTCTGGAATATCCAAAGCATACGTCGCATACATACATCAAATCGATGCGACATACAATGAGGGTTTCGATCACCTTCTGACCTTGTAAGAACCAATGGGTGCCCAGTCCATTTCCTAGGCGCCCTAGTCCAACGATATCACTCGAGATGTGCTCTGCGGCACTAGGCACATTTGTTCTTGCTCTGTTTTCTCCAATTAGCTCTGTGAACATTCATCGATTATTTGTTGAGTTTTGTCTCACCCTCTTCTTGGACATTAGGGTTTTATTTCCATTAGTTTAATTATTTAGTTACTTCATATTGCTTTAGCATATTTATTTACAGGGTTTATGTCCTCCTAGATTAGATTAACTACTGTAACACTATATAGTTTGGCTTAATTTTAGTTAATCACCCGCAATATGACCTTTTGGACTTCTTACTTCACTAGTTCAATTACTTCCACAGTGATCTATGTATCATTGGAATTTCTTTCCTACTTCTCCTTGTCCTTTGAGACCTTTTTTCTTCTATCTTCATTCTCACTTTTTTTTCTTTTTCATCTCCTCCTTTTATGTATGTCTTGTTCTCTTCCTCTCTCCTATAACTCTCTTTTGCTTTCTTATTTTCTTATTCTATCTTATTTGTCTATTCATGTTGTTTTGTTTACTCATTTTATTTTACCTTGGTCTTTATCTCTAAATCTCATTTCTCTACCTCCTCTTTCTTCCTTCTTTGTTCTTCTTCATGGCTCTTATTTTCCTCCATGGCTCTATTCTTTTTGAGTTATGCAATTACTTATTTTTTGTTTCTCAACCTCCTACTCCTTTTGTTTTCTCTCTTCCTCCTCTTATTGTGCTTTTGTAGCCTCTTTGGCATCTTCTTATTTAATTTTACATTTTTATTCTTGTTGTTGTTGGCCAACACTGTCATTTTATGCATATGCTACCCTCTACTCCAAGAGTGGTTGCACAATCAGATTTGTGTTTGGTGGTTCTACTTGTATGGGTTATGAAAATGTTTCCTCTTGTGTTTCATGCTCTGAGGAGTACTTAACACTTGTAAAAATAGAGAAGGATAAGGGGTACTTATTTTTGTGTAGCATATTTAGGCACTATCAATTTTAATCATGTATGCACCTTAGCTTTTCCCTTCTCCTCGGCCCGTTCTTCTCTTTCATGTGTAGATTTCCTTTCAACTTGTTATTTGTCGACTTGTCGTGTTATATCCTCATGTGTTAGTGAAGTCCTTGTGTGTGATCTAAATACCCAACTTGGAAGTGTTACTTCTAATTGTGATGGTAATCTACACACTAATATGAATGGACTAGTGTTTAACATTATTTTCTTGAGGGTGACTAATATTTCCTCATCCAAGTCATGTAATTCATTCCCTTGTGATACTTGGTTCAACCTTGGGGTTAATGTTTGCATCCTTGAGTCCTTGGATGATGTTTTTCAAAAGTTGATCTTGTGTGACATCCTCTCGGCCTATATTGATCATCGAGAGTGTGGAAACTGCTTGATTTCTATGGCTCATAAAGGGATTCATCTTCCCTTGTGCAAATGACCATATACAGTCATAGTTGATTATTGATAGGTGTTCTATTGCTTTTGTAGCTGACCATAGATGTGCCTTGATTCAACAATCCAATAGATCAAGAAACTATGGTTTCATTTATAGGGATCGCATCTTGCATAGTGAACCAAATTACACTATTATAATATTGTCTCATGATGGTTTGTATGAGCTCGAGGTGGTATGCCATGTACGGTAGTCTAGAAATTTGATCACCAACCATTCCTCATAATGGATATTTCTACTATCTTCCCTTGATGACCTCGAGTCTAGAATTTGGATATCTTTGCACCCCATGTTTGTTTTTCTCTTGCCACAAATTCATGATGTGGTGATTTGCTCCACTTTGTTTTCCTTAACATCACATAAATCCCCATGCCTTCTCTAAATCACTCGGAGGAAGGAATTTGATGCCTTGTTCTTCCATAATGCCTTGGAAAATGGATTTAATGGGTTATCATTCTTGTTTTGGTGCTTTTCTTCACAAACTTGATCTTGGATTTCAAATTTCATAGAACTATTAAACTCTCTCTCTCTTTGTAGTTGTATTTTCTTAGTTTCAATCTTAACAAATACATTTAACTTTTTGTACACTTTCTCTCTTTTATATCCCATTTGAATGCAAGGTGACCATTATTGAGCCATTTATCTTTTGATCTACTACCTTCATTACTTTTTTCCATTGGAGATTTAGCTTGATGTCATGCCAACTTGCCTCTTTAGTTCACTTTCCGCAAAATCTTAGAATCTTGATGTGTTGCTCATACAAATCAATGAATTGGTAGCTTTTTATCATTTCAAATTTTCTTTTTGCCTCATTTTCTTTCTTGTTTCTTATGGGGTTTTCCCATACTTATTTTATTTCTACACTTTTTATTCACTTCATTTCCCATGTTCTCTTTTCTGGTTGTTTGAAGGTGATCTTTGGGAACTATAACTAATCTACACACTTGAACACAATTGATTAAATATAAAAATTTCTATCTTACCAAAATTGTAGAAATTTTGAAACTTCCTATTCTAATTGATGTGTCGAAGGAACTTAGTTTCACTTTCTTGATA
This sequence comes from Taxus wallichiana var. yunnanensis, assembly GCA_018340775.1. Taxonomy (NCBI): domain Eukaryota; kingdom Viridiplantae; phylum Streptophyta; class Pinopsida; order Cupressales; family Taxaceae; genus Taxus; species Taxus wallichiana. Next base: position 518,151,495 of record CM031236.1, on the reverse strand, counting down.
TTGTGTCATTATCTATCGTAGCCTTTTATCCTACATCTATTGATCCTACTAGGTAAGACATTTCCTTGTAGATCCCAAATACAACTATTCCATATTTGGTGATGTGGTGAATAATATAAGGGACTTTCCATCTTATGCCCAATTTTCCCATTTGCGCTTTACACTTTCTTTCATAAATCAATACCATTTGTTCTATTTGAAATTCTTTACTACGCAGATTGTGGTCATGTCGTGCTTTCTAACTTAGTTTATGGGCCTTCTAGTTCTATTACACAATTTCCTTTCCTCCATTTTCGTCCAATTCAATAGCATGATTATCTATGGATTCCTTATCTCCTAACCTTGTAATTATTGTAATGTGAAGAATTGGTGCAATATATTACATTGGCATGATTTCTTCTATTCCATAAACCAATTGGAATGGTGTTTTCCCTATACTTCTCTTATAGTTTGTTTTATATGCCCAAAGTATTGTGGGTATTCTATCTTCCCAATCATCTCTTTGCACATTGCAAATTTTTGTAAACACCCTTTCCAAGAATTTATTTGTGGCCTCCACTTTTCCATTTGTTTGTGGATGATATGTTATGCTCTTGTGGTTTGTAATCATAAACTCTTCTATGAGGATTTTGATGGTGTTATTCAAGAAGTGCATTCCCCTCTCACTCGACTAAATTTTGTGGACACCCATATCTAGTTATGATGTTTTCATATAAGAATTTAGTTGTGTCCCTTATTGTACAATTTAGTGTGGCTACAGCTTCTACCCATTTTTTGAAATAGTCAATTGTTGTAATGATGTATCTGGATTTGGACCTTTTATATGGTGGATGAATTGGGCCAATGAAATCTATCCCTCATTTCTCAAATGGTTGTGTGGTTAAGATCGGATTGAGGGGAATTTCATCCTTTGATTGGGTTTCCCTACTCTTTGACAAATATCACAATGTGGTATGCATCTTAAAACAAAGTTGGTCACCAAATTCCACTTTGTAAAATTTTATTTCTAGTCAATTATCCTACAAAATGTCCTATTATACTTGTATGTGCTTCACACATTATTGACTCTCTTTCATGTTCCAATGAAACTCTTGCACTACTTCATCCTTCCCTAGTTTATACAAAAATCCATTTATGATGGTGTAAGGAAAGGTTTTAGTAACCAGATTACTTCTTTTCCTTTTCTATGTAGTGATCCAATAAAATTCCATGTTGAAGGAATTGTGCAATCTCTTCAAGTTGCTCCAATATTGTGATAACTTAAAATAAGTGTGCATCGGGTGCATCTTTGTCCAATTCCTCATGCTCTTCCACTATATTTATGCGGCTTAAGTGGTTTGGTTCTACATTTTCTCTTCTAGGATTAACATTTATCTTAAATATATACTCCTAGAATAACATGAGACATCTTTATATTCTTCCTCCTAATAATGACTTATTCACCAAATATCGCAATGTTTGATAATCTGTTAAGAATTTAAATGGTGTTGCCAACAGATATTACCTAAATTTATGGAGTATAAAAACCACATGAATAGAGCCTCATGTTTTGTGGTCACATATTTTTCCCTACTAGTGACAATTTTCTTGTAAAATGGATGGGGTGAACATTTCCTTCTCTTGGTTGTGCAAGAATTTCTCCAATTGTGCTTCTTGAAGCATCAAAATGTACTTGAAATTTTTTTGTCTAGTCTAGAAAAACTAGTATTGGTGCATTGACTAACTTCTACTTCAATTGCATGAATGTATTTTGACATTCTATGGTCCATTCAAATTTTTCCCTAGGTTGCACAATGCTAGCATATCTCCTAATGAATTTCATGTAGTAGTCGGTATATTCAAGAAATGCAAACACATATGAGGAGTTTATAGTAGGTTTGAGACTAATTATAACTAATTTTTCTTATACATGAGAATCTGATTTTTGCAAACAACATGGCTCAAGAACACTCCAAAAGGTGTAAAGAAAAGTATTTCTTCAAATTTAATGCAATGTGCAATGCTCTACATTATTCTAACATTAAACATACCTTAGATATATGTTCTTTGAGTAGAGAGAAAACTTCTCAATCATCCAAATATACTTCCAAGAAATCATGTATGAAATCTTTAAATGCAATGACAACATCTCTAGAGAAGACTGCAGTGTGTTCTTTAATCCAAAAGGCATTACCCGATATGCAAAACTACCCCATTCGATTACTGAAATATATTTTTCCCGATCTTTTACACAATAAAAATTTGGTAAAATGAGTGAATCTTTCTCAGAATGAATATACCTCATGTCCTACTACTACTTCCAAATTTTCATCTATGAAGTTGTGTAAGGAGTACATATTGGCCTAAGACTGTGACTAAAAGCTCATAGAATTTCATTTTTTTGCATTAAGGAACATCTTCGGTGATGTAATAAACGGCCAAATTTATTAGTTTTCCCATATATATACATTACATGAAGGAATAAAGTGACCAAGTTAATAAGTTTTTCTTGGTCATAATAAACTTTGATGTACACTACTAATTTAGTGAGGCCAAATAACTTGACCCAAGCAATGGAAACAACCATTGTAGTGAGTAAAATAGGAATAGCAAGTTGGAAAAGAAGCAAAAGTTGTCAACTAAAATATCTTCCAAGATAGCTAAGAATTGTTGTAAGTCTAAGAGTTAGAGGGAGTTTCATGTCTCTAGGAATGCTCCTAATATTAAGAGGAAATGACCATTAAAGCGAAGATAGGTTTCAATCGATTATAAAAAATGATCAACTAGGGAATCGAACTCCTAAAAGACCGAACCACAATCGATCAACCATGTTATGAAAGGATTTGTAAGTGTTTGTGAGCCTTTTGGAAGTGATCTATCACAAGGATTGTTCTCTTGAGAACATTGTCAATAAGCCACAAGCAAATATGTGTTGTCATGAGTAGGAAATAAGTTGAGCAATAGGTCGCTTTGATCAAGTTGTTAAGGATGTTTTATGGAGATGAAGTATTTGCATTGCTTGATTTAGGTGCTAACAACAATTTTATTTCCTCAAAAGTATTAAATAAGTATAAATTTCATCCTAAAGCTTGTGCAATGAGAGCATGACATTTGAGTTTAGGTTTAATAGGACTTGGCATATCGATTAGTGTGTCAAAATGTTGAGTTAGTCTTGGAAAAAGCAAAGGTTTATGTGGATCCTCGTGAGGCCAAGCTAGGTTCTTACAATATCATTTCGGGTATGCATTGATTTGGACTAAGCATGTCAACTTTGATTGTTCCGGAAAGAGTATTGAGGTGTTAGATGACCTTGGTAAGCTTGTGGTGCTCTAGGGAATTATCAAACCAATAGAGGCCATAACCATGTTTGATATGCAAGTTAATGAAGGGTCAAGTAAGGTTGGAAGTTTTTTTCACTCAAGTAGAAGTGTTGGAAGATGAACCCAAGCCTAGTCTTGAGGACCATCTAATTCTTCAAGAATATAGAGGATGTGTTTCCCAATGATCCTCCAAGGATTCCCCCAAAGCAGAAATTTAGTTTTTCTAGATTTAGCCCCTGGAATGGAACCCATTTCTAAGGCCCCCATAGGATGATACTTCCCAAGTTACAAGATTTGAAATTGCAAGTGCATGATTTGTTAGAAAAAGGTCTTATTCATCCAAGTGTATCCCCTTCGGATGCACTAATGATCTTCATCAAGAAGAATAATGGGGCCCTTTGATTGTACATAAATTACAAAATGCTCAACAAGATCACCATCAAGAATAGATATCATACGTTGACGATTGATTACTTGTTTGACCAAAATGAAAGGAGTCTTTGTGCTCTCTAAAATAGATCTTAGATTCAAGTACCATCAGCTTAGAATCAAATCGACAACATGCCAAAGATTGCTTTTAGAACAAGATATCACAATAATACAATTTGATTTAACTAGTGCTCTTGCATTCATGAGTCTCATGAATCATGTGTTTTATGACATCTAGATCAATTCATGTTGGGTTTTCTTGATGACATACTAATATATTCCAAAAAACAGCCAAAGCACAAAGAGCATTTGAGAATTGTGCTCCAACAATTGTGTGAGCAGGAGCTTTTGGTAAGGCATCAAAATGTTCATTCTTTCAACCCAAGATCCATTAGTTGGGACGCGTGATATAGGTTATGAGGATTGTGGTGTAACCAATTTCATGTAGTACAAATGTTCAATAGTAGGTGCATGACTTATGAGTTGAATTGGAGAGTGATTGTCATATAATGGATATAGGGTGTGGGATAGAGCATGAAGGTACCTTTAATTGGTCAAGTAATGTGTAAATAGTGTATATCGGAGTAAGTGCAAAATGACATATTGGCAAGTGCTTGGAGTAAATTTAGGTTTATATAAGATGTTGAATTCTCAAAATTACCCAAAAACTATTGTGGATTTTTATGAAAAATGCATTGTAAATTTGTGATAATTTTAATGATGACAAGCATGACCTTTCATAATCGTTTTTCCTCATTTTCCATTCGTCAAGTATGAATGAAAAAAATGTAAATTAATTTAATGAGAAAAATTTTCTTTAAATTCAATCGTTGCCTAGGAAAAAGAGCCTATAAGAATTAGGATTTTTATATGTTTTCCATTTTAAGTAATTTGTTATGTTCAAGTAAATTCTCCAACAATAGTTCATCCAAAAACAAAATATATTTTTAATTACAACATACTTTTTGTGAAAAGTTTGCTTTATGGTTGAGTATCAATAATGGCATAGGCTAGTATTGCCCTTAGGAAATGATCATTAGACGATTGTAATTAGTTGACTGAGAGTGAATTGAGACCAATTACCTTCCCAGTACAAGAGGATGCCTTATAGAACCAAAAAAATTAATCCTTTACACCAACAAATCAACTTAAATTACAACTAAATACATTTATTAATTATCACAAATTTACTATTAACGTAGCAGTAAAATCTCTCACCACCTTAATTGCTTAAAAATTCCATCTTTACACTATAAACTAACTAAAATCATCTATAAACTTTGTTGTGGCCTTAAGATGTGAAATCAATGTTGATGTACCTAGAAAGTAAACAAGATGCATGAGAACACTAGCATCTTGAATAGGCAACCTGCAAACATTCTAGGCCCTAATATTTGAGGTACTTGACAAAACCTACGAGTCTACTGAAAAGCACAGCACAAGGGACATAGTGAGACCATCTAGGTTATGCACTAAGCTAATCATTCATATTTGATTAGATATCTTCTCCCTCCTATTGCACCTGTATGTAAGGCTAATAGCTCAACTATAAAAACATGCCTATCAATATTCTTGTGGGATCTGTAAGTCACTTGAACAATATTACCACAATGGCAATTGTAAGCCTTATGGTAAAGCATTACCATGTAGTAAGTATAGTACGCATTACTAAGAAATATTGCTTAGTGACTTCTCTACAGATGTTTGTCTCGCATGAATTATAGCATAGCCAAGTTAATAGATATATGCCAAAGAAGTTGACAAAGTTAGCTACTATAGGATTGATTTAGTATGTTATCACTACACTAATAAATGTAACAAGTCGATGATCAGCAATTACACTTCGAGATGAATGTTAAAGGAATTGATTTGGAAACAAATGATTTTGGCTTGTTATATTGCATCTAATTATCTTTAGAAAGAGCATTAGTGAGATCAAGCTATAGTTAACTATGGAACTAACTTATGTGAACTAACTTTCAAAAGAAAGTATGTTCTTGTTGAAAGGATGATATTTCCACATTTTTAATTGTCTTACAAGCCTGTAGCTATTCAATCCCTCCCCTTTGATATGTTTCATACCAGCATGCATCTTGACTCAATTTTCCTCAATGACACACTTGCTTCAATGTATAGTCGAACCACACATTATACATGATAATAACTACATACGTCATAACAACCATACCATACACATAATAGAAGTGACTGAAAACACATTTCATTAATATTGTATAATATTCGTAACATGACAATTTGCTTACATTTAACTTCCTCCAAAATTGTATTCACATAATGCTCATTTTCATGTTTGCCCATAACCTTTCATTCACCAAACAATCACCGCATTCCTTCCTAATCTATACTTCAAATTTTGAAATATTTGCGGCTTCCATGTCACCACACCCGTTGCACCTTGAGTAATTTCTAGTTTGAACCTCTCATCCATATTCTTGCTAACTAATTACAATTTTAGGGTGGTACATTGTTTGTGTTTGTAGGAAATCATGCTCCTGCAGGCCTATATCTCTACAAGCTACTCAAATAAAAGCTTGGCATCTAAATTCAGTTGCATAATATTGTTTACCTTGGCAAGTAAAGGCATCTAAATTTAGTTGCATAATATTTTTTAGCTTGGCACCTGATATAGTTTCAAGGGAAGGAGCTCAATTTTGAGGAATTGTTTTGATAAATGTAAGCAGAATGTATTAGAATTTGTGACCATTTTCAGCGTGTTCCAAAAGAAATATGCTAGCTTCTTGTGGGCAACGTACTCCAAAGTTAATATAGAAAGGGAACTGCATACCAATTATGTTCATTGTTTGTTGCTGTAATTATCGTGGCTAATTTCATTCCAAATACCTAGCGATATGTTGAAAAATGGAGAACATTAGGCAATTTTGCATAAAAATCTTGAAAAAAACCTAGAACAGCATTAGTGACTGGTCTTTCCACAATAAGTCATTCTACATTGTCCAACCACATTTCTTCATCTAAAACCTAGTAAGCAGGCAACCACCATTCTTAAAATTCTCATGGAAGGCAAATCCAAAGTTAAAAGATATTTAATTTTAGTATATATATATATATATATATATATATATATATATATAGTAAATTGTGCAAGCTTAGAAAGACGATCTTTGTACCCTGCTAAATATATGCAGTTTTCCAATTACTGAAAAACTACTAATAAGAAACATCAATATAACTCTTAGCATAGAAATGTAAAAAGCTAAAGCTAACCAGTCATTCAAAATCTAAGGTCAAGATGGTTTGTGAACACGATGGAAGCCATTTTCCATGAAAATCAAAATGATTGCAAACGGCTGTCATTTGCCATGAAATCAAATTAACTCCCCAAATAGCATCTCTCATCTGTCGAATAACAACTTAAATGGACACCTCAGTTCCTTCACATCCATAAAACATAAAAGAAATATTCACTGCAATCGGATGAGAACATTAAGAGTGTTAATAATTTTTTATATTCATGACAAGCACAAACAGATACTAAGTTAACTAAATCTTTATTTTACACCATCCTTATTTACTTACTTATTTTCTTTACACATAGCCATGTTTATCGTGCACCTAAAGACTTAACAAAAGCCTCATTCCCATCAACAAAGGGTTGGCTAACATTTGTGCAGTCTTCACTTTTTGATAGAAACTAGCTAAGTGAATTTAATATTTTGGTAAGCAACATATTCAAAAGCCTCCGACATGGTTTTGCATCAATTTATCAGCTCCAAAAACACAATCCACAAATTAAATGATCATGCAAATTATGTGCTGCAATAAGTAAATCTGGATTCTGGGGTATGACAGTGTGCCAATATTTATCATCCATGAGTTTCTTAACAAAGAAGACAAAATTCCAATGGAAATGACAAAAGGGATGAAAAATGCCAGATACAATATGTTGCAAAACTCAATTATTCCAGTCAAGCTTGCACTCAAGGCAGGAATCTGAGCGAAGATAAAAATATTGATTTACTCAGATTCTTCACTTGACCTAGTTCCCAAAACCGATATATCCTGGTACCTTTTCTGCAAGCAGATAAGGTTAGCAAATATTAGAAAACACACACTTGAATGGCATGTTAATTAGCAGAAATATAGCAACAAATGCAGGGAACAATGAAGCATACTAGAATGGTGGAGCTTTGGTCCAAACAGTAAGTCATATTGAAAGATATTTATGGCAGCCTTATGCAGAAGAACTGCCTGCCCTGTTATTTCAAAAGATGTTGCATAACAAGAATTTCCAGGAAAAAGACTAAATGGTTAATACTAACAAAAGAATGTTTTCATACAGAAACCTAGTCATCTTTATCTGGGGAAAGATTTGTTTGGTGAATTGTGCTTATTCCTAGAATAGTAAAATACAGATCACAAACAACATAGTTTTGAGGGAATATATATGAGATGCAGAGCATCTGCCCAAAAATGGAAGTAGAATAAAGAGAATCGAATTACTAATTCAATGATTAATCATGTATTCAATGAATACAAAAGGAACATGGAATATTGTAGAGTCAAAACATGTTAAAACCAGTGTACCCCGGGATGCGTCCCCGTGTTTTTAGGGGTGTCTCCTATAGGGGACGGTTTGGGGACATAGGGATGAGTAGGAAACATCCCCAAATTTGTTTTTTTAGGAAACATTTTGGGGATATCTGTTTTCCAGTAGGAGATGGCAGGGGACAGTTAGCCATCTGTGTTACGGCCAGGAGGCGTCTAGAAGTCCATTGGCCGTACGAGGGACGGATAGAAGCCCCTTATGTCCCAACACAGAAAATTTAAAAATACATACTCAAAAAAAAAACTCAAAAAAATTGCAAGTTTCGTGAGTTATAACTCCCCTAAAACTGCACAATCTGCCATCAATGTGATGAATGGATTCCAATTGAGTGGAAAGAAGTTGAAGGTCCAACTTAAGCGAGATAACAAATAGAGAAAGCCTTATTGAATAGACACACCCGTCATGCAAAGGGGAGGTTGAATGGATGGTGTTGTTCTTTATGAGATGGCATGGTTATATGCCCCAGTGGGTCCTTGATGTATAATATTGAAGGGAGCAAATGAAGATTGTGGATGCTTATATATGCAGCTCTAATGTTGTCATATGAAAAAGGTGGGAAGCTATAGCTCCCTTTGGTGAAGATTGAAGCCTTGAAAATTCATGTCATTTATGTGCATATTGCACAATATGTGATCTAGGTGCCCTTGTTCCTTTTTTTTTTTGGAATAAACCAATATATCATATATGTTTTGGAATTGATTTTTAGTTTTGTTACTACTAGATTAATGTAAGATTATTATTGTTATGCATTGCTTCTATTTCTATACAACATTTTATGCAGTAGTGAATTTGAATGTGTTATGGATATGCAATCATTCAGGGCAAATTTTGTAGACCACTGTGTTTTGTACATGTAATTATGTAAATTACTTGTCTTGAACTCTCTCCTTCATAAATGACCATGTAATTATTATATATATCCACATTGAATATTATGTGAAATCTCAATTCAGCTCTAATGTTATGTAATAAGGTTCTATAACATATATGATGAATGCCTTATCAATGTTATCATATGAATATTTGAAGTTCCTATATTTTTAAATTTTTCCTTATTTTTACAAGCCGTACCTGTCCCCCCGTACCCTGCCATCCCCTAAAAAATGGCCTCCAAAAAAATCCATCTCAGAAACACGTCCCCCATCCTGCCATCCCCTAAAAATGGCCTCCAAAAAAATCCATCTCGAAACGCGTCCCCCATCCCCTGCCATCCCCATCCTGGAAACTTGGTGGAACATAGTGTTACGCAGGGATGCTCCCCTAGATTTTGGCAACGTCTCAAATGTTTCAAGGACTTGGGGACTTGGAGGGGACGTCCCCAATTTTTTTAAATCTTTCAAAAGTTTTCTGATGTGTTTACTTTTAAAAAGATGTTATTTTTACCAAGAACATCAAATTATAATCTTGAAAGTATCCAAAATACATCAAATAAAGTTTAAATCCCTAAATGTCATTGAAAAAAGTTAAAATATTAATTTTTATGTATTATTTTAAAAGCCATCCCCCAAAATTTGGGAAATATTTTGCCGTCCCGGAAACCCTGTCCGTCCATACCCCGTCACCAAAACGTAGGTAACTATGGTGGAACATAAGTTGAAACACATTTGGATATGAATTTGTTATTATTTGGCCTCCAACAATTTTGATATAGAGAACCTTGCAGAGAAAAGGAGCAATAGAAAAATGAATGGTCTGAATGCTGGATTGCCTTCCACTCAATATTGGGAAGGTTTTGAATCTCATTGCTGGAGTAAGATTGTCTTGCCACTCTGGACTCAGGAAGGCATGCCAATGATACATAGACTGAAAACTAACATTAAACAAAGCCCTACAACATTCACTGTGCCATGCAAGGATAATCTTGCCCATCTGTTTAACTCTGCTCATCAGTAATTATTTTATCCTGGTCAACAATGTTTTTAGCCTCATGTTATCCAACTTACCATTGCTTCCTGCATGGGCACTAGGAAAAAGTAAATATTTTTTGCGAGATGATTTAGCTCAGATCTGGCAGATGGCATTAAAGATAAACCTGCTCGCATATGCATGTAAATTGAGCACATTATGAAAGGAGCGAAAGAAAGACGTGAAATTTGATGCTACAGAACCAAAAGCAACTCCTTAAAGGCCATGAGACAGGATACGTGATGAGAGAGAAAACTGAAGCTAATTTACACTTTGTTTTTTTATCAAGCAAGACTGGTCAAATGGCTCTGAATTAATCCTCTGTAGTTAACAACTGGCTCCATGGACAAGACAAAAGTCTGAAATTAGTTCTCTTCTGGTTGAGAATCATTTCAAGTTTCATTTATGGTCCTTGATGACCATTTCTGTGTTGTATGACATAAGAAAAGTGAAAATGGTTTTGAGCAATGCTTAGTTTTAGCTGTAAATTATCTTACATTCCCTGCTTGTCATTTATTAACCAGTTATAGGTACACTTTTAAAGAAACACGGAATGTTGAGGTTTTCAGAGTTATTAATTGATCGAGTTTTTTCAAAAGACTGATATCCCTGTATATGCTGAGTTGATTGAAATTGTAGGGCAACAAAACACCAATATACTTCCCATATTTTCACGTCATTTTGAAATTACTAATAAACCTCTACTTCGAAATTGCATTCCTGCATTTTGTACAAAGCGAAAATGCATGTCCTAGCTGCAGGTACTATGTAATCTGGTCATTTTGTAGAGGAACTCGACTGTCTCAAACTTTATCTACTTGTCACAGAATGTTCCAGAAAAGGTTGATTGCTAGATAATGGGCTCTAGATAGATTGGAGTATACTACAACATCTGCTTGTTATATCTCATTTTGAATATCCGAACAATCAATGTGTATGTTGTAGCTGGTGCATGCATATCCAATTGCGGCAAATTGGAAGCCCAACAAACTGTGTAGGTTGGACTGCTAAAAACTATTGCAGAAAACATGTCAGCACACTTCCAATAATCAACGCCTTCCTGTTTGTACGGTCATTCAAGTTATGTATTTCTAGCCATTGAGATTGTGCAACCCATTGCAGAATACTGAATAGAAACATTATGATTTCAGGTAGATTTTCCACCCCTCTTAGGAGTATTGGTGTACTCAGTAATCCAACTTCTCACAGAGTGGGTATAAAATTATGAATTGAATAAGTTGGTCAACAGAGACTGATGTTAAAAATATCAAGGATTTGAATGGAATTGGGTACATTGAAAATCGTTGAGATAGCACTTGGTGCTAAACCAAACGTATAGTGAAAAATCCAGATCCCAAAATAATTTGTTTAGCTCACTCTCAAAATGTCTTTCCAAGTGGATTTCCTATTGAAAAGGGGATTCCAGCTTCTTTTCTTCTCTACTCTTTGAGACAGTGCTTAGTGCTAAAACAAAACATATGGTGAAGTCCAGACCCCAAATAATTTGTTTAGTTCATTCTCCGATGTCTTTGCAAACTGGATTCCCTATTGAAAAGAGCATTCCAGCTTCTTTTCTTCTGCATACCTTCATAACATTGACTTCGAGATGAATACAGGATCAAAAATCTCAGATAACTTCTCTCCAACTTGGAGGACATAAGTCATTTCAAATTTCCCTTCATATTTGTACAGGTTCAATTACATCCCATATTTCCATACATGCTTAACTGAAAGCAATAACAATAATGTTTAATCTATTAATACATTGCTAACACCACATAATTTTTTAAATAATGTGTGTTTTCCTCTAACAATCACAAAGCACACCGTTCATGGTACAGGCTCACTTACATCCCATATTCAAATTGCATACATGCTTAACTAAAAGCAATACCAATAATGTTTAATCTATAAATACATTGTTATCACCACATAAAATTTTAAATAATGAGTGTTTTCCTCCAAAAATTACAACACCTTTCATGGTAAAGGCTTGCTGACATCCCATATTTGAATTGCATACATGCATAACTAAAAGCAATACTAATAATGTTTAATCTATAAATACATTGTTATCGCCGCATTAAATTTTAAATAATGGGTGTTTTCCTCTAAAAATCACAAAGCATGTCTTTCATGCTACTAACATGTTAATTTGTGCAAACATGGCATAGCCAAAAGTTGATTACAAATCGGGACCCTTTTATATTCCGAGTGCACCTCAATTCCTTTTGGCAGCCCCCAAAAATTTGAGTTGGAATATCCTCGGGGATGGGGAGCCCACTCCTGTTTGCCTTTTACCTGGTTCTTTTATGACACTTTGAAGCTGGATTTGGTAGTACTCTAACAAATATAGGGATAAGTGCATCTTTTTGCTATCATTCAATTTTTAATATACCTTCCTTACAATTATATGTATATTTATTATATAAGTGTATTTTTTTAGCCGTGTCGACCAGTTCATTAAAAAAAATTGCGACTTGGTAGAAAAACAGAACCAGTGACTGGTTCTGTACAGGACCGGTTGGCCGGCGCTTTATGTGCAAAAACTCTTTTTTTGTTAAACCAACCCTAACCCTCAATGATGTTATATAGGCCCCCTATCTATTTGTCTCACACCTCTCTCATCTAACATTTGTGAGCATTTGAAGTTTGTGGATAACTGCACTAAAGAGTTGTGATTTGGAGTGAGCTTGGAGCTTGGTTGGCAATAGTGGGCTATTTGTGGTGGATTTGGCATCTACATTAGGAGGCTACAGCCCCTCTACAATCTTGGAAGATTTTTTTACCAGATTCTTGTGCCCATTGATCTTCATAGTTCATCTCATTGAAAGATATGTTAAAAACATAATCTGCCCCTATTTTTCTCTCTCATAATATTGCAAATCTGAAATATATTTCTTTTGTTGCAAAAAAAAATTAAGATAGGTTTGCATATTTTTATTTTCAGATTTGCTTGCATTTACCATGCCTCCCCAAGTCAAAGACCTTACATGGAACCATGCTAATGTTGTTGTTTGCAAATACTCTAAGAAACACATAAAGGGATTCAGCAACTGCAAATACACCAACATATCAGTGCTTTCAATAGAGCCACGGATACTTTTGGCAAAAACCTAGCAAAGATTGCAAGAGAAGTGGACCACCCAAATAAACAATTCCAAAGTTTTTAAGTTCATTTGTTTAAACTTTAAAAATTTGTATGTTTAGCGCAAATCACAATCTAATTTGTTGAATTAACTAACTTTATTTTTTGTCCAGGTTTCATCATTTATTGCAGTACATTGTTGGGAGTCATTTGGTAGTCAGTGCCCTCAGCTACAAAAGTTTGAAATTTGGATCCTAGATTCCTAAGTCAAACTTGAAGCGCTTTCAGGTGTGAGCACAATTGATCTATTTTTAACGGATTCACGCGAAGAAGAGAATCCGTTTGGAGCAATAGTTAAATGATCTCGTTTTCGTGCAATACAACCTCCAACTAAGGCACAACCAATTACTGAATAGAAGACCTAATACAGATCCCATTGTCTTGGATGATATTGATCCAACCTCAAAATGGGTAGAAGAGAGTCACCCATCAGAGTTTGATCCTGATGACTTGTGGTGGATGGCTTTAGATGATGAACCACTACTAGCACGAGACATGGCAGGCACTAGCCGTGCTACTACAGCTATTGCAAATGTCCCCGAGGAGTCCGAGCCAAAGGAATATGATGCGGATGATGAGGATCTCATTCTTAGCAATGGTGTTGAGTTTGATGACTGATATCAAACATGTAGTAGCTTGTATTATATTGTTTTGTGGACTCTAGAGGCCATTTAGAGGCTGATTGTTTATGTATTTTGCTACGAATATGCAGTGCACTTGGTGCCATTTTGCTATATTTACCCTTACATGGTATATACATGAGAAAACTTTGCATATTTTGTCTCTAATTGTTTGTAATCATGGTTTGGAATCTTTAAAATATATTGTTTTCATTAAAATTGTAATATTTTATGTATTTTTAGTAAACCGGTTCATAAATTTTAAACCAGTTCGGTTCGACCCTCGGCTGATTTCGAGTCTTATTTTGACTTTTAAAACATTGATCTCTAACGCTTAGTAGAGGTTTTAATTGCTTTGTATTTCAGTTACTGGGTATATTGGGCTCGTGGTTTATTTAATATATGCTAGAAAGGAATTTAGAGAATATAACACTTCATTGCTAGCAAATCTGACTCTCGGGTACAACTTCTCAATTACAAAACAATGTGACTATGCTTTTTTCCATAATAACTATTGAAAACAATATCTTTGAATCCCTGCAAAGGTTGATGATAATCATGTGTCCTAGACTAATTCCATGATTAGTGTTAACACCTTTTATTAGTCTAGTAATAATTTAATACAGCATCAACATTTGCTACTATCAGCAATAGCATTATAAACTTGGATGTGGTGGTATAAACTTCTATAACTTTTTTATTGGCCTATTTCAATAAATTTAAGAGTTCACATGAATTTTGTTTCTAGACTATAACTATGTTGATTTTCCATAATACACAATATAATTGACAATGCACAACAATAAAAAACCAAGATAATAAATCGGAAATGTAGGACAAAACTAAAGTGTTTCTGTACCAAAGAGCAATACCCCAACATTGTTCAACTCCCATAGTCTGTTTACTCCATAATCCACTACCTGCAAGCCAAAATGTCACAAGCATCGATCAATTTAGATTAAAAATAGAAAACACATGCCTTACAGATTGAAACTCATATTCAAATGTTACAAAATGATGATTGCACTAAAATTATAAAGGATAACAATTCTATGCCTTAATACAGCATCCAACAACCTCTACTTGTTGCACTTTCTTAACATAACATAAGTGTAAAGTGTTTAGTCATTTATCTGGCATGTCTCAGTTGTTAAAAGATTTCTATAACTTTTTTGGCACCAATCAAGTGGCCTTATATCAATAAGGAATTTTTTTGTTGAAAACTCATGGCAGCATATTTAATGACATTCATTCTGCGATAGAATATTAAAATAACATTATTGGTGGACATTTAACTTATAACCTCTTTAGTAACAAGAAAATAAAGTTTACTTCACAATGCTGATATGGTGGAGTGGAATGATAGTGGAAATATGAATGTAACCAAAGACATAATAAAAAAGAAAGCCAAATGTGCCTATGGGGAAATAATTCTAAATGATAACTAAAGTGTTTCTGTACCCAATGACACTTTAGACTGTTCAAATGCTGGTCTGATGTCTGATCATTTCCTGATTTATCATTCCCAGGCCCCAAGTCCCTAGATTAAAGCCACGTTTGAGTTAGACAATGAAAGTATAGCAGACAAAATCTCATCAAATATCTAGTACATCTGGGAAATGTCGAGATCAATTTGATAGATGTGTAAATGAGCATGACATTTAACTAAATCAATTCTTTCTTTATTACCATATGAAAGTTGAAAGTTCACCTAGAATTATCTCCAAGAGAAAATATTAAAACAAGATAAGACTTAACCTGTTAACTAATTAAGCCATCAGACACCCAATTCCTAAATCCATAAGAGCTTGATATCAGAAAAAATAACCCGTCATACCAATTTAAGAAATGTTTAAGTGATATACATAAACAACAGATGTTCTTTGCTCTACTAGATTGTTAGAAAAACAGCTATCAAGGCTATCATGACCAAATGTTAATCATTTGGCAAGTATTATCCTTGGCAGTTGCAAATCACGAATATCGCACCAAAACACTTGTTGCTGTTAACATCAACAGATAAGAGACACTCACAGCATATATCTTTTTCAAATTGAAGTCTTCTACTCAAAATAAATGCAACATCCAAAAAGGATGTATTAAACTGATAGAAAATCAAGTTAGAATCTTTATTTATTAATCATGGCACCAATCAAGTGACCAAAATATTTTGATGTTGTGTCAAAAAATGAACCAAAATTGACCAATAATTCATATCCTCTAGAGAACCATATTTTTCTTGAAGATCTACAAAGCTTATAACACAGCCCAATAATCACTATTAGCGTGGTTTCAACAAAATATGTAGGGGGCATTTGATGTGAATCAAAAATTATCCACTACATTAGTAAAAGGAATTCTCAACGTAGCTTCATTTTTTTAGTGATAAATTCAAAAGAAAAAGCAGTGATATGCGGGACTATTCCAAAGGATGCAAGCCTTTGTCCAAAGCCATCCTGGATGTCCCAGGTACTTGGGGAAGCTGAGGCACGAGACGCAGCCCCAAGATTCACAAAATTAACGTGCTGCAAAAATCAAATCAGAAAAAGGTCCCAGAGGACATCCCTGATTTAGGGAATTCTCAACGTAGCTTCATTTTTAGTGATGCACACAGGATATGCGGGATGCACGCCTCCTCCCAAAGCCATCCTGGATGTCCCCGGGAGCTATTAAACAATGGAGAGGGCATCATAGGGGACACCATGACACCCAATGGTGATGTCCTTACGTCCATCCTATAACCTAGCAACCTTTAAACACAAAATAACATAAAAAACTTGTTTCCTAAGTTAAAAACATATAAGGTCCTGTCAGCTGTCAGAAAACCCTAGTAAAACAGCAGGGTCACTATTTGTACAAGTCAAATTAGGAGACCCGCCTTGCAGAATAGGAGAATCCTAAACATGTGTTTAACAAGAAAACCTTGAACAATGGCCACAAAAGTGACCATAGTATGCACTTGGGAACTCCAAGTTATCTGTGTGGGATAAAATATCAAATTTGTAATGTCGAATAGACAAATGAGCTCCATAAGATACTCATTCATGAATATATACAGAAAAAGGGGGCTGTTGAAATGATATGAGCCTGCAAGCAAGTAATAAATAATTACTATAACATTATAATGTTATGTTTGGGCACATAACAACTCCCCATTTCGAAAAGCTTTTACATCAAAGCTAATGAAAACACAACAATAAGAGTGTCACAAATACATTGAATAAATATGTATTGAATTAGACCTTGAGAGACATGACCTTTAGGATAAAATTTCAAGCCAGATTTCTTTGATCTTAAGCCCACATATTACTTCTGTAATTCAGCGTGACTTTGTTTTCGTAATGATTTGAACTTGACCATGGTGTTAGTTAAGCATGTCGGAACAAACTGTTGCTAGTTTTCATCCTTTTTGACAAGCCAAGTCATTTAATTATTCAATTATTGAATTATTCATGTTATATTTGTAATATATATCTTAAATAACCATCCCCCAGTCCCCAAAATTTGTAAAAAAATTGTCGTTCAGGAATCTTAGGTAACTATGAGAAAATGCAGATATATGTATAACTTCATTATGGTTGTGATAAAACCTTCCAGATACACCATGAATAATTTATCATAATTGTCACATTCCACATGCTGCATGAGGTGGTTGGCCTGTGTCATACTTGTGTTTCCCTAAGTTACATTAGTCACGAAATAAAATAAAACATGATCCCATTAAAACCTACATCCTTGAAATGAAAGTGGTGTATCTCCAACAATACAAGTCCAAAATAAGGAATGTCATGGCTTCAAAAACTCTGAAATTAAATAAGGCCAACACACATAGTACATCACAAGGAGGAAGACGATCTAACAAAAAAATCTTCGTTGCAAATATTTCTAGGCTTAATTTGTTGGCTGTGAGGTTTTATTTCTTTGGGGATTCAAAGCTGCTGCAAAATATCAGTTCTCCTAGCAATGGCACTTCACATCCAATTGAAGACTTGTGTGTGTGTGTCCGCTAAGACTCAAAGTTCGTATTCATATTTGGCAAGGATAATATTCAAAACAAATTTGCCAACAGAAAGAAGTTCACAAAAAGATCATGATTGAATTCAAATAATATAATATTAATAATTAAAATTTAATTATTAAAAATATCATCTATTAATATTCAATATTTATATATTTTGAATATAAATATATTTAACAAAATAAATATTAAAAAAAAAAAGTAAAAATACCAATGAAAAAAGGAGTATACTTGTAAACACACTTAAAATCTCACAAAAATTAAAAGTATATTTAACATGCCCACAAAGCCTTCAATTACTCAATAAAAAACTCCATTTACATTCAATCTTAATCCGTTTTTTTAAATTATATTATTTTCTTTCCCTTCCCAATTCTATAATCATAGCCCCAACTTTAGCACCGAAGCATATAATCATTTTAGATACCTAATGCTGCATTGTATTTTTGTATAATTTTAGGAAACACCAGAACAGTTACAGGCTATAAGTAATACAGAGATCTTGATTGGAATTTTGTTTTGACCTGAAACACCTACAAATTATCATAATGGGAATTAGACAGGAGCACCACAGATCAGCATAGCACCAATTTTCAGTACCTTGGAGCAATATTTCTGTTCAGAAAGCACTGTTATTCTTGTTCTGTTTGTAGGTATTACAGTCCTTACACCAAGGAAGTGTTCCTAAAGCATAAATGCTAAAGCTGGGACAAAGAATGCAATGAATCTTACAGCATAGTTCATACTTGTGAGTCGAGATATTTGACTCTGCAAACTTTTGTGGCACCTGTAATTTGAAACGTAGGGCTAGATTTTGCTGTCTGTAGGACCACTCGAAACCCTAACACAATTTTATGCCCCATCTTTTTTAGTTGTAACAAGGTTTTGAAAAATCCAGAAAAAATCCAACCTTGCAAATTTTTTGGTCGAATTTCAACAAAATTTATGGGTTTTCATGAAATTCGCGAATTTCAAATTTCTTCTATAAAATTCGACGAATTCTGTGACAGAGTACGTCCGAACTCAGAATCTAGAAGGGAGACTTGGTGCTTCAATGAAGCTTTAAATATACCTCTTTTTCCAGAAGGCACCTTCTTTCACTTGTACAGATTTAAAGCAGAGATGCAGATTGCCATGGGCTATGTGATGTGCTTTATCAAACAATATAGGGTGGATCATTGTAATTGATAAAAGCATTGTTTTGTAGCCAACCTTGTTATGATTATTCTGTTGTCAGCTTTAGGTAGTGTTTTAATGACATTGGTTATGTTTGGTGTCGTAGACAATTGTGTTTTAACAGACAACTGTTAAGCCTTGTCATTTAAATAGATTGATGCATGTCCAGGTAAAGGCATTGTGTCACAGGTCGTTCTGCACCAAACAAAGGTTCCCCTATAACAAACAATTGTGCAGTGCACTACCTTGCAATAAAGTTGTTATCGTCTCATGTTCTTCTATACTATGTCGTGGTATGTATTTATAATTCTGCAACTGATATTCCATAGGTAGTGTAGCTTAACATGTGTGTCGTTACCTTTGCGAAATCAGGTCAAGCTGAAGTCAGCTAAGATTTAAAGTCGGTCGCCAATACTTATTGACGACAACACATCACATGATGACTCGGACATCCTCTCAGCAAAAATAACCATAACAGAGTGAATGGGTCAACCAATTCAAGAAGCAGTTGAAACTTCCCCTGTTGCAAAAAATGCACCCTACATGTTTCATCTTAAAACCCAAAGAATCAGTGACCACAACTGCAGCATGTTATCAGCATTATTTTCTGTCTTTTCTGGCTACAACTTGCAGCATGCAACAGCCATGCTTCAGCATCATTGCAGGGTCCTCACAGCAGTTGCAAACATGTCTAAGTGCTGCCATTATAAAAAAAAACTTCTCGCACATTGTTTCACATTGCACTTTCGTATTAAAGTATTAAAATATGAAGATATTTTATTTTTAATTTTTAAATTAGAACTCAGATGAAACAAAAACGTTTTAACTGTTTATCACAACCATGAAGATAACATAATGCATACTGAAAAGATAATATATTGTATACTGCAAAGACAATATAATTTGATGGCCATATGACTTTATTTTTAAAAATACCCTTTAAATACAGCCAGTTTTTTTGGTAAACTGTATCATATGCAAGGTGAAAGTTTGGCTAAACCGTCAAAATGGTAAAGGGTTATAGCAAATATATATTATCTTTCCTTCTTTTACTATGAACTATATTAGCATATGAAGGGCAATGCTGAATAGACAACCGTCATTAAAAGTTTGCATGACTAGCAAGGTCATCCATCAAATTTAGTCCCTGATTGTGAGATATGGATAAGGTTTTTACAGGAATGGACAGTGTTATAAATGGTGGGACAAGCAATATAAATATACCGTAGTATATGCCTATATGGGCATGTCATATACATATATGGCACAAAATTGTTTGACAAGTTTTTGATGGCATGTAATCTAAGTCTTGTTAGTATGACTCTGACATGTTTTTATATAGTATTAAATATGTCTTTTCCTAGATATAAACTAAATATGTCTTTTCCTAAATATAAAATATCTTTAATTTGTTGAGCAAATTTTAATGTTCAAACTATATGTATGGTTGAATTTTGATGATTGTCTAAGTAAATTATACATGTATAAAAATCCCATTTCTTGTGTGCAACCTCTCCCAATCCCATTCCTTGCCAAATTTCCATTTCCGTCACGTTTGTTTGTTTCTCATTTCTTGTTTCTTGTTGCCGCATTCTTGCAATTCACTGGTTAAAAATCAGCAATTAAATTCGACTATGAGAAATATACATTTTTATTAAATATATAAAAACAAAAGAGGAAATTCACATTTGAAAAGAGAGATAATATGGAGATTTCATAAGTAGCTATTACAATAATGTGATTGACAGCAAAAACTTCAAAAACATGTGCTTGCAGGTTGCTGCTGGCAGGTGAACATTAGTCCGAGCAAAGAAGAATACTCAAAGTTTTGGAAAGCTATCCAGTATTTTTAATTACTAATTCTACAATACATCAGCTCATGATTCTTTCAAAAGATTGCAAGAAGTTGCTTGGTCCAAAAAGGTGCAAAAATGGATTTTATGAAAATAAGAAAAATATTGCCATCAATGCGTAGAGCTCTAGATCTTTCCTTCTTTACTGAACTATGCACTTTTAGAGAAAACGACACCCTAAAACAGAGTGACAGAATGAAAGTTAGTATATGCAAGAAGTTTTGATGCTACATCTTCCACAACCCTTTCAAAATGGCTAAATTTTTCTCTCCTTGTGTTTTTTCTTTTCACCGAAAATCCAAAAACGGAAAAAAATGCCAAAAGGAAAAAAAAACTATATGTATGCGAATTAAATCACAATTTTCAACGCACTAAAAATTCAGCGAATTTCCCAATTTTTTTCCTTCAAGTTAATGCGGCAACACAAGTTGAAACTAACAAACAAAGAGGATACGACCTCATTGAGATTTTAGGTAGATGTGGGGCTCTCTACGGTGAACATGTCAAAGAAGAATCTTTGAGGACCAAAGTACCTGCAAATTCTATTTGGGGCAATAGGCGGTGACATAAGACATGGATCAATTTCTTGATGATTTACAGTACAAGGATAGGTGCCGTCTTGAAGAAGAAAGATCTATAGACCAATGTCCAACCAAAAGGAATAGATGTCATTAACCTAAAGAAAGGTGGTAGAAGGAGACAACATGGTAAGGAGTGGACCAAGAAATATGACAATCTACTGGATTATTATAGCAGCAAGAGCAAAGAAAAAAAGACTGCAAAGGAAACAACTTAAACAAACCCTTGAGAAAAATATGGAATATTAGCGGAAGTCAAAGCCGAAGTGAAAGCTAAAGCCAAAGCCACAGTTAAACCAGTAAGGGGTAAGCTAATATTGGAGCACTGTACACCACTTACAGAGAGGAGCAGTGGGTGGAGATTGCAAGACAGCTGCCCCTTCCAAAGGAAGAAAGTGCGGACCTTACTGACCAGATATGGTTGGAAAGTGCTGCAGAACACTTTTCCTTGACTGCGGTTTGAGAGATGGATCGTTGTACAAGCACAGTCAATGTTTCATTCCTTTCAGCCATTCTCACCAACTTTTGAATAAGGAGGCTCATTCACCCACCTACAGTGGACAGTTTATCTCATGCAGAAGACCTTGCAAAACTTGCAGTGCTACTTTTATTCGCCTTCTATGCAGAAATAAGTTGAAAACATCATCCTTCAATGATTGCTTTGCAGCCAGTCTAAGCTTTGAAATCAGATGCTTGGATTGTATCATTCATTTTCGGTGACTAGGTACCCTCGTGACCATGGAAATCTACTTCCATGTATTGCAATAGTAGCCTATGCATAACTGAGTGTGAGCATAACTACATCTTTTTTGTTTTGTGCCAAATTTCCAAAAGGGCAATTTTATGACCTGCACCAAGTCAGTTGCTGCTTCACAAGCTGCTGATTTGTTCATCAAACATGTTTGGAGCGACTTTGAGTTACCAATAATTATCATTTTCAATGGTGACTCTCACTTAATGCATCAATTTTTGGAAATTATTGTGGATGCTTCTGCGCTGCCAGTTGCGCTTCTTCGATTCCTTTCATTTGAAAACTGAAAGTTTTCAATCGCACCTTATTTCATGCTTTCCGCGTCTATCGTTGCCAGAACACAGTCAGACAATTATTTATATCTCCGGCAAAACAGTTACAACCGTGCTACATGTCAATATTAGGCAGCATCCTTTTGAAGTATGTAATGGCTGATTGCTGACCTTCTCAAACGGTATGTCAGATTGCTGACCTCAAATGGCATGTCAATGGGCTGCTGACCTTCTCAAATGGCATGTCAACAAGATTGCTGACCTTCTCAAACAGCAAGTCAATGCATCTGTAGTGAAGTTCAGTAACATTATGAGGTCACTGGTTTGCATGAGGGAGCAACTAATGCCTGCCCTGAAGCTAACAGTGCTATTGACTAAGCTCAAATCGAGGGACCTGTTCAAGCATGTAAAAACATGTGTTCATTGATCTTTCATTATCTGAGGGACCTGAAGAAAACATTGCAGTTGGAAAGGCTAATGAGGAAAACAAGAGTGCTACCAGCAGGGTAGTTAATCAATAGTTTTTCACTTTTACATTGCATATGTCTTGATGTAGGCTGGTTTTATTCTGCAAAGTTACATACTTGAGTTACTTGGTATGATATAAATTGGAGTAAATGATTTCTGGATGAAAACATGTGAGTTATTAGTTCGATGTTTTGGATCACACTCCATGATCCAACATCAAGATGAGAATAATGTTCTTGTAGGCTATGCCCTGTGTAGTTTGAACTGGTCGCCAGCCCTTATGGGCTCTATTCTTGTTCTGACTCCTTTGGATTCTATATTTTAGACCTTAAGGTTGTATATATTTTGTATAATCTTTGCATTATTAAAAAAAGAGTATGTTAAGGCTTCAGCCCAATGGTGCCTTACAAGATTTAGGTTGTTACAGCTCAAGCAATGTCCCACTCATAAGAGCAAGAGGAAGCTTCTTCAATTGTGCGAAAATTGGATCAACTTCATGACAAAATTCAAGATATCCTTCGGCATATTTCGGTCAAATTCAAGGCACTGTGAGATTGGCATTGAATACTTCATTATTTGCAAGTTGGTGATTGTCTTTGACTTCACTTATATAAGTAAAGGTTTTCCCACTAGCATCACAAGATGAAGCCCATCCATTGGGGAAACTTATATAAGTAAAGGTTTTCTAATCTGTAAATTAAACACAACTTCCACTAATCAAGGAGGAAACACGAGAATATCTTCTACTCAATTCCTCCTCATAAATACCTCCACACTGTAAATTCCACCTTGTATACTTGGCCTAGTACACTAAAGAATCTTGATTTTCATGTACAGTTCACTAACTTCATCTCAGTTAAACTTACTTATGTTTCCACGCATGTACGATTCACAAACTGCATCTCAGTTAGGTGTCCAAAGTTCAAACACACAGAGTTCACAAATTTCGTCCCAGATAGGCTGCATGAGGTGCCTTTACACTTGTATAGGTCGCTAACAGAACATAAGTTTGACTAATTGAGGTGTCTATGCATGTTGGTGCAAGGGCAGTTTGCATCCGCTTACCCATGTTTTTGTAAATCTATTTATACCTCACTAATGAAGAGGGAACAGGATCAGTTTTTAGCAGCATTTCTTTCCTTCTCTGTAATTCTTTCATTTATTCACTGTAATAATTCTGCAGGGAGATATAAATAATAAATGGTATCCTAGTTTTTTATTACATGGGCTTCCTGTGTAGTTACGAAGTAGCATTAAAATCGCGCCCGACTGGAATGGAAACACAAACTTCCAACTTTACCATAACTGGTTCTATACTCCCACATAATCCATCTACCAAGATTAGCCATAGATGCCACATAGGGACAGGTAGGTTGAAAGTGTTAGGGGTTATCAGCAGCACGTCACTATTCAGTCCATTATGGAGCTGTTTTTCTATGTAGTCTCTGCTTGTGTTGGACAGGAGAATACAGGAGGAGGCAGGGGAAACAAAATTGAGAGGTTGTCAAGAAAGATGCGAGCCAGGATAGCATTGAAGGCATTATGCCAATAAGAGGTGCAAGGCAGAGCAGTAGAATGTATAAACAAAAACTCTTTAACAGATTTTCTAATTAATAGTATTTAAATGCGTTTTTTCTGTCCCCATATTCATTCTCCTCTTTCTATGTATGTTTTCGGCTATAAGATGAAACACACAGCATAGTGATGTAAAGATATTTCTGCCGCAAGCCATGGGCAAGAAAGTATTTGATTAAGGTAAATACAGATTACTGCATTGTTGAACTTCTGCAGCTTTGAATAAAACACGTGTTCTCATTACAAATCTATAGCAATGACTATGCCCTAGCTACGCCAGGTGTGTAGATGCACTTTAAGAGTTTTGATTCATACAATAAATGACAATGTAACTAATTCAAAAACTTCTGAAGGGTGTTCCAAGCAATCAATAGAAATATTGAAGTGTAAATTACGGATGTGGGCAATAGAAGAAACATTTAATTGGTATAAAAGGAACTCGTAAACCAGAATGGATTTGGAAGACGTAGCCATTATTCTAACAGACTAAATCCTAACAAGGAAAAGAAAAAGAAGATGAGGCGTTTGAAATATTGATGTAAAAACATAAATCCAAGATAAAATAAATGATGTGATCTAACCCGTTCGGCGAAGAAAGCGCCAGCGATGACGAAGGTGATGTACACAGAATTCCTTCGCATCAACAAGCGATATGCCCCTTCCAGAAATCCGCTGCCTCGATCCATTTTTCAGCAAGGTGCGATGAAACCCTAGCAACCTGAAACCCTGATCCCAGAAGAAAGTATGTAATTATTCCGATCAAATGAATGAACTTGGCCGGCGTTTTGAGGCAATAATCATAGGAAAATCAGGGATGGAAAGTTGTTCGCAAAATTTTTGATGGAGGATACAATTACAATTTATTTTTAAAATAATAATAGTAATAGAGTCCTAATCTATTTTCCAGAATTAAAGATATTATACCACCTCCACATTTATATATGATGCAACATCATTTAATTTGTTTATTCCAATTTTTTTAAATTATATTAAAAAAATTAGAGAGTGAATTTATTTAAATGTATCTCCTTTTAAATTTTAAGCATAGGTGTGTCAACATTAATAAAGTCATAATCTATTTTTTCACATTTATACATACTACAATATTTTCGCATTTACATATAGTTTAATATCATTTTTTGTTTTGTTTATTTTAAATTTTTTTAGAAGTGTGAATTTATATAAATACGTATTCTCCTAAATTTGAAACATAGGTGCAACATTATTTTGAATTAAAGAGGTTGTGTTTTGTAATTTGATAATTGAATAAAACTATTAGTACAATCACACAAGGATTAAGGAGATTGCTTCAATATATATTTTGTTTTTCATTCATTCTAATCATATTGATCTTTTACTTACCATGACCATAACCAAAATCCTCTAGTGTGATATTTCCATTCAATGAGTAAACTACTCTAGTTAACTCTAAAACTACTTTAGTTTACTATCCTTGTTATTATCCATTCCATTCATACTTGTGCCCTCATATGCTTATCATTTCTTCACCACGAGGAATGGTCATGTCAAAATCAATGCCCCATAGTCATCAATATATATTGGCTTTCATTTTTGAACCAAAGGTGTTAAAATAATCAAAAAGAAATTGCATTGCATTTATCTCTAAGATACATGGAATAGTGGTAGGCAAATATTGCTTGGTACTAATATCATTTTCACTAACCCTAAGATCTATCACGATTGTTAATCAATGGACATAGCATTATCATCAACTTAATTGATTTTACTTAATAAATAAATATTACAAATGAATGCAAGATGTTTCCCTGCTCTTGATAGAGCTCATTTTTCAAAGAGCTCTAAAAAATAGTATAGTTTTATCATATTAAATACAAGCATTGTGAAAAATTCAACAAAACACAAGATTCATGAATCTAAAAAGAACATTTTCTTGTGGCTAAGCTATTTTAGGAAACCAAGATCCTTCCATTCTCTTTTTACGAGACAATGCACTATCCAAGTCACAAAAATCCAACATTAATTGGTGCTAAACAATAGCTAAACATTAGATTTAAAAGATAATTATATTTGATGTCACTTTTGGAGTTCATACAAACAATAAATGAGTAAAAATATTTGTGGTGCTTTGTTGTTTGAGAATTCTTATGTGTGATGAGAACTAAGGTATGCCTTCTCGTAGGAGAAACAAAACTTAGATTTCCTCCTACCAGCTTGTCTTAGACCACAAATGAGGAAGGTTATTGTGCTTACTCACATATTCAAGCTCAGCTTTCATCTATGAATAGTCTTCATTTACTGTGGTACTTCTCACATATACAGCCTGGTAAGGGGTTTGCATAGAAATTCTCCTTCGCCAATTCACCGAATTCCTTTGTCTGAGATCCCCCTCTTGATCTAAGTGTATCTTTTACACTTTAGATGAAATTTGATCTTCATCCAAGTTATCTATCGGTTTATTTTTTTTCTACCATAAAGCCCAATATAATTTTAATGTATGTGAAGCATAAAAATTCAATGTGAATGGTAAATAAATCAAATGTTTAAAGTGTTGGATCGGTTACCTATCTAGATTGAGCATTTTTTGAAACTTCCAAAATGTCTATGTCATTGCATTGCATTTTCCATGTTCCCATCATAAGTGTAAACAAAAACATCACTTTCTACAGCTACAATATAATCCAAAGCAGCCAGTCTATTCTGATAGTCTTTGAAAGGCTCCAACTCCTCTTCTGTAGCTAATGTTGAGTGTGTAAATATATTTGGAAATTCATCATATAGAGCTTTTATGCTGCCATTTCCAAAAGCTTCTTCCCTACATGTAAATATTCATTGTGGATGGAAATTGTAATGCCTTTAAAAGTGGTAGTGTTCATGATGAGTTATGCGACAACCATCTTGCTCTATTTCTCCTTATCATCAATATATTTCTCCTTCAGAGGTCTAGAGCAAATTCTCTACACTAAAGGCATGAAAAGTAGTAAAATAAAGTAGAAATTGAGGATGTTAAAAAATAATTGATGGCACTCCAATTATAAAATTGAGGATGTTGAAAAAAATTGATGACACTCTAATTACAACCTTGTATTTGTAATTATTTTGTGTGAGAGGAAATAAACTCTTAACCTAGGTACTTAATAATATATTTATACTTAATAATTGGTTTAATAAATGCGGATTCTTACTTAAAT
This sequence comes from Taxus wallichiana var. yunnanensis, assembly GCA_018340775.1. NCBI lineage: Eukaryota > Viridiplantae > Streptophyta > Pinopsida > Cupressales > Taxaceae > Taxus > Taxus wallichiana. The sequence goes on along the minus strand of CM031236.1, from coordinate 518,123,645 downwards.
TATAGATTAGAGATGGAAATATGATGTATATTTAGATTATTGATTAACACTCATATCGAGTTCACATGTATATAAATTTGCAAGATGTATCAATTAGAACATGTGTTAAATAGAGTAAAACCTAAAAAAGTAAGTGCACTTAGCTATTTCACTATTATGGAAGTTGATATAGGTGTGACAAAGTGATGAGTAAGTTGGAAAGGTCATGCGGATGCCTCATCTTTATTTCTAGAAGTGTATTGTGGGCGAGGACAAAACTATTATTTACTGAACGAAACCATTTGGTGGTTGTCTATATCCCATGACGGTTATATCTAGGAAGATAGTTGAGCTATGTAACTTTTTGTGTTCTTGTGAAAAACTAAGATAGATTTTTGTAAGATATTAGGTCTTGCAAATATGTGAAACCATTTGTAATCAATTGAAATAACTCAAAGCATTAACCATGGGCGAAACCCCTACAAAAAGGTTAGTGTTTGGGTTGAAGTGAAATATGTACACCACATAAGTTGGCATTATTCCAAAGAGGCCTCAAATTGCACACATTCTCCACCTATAGATGTGATATATGTATGAATGCAACTATATTTGATAATTTAATCACTTGATAATGTTTGTAATGGTTTGTTTGCTTAGTGCTTGACTTGGCCTTGAGGGCTTGTGATTCAAGAATCTTGACTTTAGAACTTGGTTTGGAGTGCTTCAGTGCTGTGTGGGAGTTGTTTATAATACATGCTACTACTTTATAAATATTTAGTAGAGCTTGGTATGTTTTTGGAGAGATATTTCATTATGGAGCTCTTGAAAGTGTCATGTGAGTTAATGAGTGCATTTAACTTGCTTTTATAGGGTTGTATACTTATACTTATACTTTCACATTAAGGCCAACCCATGAAGAAATTAATGACCCATAAAAGATATCAAGTTGAAAAATTAACCATTGGAAGGCTTTGGATGAAACGCGAATTTCAAACCAATTTTTTTGGCAATTTGGTCCTTGTTTGGTAGTTTTGTCTAGGCAAGGAATGAAGTGTTGTAAAGTCTTAAGCATGGGAATTATATTTGATAGATGAATTTGGACTAATGTGATATTATATGTGAGTGGTTAAGTAGTGCAATGAGGAGAGAAATTATAGCAATAAGACTAGAAATATAGCAATTAGATGTGGAACATGTGCATAAGTCATTATTTAGGGACTAGACCAATATTGACATTGTCCGAATAAATTTCAAAATTTAGGTGACTACAATTGCCCCCAAGATAGAAAATGAAATTTACTTGCTTAAAAGAAAATAATACATGGGTGTGAAACCATTTGTAATAAATTGAAATGACTCAAAGCATTAACCATGGGTGAAACCCCTACAAAAAGGTTAGTGTTTAGGTTGAAGTGAAATATGTACACCACATAAGTTGGCATTATTCCCAAAGAGGCCTCAAATTGCACACATTCTCCGCCTAGAGATGTGATATATGTATGAATGTAACTATTTTTGATGATTTGATCATAGTGTTTGAGTTGAAGTGAAATATGTACACCACATAAGTTGGCATTATTCCAAAGAGGCCTCAAATTACACGTAATTATCCACCTAGAAATGTGATATGTGTATGAATGTAACTATTTTTTTATAATTTGATCATTTGATAATGTTTGTAATTGTGTGTTTGCTTAATGTTTGACTTGGCCTTGAGGGCTTGTGATTCAAGAAGCTTGACTCTAGAACTTGGTTTGGAGTGCTTCAAACTGTGTGGGATTTGTTTATAATATGTGCTACTACTTTATAAATATTTAGGAGAGCTTGGTATGTTTTTGAGAGATATTTTATTATGGAGCTCTTGAAAGTGTCAGGTGAGTAAATGAGTGCATTTGACTTGCTTATAGGGTTGTATACTTATACTTTTAACATTAAAGCCAACCCATGAATAAATTAATGACCCTAAAAGATATCAAATTGAAAAATTAACCATTGGAAGGCTTTGGATGAAGCGCCAATTTTAGACCAATTTTTGGCAATTTGGTCCTTGTTTGGTAGTTTTGTCTAGGCAAGGAATGAAGTGTTGTAAAGTCTTGAGCATGGGAATTATAGTTGATCGGCAATTTGGACTAATGTGATATTATGTGTGAGTGGTTAAGTAGCGAATGAGGAGATAAGTTATAGCAATATGACTAAAAATATAACAATTAGACGTGGAACATGTGTATAAGTCTTTATTAGGGACTAAACCAATGTTGACACTACCCAATAATAAATTTCAAAATTTAGATGACTACATTCCCCCTTAAGATAGAAAATGAAATTTACTTGCTTAAAGGAAAAGAATACATGGGTGTGAAAACAAACTTTGTCTTATCTCAATTTTCTACTTGATTACTTGAGGTGGTTGCAAGATCCCAATGTGAAAACCTACAACACAGAGTGTATAATCATTGCCCATATAGAAAGAATTGAACTTTAACTCCATACCAAAATTGAATTTGAAAATTGAAAATTGAAAGATAACAAAGCATGAAAGGAATACATTTGGTTACCTTGTCGAGGGAGCATTTTTATGATTGAAGCACTTAGAGAGATGGATTAGAACCGTGATGTTATAGCATAAGGGTGATCAATCCCCAATTTGGAGAAGTAGACATAACCATGAAGGGAAATGGGTGTCCTAACATACCCATGAAGGGAATTGGGGGCCCAACACACCAAATAAAGGTTATCACAAGGCATCTAACTACCCCTCAAAGCCTTCTTGTGTGTGTGTGTGTGTGTGTGTGTGTGTGAGAGAGAGAGAGAGAGAGAGAGAGAGAGAGAGTATTAGAAGGTGTCTATCCCCCTCAAATCTTCCACCCATGGAACTACGTTACTACGGATGGATCTAGGTCCCAAATGTGTATAGTAATACAAACCATAAAGGAATGAATATGCATACCCACGTTGTGTATTATAACAAGTGAGAATATACCAAATCTATATAGTTGAATGGGAATGAAGCATACTCTTTCCCCCACACCATGCATTGTATAATTGTTTATGCTTCTAAGATACACAAAGTTGAAAGGGAATGAAGTACTCATGCCCCCACATTATGTACCAAAATGTAGTAAAATCTACCATGACCTATGCAATCTATCCCTAAATATATATCAAAACACTTTAAAATGATGTATGTTCTAGGAAATTCTAAATTTGTTACCATAAATTTACCTAGGATGGTCTTGTTTGGTTTAGAAGGTAACATTTCACGCTTATATCCCCGTTGGATGGTTTTGTCCTAACTAAAGTTTTGTAGATGATTTATGTTTGTTCATATACTCTATTCCAATGTATTATATATTCTATAATCTATTTGTGCATGTAAATTTCAAGTAATATTCATTTGATAACCTCGTTAAATATCCCCTTTTCGAGGTGTAGTGAGATATTATGTAGATTGTTTGCCCTCAAAAGAATTGAAGTGTGTCTATGTTAGATGTGGCATATAGCTATCATTATATCTCACAGAAAATGTTTGTCGGTGACCACCATATAGAACCAAGCCCTACAAAAGAGTGTATGGTAGAAATCATGACACAAAGAGATAAAAAGCATACAAACATACAAGCATAAAAGCATGTAAGACTACAAGTACAACAATACATGTCACATACACACCATATAAAATACTAAGAGATGCATACAGGGGCACAATAGTGTCACACACATAAGCGGGTCGTAAGACCATATAAGAAAAGGAAACTAAGGCTACAAAAAAGGGACACTTGGGTGTCAAATACACATGGAAATGGCCAAAGAATACATACATAAGACAAGTAAGCAAACAAATGTGTGATGATGAAAAGTAGACAATAGCCAATAGGTGCATGGAATAAGATATATTAGTCCTGCACAATCCACATGTATTAGTCCCAAAAATTTGAATAGATATCTATCACAAGAAATATTATAATCATAACGAGAATGTGAAAAACACTATGTATCAAACAATAACACCTAATAGTGTAAAGATGCCCCCAAATTTTCACGATTATTGGGAAAGAGGAAAGATCCAACATTTGTAAGCCTCGTAGAGTCACATGTTTCATGTATCATGTGCATATACCTTGTGAAACACACATTTGTAAAGAATATAGAATATGTTATCTATCAAACCATATGATAAACAACATGTAAAGTAGATAACTAATAGATCAAGTTATGTTTAAGTCCTAATTTTGTATTTTTGAAAAATGTGAATGTTTGGATTAAGAGACGAGATCTAAAGTGAAAGATGGGGAGTTTCCAAACCAATGAAACCCTATTGAGATGCATATTGATGTGGTCGGCTCAATCTATGAAATATATTTACACGAGATATGACAATTTCAGCAAAGCATGGAGAGCATGCACGTAACCGACAATCCTTGATCACACGCCTTAGTTGGACTACTTGTAAAAAGAGTTGTTTGTTAAAAGTAATGCATTTATGCATTACCCGAATGTTTAATGCAAGATAATGTGATCCAAGAGAAGCATTGTGTAGGATTATTTAATCACTTTAGTATTAAAGAGACCTTGACATGTCTATGTCAAAAGTATTATTGGCCACAAATGGTTATAGATGCATGTAGATATGTACAAAGATACAAAAAAACAATTTCCAAAAGAGAAGAGTTAGAATGTAGGACGTTATCAACTAATACCAACAAAATAGATATTGGGAGCAATTGATTATGGATTTCATTATGCATTTTTAGAATGCAAAAGAGTCATGATTCTATCTTTTACATTGATGATAGATCTTCTAAAATGTTTTGGTTTATTGCTTTTTAAAATACTAGTGATGTTATGAATATACATCACTTGGTTTTAGGAATTTTTTTAGATGACATGGAATACCATGTAGTATTGTGTTATATAGAGACACTAAGATTATGTGTGATTTATGGTATATATTATGAAATAATTTGAACACAAAGTTACAATTTCTTTTTATGTGTCACTTATGGATGGATGACCGAAGAAGGTTGTAATAGGAGCCTTAATAATTTGTTGTAATGTATAAGGATAAGGAATTGACATGGGATTCGGTCCTTAAATTGGTTGATATTGTGTATAATAACTCTATAAATGAGTGTATTGGGAAGTTTCCTTTCTAGATAATTTATGGATTAATTCCAAGAGTTGTGAAATTGTGTCACATTTAAAAAGAGAAAGGGAGAAGTGAAGAAGCATAAGACTTCATGTCATACATGAAGGATGTGCGCCAATAAGTGTGTATGCAAATCGAGAAGATCAACACATAATGTAAGAAGAACAAAAATATTAGAAGAAGAGAAAAATATTTTAAAGTGGGAGACATTATTCCTACACATGTATGGAAATAGAGGTTTCGAAGAGGGGTCATATGATAATTTTAAGTGGAATAATATTAGACCGTGTAAATTTCTGAGGACATTTGTGTTAAATGCATATGAGATAGAGTTTCCATATGGGATAAACATTTCATATTTCTTTAATGTTGTGGATTCGTACCCATATTGTGAGGGGTAAACAAGTAATGAAGCGAGACGGTGTCAAACTAGGTTGGATGCACCAACTACCATTATAAGTGTGTGAAGAATTGAAGACATTTTGGATATATACTTATCAAATACAACAAGCGAAAGGAATATAAATAATATATGGTAAAATGGAAAGGTAGAGAATTTAAGGATGCATCACAACTTAATGCACCTAAGATTGTTAAATTTATTTAATCCATTGAAGACCTCATGAAGCATGTATTAATAAGATCTCATGTTTATTATTACCCAAGTTATCTGATGTAGGGACATCGAGGTTCACTTGTAATATTGCATCACCAAGGAATAAAGTTAAAAGAATAAAAAAATGTACAATCTTGCCTAGCTTTTTCTAACCTTGCATAATCTTCACATTTTGTTGTTTGGAATAAAGGAAACAAGGCATGAAGAAATTTATATTTTTGTGTTGTCATGGAGTTTTGTTAGGAGAATTTTGTTAAAGACGATGTGTAAGTGCAAACACACATTATTTTAAAAATTTGATCCTTACAAATATTATGCACTTTTTTTCCTTTTTGGATGATTGTTCTTTTGTGCATAAGTCGACAAAGCATTGAATTTTTGCACCTTCATGAATTTTGTGTTCTTTTGTGTGCATGTAAACATTGACACAATTATAGCTTGAACATGGGCACCTTGATCCATTTTCTTTGTGACTAGGTATGTTTTGATCAAAATGATATGCCCCTATGATTTACTACCTACAATCTAGATGAGTTGAATTGACATAAATTTGATCAAGTTAAGGAATATTTGTGAACTTTAAAAATATTTTTATTTTTCTTGCACTATTTTATAAACAGAGGGAGTAATGGACGTAAGAAACATGGTACAAGGAAGCTCAAATGTCATACGATCCCAAGAGATCAATAAAGCCATAATAGTGGATTGAGAACTAATCAAACACCTATACAAAAAAGTATCTTAATTATATTGTATTATAAAGCTTGATTTTCCAAGGATCCTATTTTGGTTCAATTAAAGTCTTGCATGTTACAAGCATAGTTAGGCTAAAGTCCTCGAGAGTTACATCCTCTATTTGATGTTGTAAAGTATATCATAAGAATATTAGTTTATGGTGTAGAGTATATCATAAGACTATTGTAAAATGGGGATGTATTGCATCTAAATATATAATCTTATCCTCGTTGATTGAAAGAAGAATCTTTTGTTTCTTATAAGTTACGTAGTCTCGATCTTTCTTAGGTGAGGTTCCATCTTTGAAAACATGTAGCCTGCATAGTCTAAGGTATATCTTACTCAACACCCTAACCACAATGTTGCATCAATCTCATTATACTCCTTACTTAGTTCCTTGTCCCACACTCGAGTTTTTGGCACATAAGTAATGCCAAACACTTCGAGCACTTCCTTCTCGTCACTGTGAACCCAAAAATGGGTCAAATTGTGTTTTAAAATGACTTTTACTTATTTTAGATTTAGGGACTTCATTTGTTTCGGCTACTTTAACGCCTTTAATGTGCACAAGAGGATTATGTTTCCATGTGGTTGGGCTAATATTTAGTTTTCGAGAAAGACGAAACCTTCATAATCAATTTATAGTAAAGTTATAGCGTTTGGAGAAAATGTTTATAAAAGAATTTAGGCTTTTGTATTCCATAACATTGGAAGAAGGTTTTTAGATACAATCTGCATAGAATTTTATTTCCAATTTTTTTAGATCACATTGGGAAATCCATCGTCAAGATGTTGTAATATCCCTCTTTTTTGAGATACCTTGTTGTCTTATATATTTTGATTATGTTATTGATTTGAGTTGTAGTAGGCAAAAATAAACAATGTTATTAGTTATTGTTAGCAATTTAACTTACCCTGAAAGATAAGTCAAATGAGGTCGGACAATTTTTTTAAGAAATCCCTTGTACAATGAATTTCCAAGTCTTAGAGTCTAATTGTTAGATTTCGGATTTTGGAATTTTCATTTTAGAAGTTTTTTTGAAGTCTGAAAGTCTGAATTTCAGACTTTCGGGTTTTCAGAATTTGGAGTTTTCTTTCGAACATTTGGTGTTTTGGTTTCATTTTTAAATCTCCGAAATTCTGAATTTTCATCACCAATTCACATTTTGTTTCCAATTTCCCCGAAGTCCAAAATCCCGAATTTCTAAATTTTCAAACTTTCGGGTTTTCGGTTTCGAACTTCAGAGTTTTTCCTGAGCATTTATTTCTTCACCAACCCCGTACGGATCGGATTTTCACCATAAATGTCAGGGTTTTCTATTTAAACTCGATTTTCTACGGTCATTTTCACCTGACAAATATCTCTGACATCCCCTTTTCTTGTCCTTTTCGACATCCTTTTTCAAGGTATGTTATTTTTGTTATTTCTTTTTGGTTTTAGATTTTCTTTTTGTTCTCGTCTTCCCGTTTTCTTTCCTTTTTGTTTCTTCGTGTGTTTTTCAAATAATGGACTTCCCATTCACCATGTTTTCATTTTTGAGTTATCTCCAGTTTTTCAGGTTATTCACAAAATCATCTCGAGGTAGATCTCAAGTTTTGCAGAGTTGCTAGTTTGTCTTTTTTGGAGAAAGTGTTTTCGAAAATCTCTTCAGAGAAAATCACTACGGGACTTTGGAGAAAATCATTTCAGAGAAAGCATTTTCGGAAAATTTCTTCGAAGAAAATCACTTGAGTTTCGGGGAAACTCACTTGAAATTTCCATTTCGAGAGGTTTTCATTTCAGAATTTCGAATATTCTCATTTTGAAGCTTTCTTTCGACGATTTTATTTTCAGATTTTTAGAACTTGGCGTTTTAGACTTTCGGAGATTGTGACTTCGGAGATTTATTTTAGAGATTTTCATCCCGAAATTTGAAGTTTTTCCTTCTTTGGCTTCCAAAATCCAGAACTTCATGTCTACTTCTACTTCAAAAGGGAAAGAGAAGATGAAATATTCATTCCTTGGAGTTGCTCCTCAGTCTTGCCTATCGTCTGATCTAGGAAACATAGGGGATACTTGAATTAGGATAGATTGACTTCCCAGATTTCTGGAGCAGAGTAAAGGCTCCTAACAAAAAGCCATGGATGTAGGCAATTTATGACAGTGGACTTGTCCTTGTGGCTAGTTTTCCTGCTTCAATGCATTGTCCTGAATTTGTTCTAGTTGTAGCTACCCACTTCGATGCAAATTCTATGTTGGTTAAAGATGACGATGATAAGGTGGTCATTCACCTAGATCCTGATTTCTTTGAAGATCTTCTCAGGCTACCTGACATTCAAGACTACGCCACTATTTCACCCGAAATCGTAGTAGAACATTGGAACAAGGATGTTGATTCATGTACAAAGATTGTCATGAAAAGCTACTTGGCCAAGAGCATGGCCAAGTTGCCAAAAACCTTATACATGACAGACTTCATCCAGGAAGTCAATGACATAATCATACTACTAAGCCGAGTTTTAGGCCTCCCATCTAGCCAAGGAATTCCAAGAGTGGATGTTTTTATACATTGCCACTATCAAGAAGAACAAGGAGCTTATCAGGTGGGGAGAGCATATCAATAGCTCCATCTGCTATCAGTTGGGCAGAGTGTCAACCACTAAATCCTTTTACATGACATCATTCCTGGTCTACGCTGCCACTGCCATGGGAGATTTTTCTAGACTAAATACCAAGGGCGTTCGGAGCACATCCCAGATTTATGACTTCTACCCCCAGCTCACTCTGAGTGAGGGATGCAAGCACTTTCAAGGGTCAGTGATGCTTTCTTCGCAGTCATCCTCTACCACTTTGACAAAGAGTTGTACAATCGGAGAATTTCTAATGAAGCCTTCAAAGAAGTACGGGAATGGGGAGCCATCTATCTCCAATTTCCCACTTTCACCTACATTCGAATTTTGGGTTTCGTTGGTGCCCCTAGCAAATTGCCAAGGTGTCCTACGAGACAAATGGGTTCTACTGGAGCTGGTTCGGCAACTGTTGGATTACCATCAGATCCAAAACAAGTGCCACAAGGTAGGAGTGCATTTTCTGATTTCGATTGGCAGGTACACTTGTCTAAACATTCACAAAGCCAAGAATGTCGACGCAGAGATGGTGAGGTAACCCTACGGACTTTTCATCCAAGAACCAACTTCGACTACTTGGGAAAGTTCAGCGAGACAAGACGTTCAACTTCCCATACATCTCAACTAGAAGACATCTGGATTCATTGTCGGATGAGTATATCATCCGACAAAGAGATTATGAAAGATTGGACGTAGATGAAATTCACCAGTATGGGATAGCTGAGATCCCGACAGATTTGTAAGATGACGGTGAAGTATTGGATGAAGCATATAAGATCAAGATGTTGCCAATCAACCACTTCCATGGATCGATTGGTATCAAGAGGAATGCTCCAATACAAAAGATAGAGCGGGTCCCATTCTTCAAAGGACCTACAGGTGGTTGGCTACTTTTGGGATCAAACCCAAAGGAGTTGAGCAAGTTACAAATACAACAGCCCCACCAGTCCTAAACCCAACAGCACCCACAAAGGGAAAGCGGTCGACTCAGAAGACCCCCACAGTACCAAGGAAAATTTCATTTGTTGTTGGAAGTTCATCTCTTCCTCAAACTCTTGTTTCTCAGGAAACACCTATAGCCAAGACTAAGCTGGTGGATGTGATTGTGGTCAACGATTCTCCTGATTGTTCACAAGGTCCATCACTTCCTTCTTCTCTTCCATCGTCCCTTCCTCTATCAGTTCCCCCCTTCTACTAGCATTTCATCTTTCCCATCTCCTTCTATGGCCCAAGTATTCTCATCCCTTCCAGCTCTCTCGGTTGGAGAGAATATTGGATCACCCTTCCCTCCTCCATTTCCTTTATCACTTCCTTTTTCTGCCATTCCATCTTCCAATATCACTTCCTTTTCCTGCCATTCCATCTTCCAATACCGTTGTATCAATTCCCACTGCTGTGTTAACATCCACCCCATCCATCATTGCCACTTCTATCTAGACACCCATGAATGTTCCCAGTACCCTTGCCTCAACTCAGACCTTAAGTATCACATCTACCGCTCCATCTTCTTCATTATCAACTATTCTAGAGTGGCTATTCAGGCAGACCCCCAAGCAGAAAAAGAAGGTGCCTCTAGGAGATGTCATGGATCTCAACGCATCTTGGAGCAAACACCCAAAAGATAGGCCAAGAGACCAAGGACCATGTCAAATCTGATAGTAAATTCATCCGAGAGAATGGGTGATAGAGGTCGCTACTCCTACTGAGGGAAAAACCAAGGAAACAATCATGGCTGCAGATTATCAGATTTCTAGATTTTCATTGGGAAAGGCCACTCATGAGGGGGCCAAACAAGATGTTCACACTGCTCTGGGGCCCCGATGGCAAAATATGACAAGGATAAAGCTACAAAGATGAGCTAAAGGCTAAGGTCAAACAACTCACATCTTTGTTACAGAGAGTTACACAACCCATTTCATCTACTGAGTCCTCATCTACTACGGCCTTAGCAGTTTCAGCTTCTATTGATGACTTCTCTTATCACGAGCTTGAGAAACTTGGCCAGAAAGGGAGATCAGTAAATGGGTGGATTGAATGAATACTACAGGAAGCAAATCCTTTGATCAAGGAAGTTATGGAAATCTATAATGATTTGCAGGATGCAAGGATAACTATTCAGAAGATGGATGAGGCTTTCTCTGAGGAAAGCAACAATCTAAATCTGAATCTAGCAACATGGGAAGAGGTTAGGGCAGTGGATTCTGACTTGCTTCTTCAAGAAGGGGTGATTGATGATGCCTCAAAGTTGTTTGAATATCAAAAGGCTATGGAGTTCAGGTGCCAGGTGTTACAAGACTTGATTAAAAAGTTGGACGACAAGCGATTAGAAATCACAGACGCCTTGAATGACATATTAGAAGAATTTGATATTGCTCATTGTAAATTCTTCAATGAGAGTATCGATGCCCTCCTTGAAGAACAGATTCAAGAAAACTTCAAAGACTTGGTGAAGCGGGATGATGATGTCACAAGAACTTTCAATTCTGATTCCATTGATAGAATGGTCTTGTGCCAGAACTTCATAGGAAGGATGTCCAAGGTCATTTTCAAGCTGAAAAGAATACCAACCTGAATTACCAGAGAGATTGAGATAATAGACGTAGTAAGTCACTATGCATGTGGACCTGAAGATGAAGAAATCTAGGGAATAATCAAACATTTTTTCGAATACAATCAAAGACTGGCTGATATGGAAGGAAAGCCAGGAGGAGTTCAAAAAAATGAACAAGTTACAGAGCCAAATCAGGATTGAGTGGCCATGGAAGGACAAATTCGAGCTCCAGATCGGTCAAAGTTGCAGGGTTGACTTGGTCAAACCCTTGCAACAGTTTTGCTATTTTCATGGGAGCTTGTTCCCTTAATTTACATTTCTATTTTTAGTAAAATGTTAGTTAAGGGCCCAACTATAATGGCTCAGCCTAAGGAACTTATAAATAGATGAATGCTTAGAGTTCATGGATATACAATTTCGAGATTTTGGTGATTTTACTCTTCAAGCTTGGAAGAGTATTTTCAGATATTTGTGAAGTCCCTTTTAATTTTATTCAGAATTACACTTTGCCATTTGAAAGTTTGAATCACTGTGTGAAATAATTATTTATTACATGCTTTGTGAATGTGATTCCTTAGTATGTTTGAGTAACTTGCCTTTACTTCAGATTATTTACTATATGCCAAGATAAAGTGATGTGGTTATTTTCTCTTCAGCTTTGTGATTGTACTTTTCCTGTTGTTGATTAGAAGTTACGTTATCTTTATTTTGCGTAAAGTGGGTGCTTAAGATGTGCTTGTGTTAATTTTTCCAATAAAGTTATCTGTGTATCTGAACCAAATCATGTCCTTTCTCTTTTGTATAAGTTTAACAAAGGAACATGTGTTTCTAGTTTGTGGTACTCATACCCTTTCTAGTTACAATAGGTGAAAGTGATTTAGGATGCTAGCATCTCACTCACAATAACCCTTCCAAAAGTTGAACATCCCTACTCTTTGGTGCATCACCACTTCTAGTTTAGGATTTATTTCTTTGTAATTTCTCCTTAATCCCATGAAGAGTTAGAGCATCTAGTTTAAACAAAGGAAGTCACTTCTCTCCGAGGTTCATCTCTATTCTAAGTCCCACAACTTGAGAGATGATCCCATGTGTCACTATCACACCGAATGTCATGATTCATTTTCAGGCCATTAGGAGGGTGCAGTGATTTTGTGACAACAGCTTATTATTATTATTATTTTTTGACTTGGAAATTTATTGAGATATTTATGTATGGGAAATATTTAAATATTCATGTGTTGAAATAATTGGATATGTTTGTACAAATGGACATATGCATTTTAATTCAAATTTAGTATCAATGTCTTAGTAATTTTAATATTGGAGTACTTTTCATTAGTACAAAAATAAATTGTATTTGGTTTATTTATCTTAGTAGATGTTATTGATATTTTATGGTCGATGAGTGTAATCAAAAGTTATAGATGTTGAGGACAACCATGGTTAGGTCATGAATCTTGGAATGTACTAAAGTTGTTGTGTAGACCATGTGGCGCAAGCCTAAGTGATTCTAGATTCCACTTTTGGATTATTTTGTTGAGTGATATTCTTTGCTAGTGTTTTAGTTTTCACATGTTGAGTTGGAAATTGCATGCACTTTAATTAGTTTTATATTTAGAATTCATCTTCATGACAATAAAGATAGTAGCACGAGATAGTCAAATAAGAGACCTTGTGGTTTGTGATGAAAGCGTCATATAAGAGACTTATTCACCCTAACTTTAGTCGTTTGATTTAAACTTAGGGGATCTTCATGGATCAACCGCCTAATTTGAAAATGGAACCTTATTGTAGTATCAAAAGTAGGGTTTTTATCTAATTGAGATGTATACTTGTGTTGGTTATGATCTAGATCAAAAATATAGAAATATTGTAAATACATAGATACCAAAACATGTATTGATCATATATTGGATTATAAAAACTATTGAAAGTTGATAAATTATAGTACAAGTTACTTTTGGAGATGATTGTACCAATTTACTAGTTCTATATGTGAATCAAATGAGTGTGACAACAAATCTAGGTAGTGTAGGACACAAACTATCTATGTGTAAATTATGAGGATCTAAAACTATACGTGCGGAAGAACCAACATTCTTGAGTAGAATTGCTTTGGAAGGTTTTGACTTGTTTGGCTCATTTTATCCTCTATTAAATTATAATAATAATTAGCTTTGGTACATAGATTTTGTATATTATGGGTTTATTTTACTCATTTTAACACACTCATAATTTTGTAAGAAATTAGGGATTCTTCATCTTCAAAACCATAACTCTCTTGAATAACTTAAAAAGGTGTTAGTCTAATTTGGATGGATTCACCTATGATTTAAAGAAATTTAAATCTTTATTAAAGGACCGAGATCAAATGAATATAACAATGACAAACAAGATCTAGCATGCAAATTACAAACAAGTGTGTAAGATAGGAGTTCAAAGTGACTTAGCTTGTATAAAGATAATTGGGATGATTCTAGGCCAAAAACAAGTTGGAAAGATTGGATCTGCTATTTGCAAGTTTTTCTAAGAACTAGGATCCAAACATCTTCGAGATGGGAGCCCTCAAATGTGGACAGGGACCACCAATCATTGGTGTCTAAACCAAGCACTAGTGTCCTCGCAAAGAACTTTACTTCTATTCTTTTTAGGGTTTGAACTTAGCTTCTTCCTTTCATTGTTTGTCACATCCAATTCATTGTAGAGTTCTGTGTCATACTTGTACTTACAAAATAAACCCTAGCTACCTGGAAAAGACTCAAACAAACATTATATGAAATAAATAATGCATATGGTTGAGTCAAATTTACCTCAACAAATACCCCAAGGTAATTATCACCGATTTTTCCACTACATTTCACTCTATGTAGTTCTTTTGTGTGTGTGATTTGAATTATGTCCCTTGAAGCTAGGTTTCCCTTGTGCCAGTTGCACCAAGATAGTGGGCTACAACTATTTTTCCCCAAGATGAATGTGTGAGATGGAATTCGAAATAGCCCTTCTTATGCAGTGAATAATGCAACCCCAAATGTAGTCCTTGAATGTTACTCCTTGCCCAAGTAGTAGATAGTAAGTATTAGCCCCCAATCACCCAGCCCCTAATGATAGTAAGTAAGTCATGTATATATATGATTCCATTGTTTGAATTTTGTCATTAACAATAAGAAAAGATGACCCAAAGTAATAAGAAATATTTTAGAAAAGGTACCAAATGATGTTAGATTTGTGACAATCAGAAAAGGAGGAAAATGACAAAAACACCCAAGTGGACAAGTAACACATGGGGCACTCATGTCGATAATGGGCGGTAGTGTATGCAGGATGTTCGGAAGATATAATAGTCAATACAGAGTTGAGTCACATGTCATCTAGTGTCCAAAAGTAAAGTGATCATTCCGAAAAGAAAACGAAGTGTGTGGGAAAGATAAAAGTAATGAAAGAGTAAAACAAGTGTTTTTAATGTCTAGTCTTCTCACTTTAGGAATCATGCATATAAAGATATACATAGAAACTGATGTAAGTAGAAAGTGTGTTTTTGTGACTATATTTGCCCCCACTTTATGTTGGTGAATGAATATTTGGTAGCATAAAGTAGATAAGAAGAGCATACCTTGTGGAGAGCCGAAGGGAGTTGTAATTGATAGCATGTCAAATGAGGAATGTGCTTGATACCATGTTGAATGGAGAGTATGAATTGTGTATTATGGAATCTACAAGAGGATAAAGTTCTTAGAGGTGACCTTTGCATGCATAGTATAAGTGATGTATGTGTGTGTTCTTTGGATATTTTCTTTGTCGGAGCATCTTGTGATTGAGATTATTCCTTGTTCCATTTATTTGTTTCCCTTTTTTCTAAGTAAGGTCGGACATGCAAAATAAAATAAGTATAGTCAATGCTCATGGTAAATGAAATTGAACTTTAACTTAGTACATGTCAAAATAGAAAATGCGCATTAAAAAATAAGTGAATCAATGATATAATACACACGTGTGTCATGAGAGAAGAGATATCATTATTCTTGTATATTTAATTCCTTAGAGATGGTTAGAATAATACTAAGGATTTGGGCATCCTGTAGCCAAACTGCGGATTTGAGCATCATGTCGCTAAACTAAAATTTGAGTGTCCTGCCACCAAAGGAAGAGTATTGGGAGAGTGGTCAAGTTTTCCTCCAACCCTTAACACTTCCCCATGAATAAGTGCCACTGTAGATGGTCACAAACCCAATAAAAACTGGTCATCGAGAAATATGAAGTAATAATTTTCATTGTGCAAAGTGTGTAATGTGCCACTGATTTTGTTTCTATTATTTCTAAGAGTAACCTTGTAACCGAGCATGTGTTGTTGGAAATTGGAAAATACTTTCACTAAGAACCTATTGATTTTGTGTTGTAGTTGTTTACCCCTTTAAGACAAGAACACCCGGGTGGGACACTAGCACCCATCGTTCTTTGTCATGCATTGGGTGCTTCTATCCCGCACTAATTTTAGGCACAATTATGATTCTAAACCTGTTTATTATCTCTCGTTTATCCTAATTTTGTTTTTACCATTTTGTGTCAGTGCAGTGAACTGTTAAGAGGGTGAAATAGTCACCCAATTATAGCCCCCACTCATTTGGGGCATGTAAGATGAAAAAAGGCAAACATGGCCCAAACGAGAAATTTTGAAATTGATGTGCACACTTGAAATAAAACTCCTACAAGGGGAATAGGGAATATGCATGGTAACAATCATGACATATGCAAACAATGGGAAAAATGATAGCCAAAATTTTTATCCACCGTAGAGACTAAATCATTCACTTTGGGTATCTATCTAGTCCTAATCACATACTACTATTTATATGATTCCTCGGTGAGAAAATTCCTAATTGATCACTATCTTTGGCCACTTTGCTTGCTTTCTGTTTCATTTTTTGGTCTTATACTCCTTCTCACCCAGTTTTTCTTTTCATACTTTCGCATTTATCACTTTAGACACTAAGCACCTGCGAGGATGTCAGTGCCCAAGCAACCTTGACCTCTTTGTGCTTTGCTCGCATCTTTTGGATAATTTCTAGCCATTTGGACATCTTGCTTTTTACTAGTCAACATTTTAGCGGTTAACTGCGAAAGTTGGAGCAAGGGAATAATATAAATATAAAGTTATGTGGCAATAACAAAGGACCAAGCACTAAGCATTTACTATCTCCAACTAAGGTTGCATCTAAAGGCATTTACAAGAACATTCAAACATCCATCTAGCATCCACATAAGGGCAAGGGACTGCATTCTTCTGCATACACTTCATAGGAGGGGAAGTTTATTTTTCCATGCAAACATCTATCTACATTTTCTACATCTAGCTATTACTCGCTATCAAGTGTGACATGCACAAGATCCACCTAGAAACAATTTCTTCACACACACACACACACGAACTACATGGGTCAGAATGTAGTAAAATGCTTAGTCATAAGCTCACTTCATTGACACAATCGAGGACAGTCCAACCTCCCATTTTGCATCTTTTGTTTTTAGGATTTGATGTGGTTTGGGGTTTCTGCAGTGCTTCTTTCTTATTGCAAGTTTCAGTGAATAACAATGAAGTACAACGACATACAAGTGATCAAAGGAGACAACCAGTGAACATCTTGCAACCCTATAAAATTGGGTTTCAAAGTTTCTGAGTAGTCACATGCACCCAAACAGTCTCTAGTGCCCCTTGATTTAATAAAATTGTAATATATTTTATTAAAAATAAAAAAATTACAACTATGATAAATGACATATACGAGAATATGAATGTTACACACATTATTTGATTTTATAAATAAAAGGAAATAAGAAGGATAAGGGAAACTACTCACCCGAATTAGACTTACCTCGCATCAATTTGGAACTAAATAGAGTGATGGAATAGTGGGGCGAGTGTTGTAATGAACCTTAGGAAATTGCAACAAGGGCATATCGAGTCGATTGGGGCGCTGGAGAGTGATATAGGCACTTGTGCATTCCCTGGTCTAAAATCTAGGCACTGCAGTCCGAAGATAGCTCGGAATCATGTCTTGATATGATCGTTAGGTCTTCACAATACTTTTCCTTTGGGCAAATGGATGTCGCGCTTGCTTCATTGATGTCTCCACAAATCTCTAATGAAGAATTACCTACAAAACCCCACAAAACATCAAACCCTAAAAAAGAAAGATGCAAATGAAGGGGTTAGACCATCCTCAGCTACCAAATGGATAGACTTATGATTGAGAATTGTACTACATCTCAAACCCAATGTAGTTCTATGTGCTTGTGTGTGTAATAATGTGCCTAGGTTTCCCTAGCACCAATGACACATATATATCAGAAAATAACTAGATGTAAAAATGCAAAATGGTAGATAGAATAAAATGAATACAACCCTTCCTATGCAGTGTGTGTCACATAATAGTGCCCAAATGTAGTCCCTAAATGACGAATAATTTTCTTAAGCAAGATCCATATATAAAACAACATACTTGGCGGTGTAATAATAATAGTAAGTGTGAAATTTTGTGACTACATTCTCCCCACTTTATGTCGGCAAGTGAAAGCTTGGTAATGTAAAGTAGTTAGAGATGTGTACCTAAGAGAGATCCGGAGAAGCCCATGTTGTAGAAGAACATGTAAATATGGTAGAAGAGTGTGTCAATTGTAAACATATAACGTGATGAACCATGGATCAATGTGTTGATCCATGTAGCTTAGTGAGAGATGTAAAATCGTGATGAAGTGCACTAAATAAGAGTGATGATTGTAATGTTAAATGATTAATTATTTCAAATGTTGTATGATGACGATGTGATGGGGTAAGGAGTGATCAGTTCCCAACCCAATTATGTGTGTATGAAAAACTGATGGATTTGGGCGTCTTGCCGCTAGAGGAAGAGTGTAGGGAGAAAGGTGCATTATTCTTTAACATTTAACTAGATCCTCAGAAGATCTAGTTCTTTGTAAACAAAAACAAATCAAATTTTCAGAGATTTTGGATCCAAATATTTTGATCAAACGTGCTGACCCATATAGGAGTAGTATAGGAAAGGCAATGACGTCTCATTGTCCCCACTCCAAGGGTTTCACCGTAATGTATGGTTGCTTCCAAGTTAGGTCATCTGGAAGCAACCACAAAATGTAGAATAATTTCCCAGGTTAGGTCATCTGGGAAAGTAACAGAGTGTAACTCCCAAGTTAGGTCATCTGGGAGGCTAAATATGTTGTATTGTGTCGATTGAATAGTATAATTTTGATTGTTAGAGACTTGAACATATTGATTGGTTGATTGATTGTTTGTTTTGATTGTTTTACTCATAGAGATATTTTATGCTTGTTGCCCCCAGGTTAGGTCATTAGGGGGAATCGATAGAAAATGATGAAATATCGCATGGTATATTAGTAAATGTTTGAAAATGACAAATTAGAAGTCTTTACAAATCGTGTAGTGGTGTAAGGGTAATTATAGAATGACCCCAATTATATGCCCCCTTTGATGAAAGGGGAAGTGATAACGAACGAACATTGAGCAGTAAGCACAATAATAGATGGTGTGTGATAGATATTGTAAAAAGTGTGTAGATTGAGTGAAAGACAACGTTAAGGAGAAATAACATGTGCACCATAGTGTATGGTATGATGGTAGGAGAAATTCTGAAGAGAATTCCATGAGCGAGATAGAGATTGGAGAAAGAATGCTCAAGATATTAGCAAAATTATTGCGAGGTATATTAGTTGAGTAGTGCATGTAAAGTATGACAATAGTAGGATGAACAATGAAAAGTGACTATAAATAGTAAAGTGAAAAAGTGATCAGTCAACTCATTTGTCTTTTGTGCTAGTGTGAGAGTGATCTTTGAGTGTGTAAGGATGCTGCAAGTTAGAGCATCGCGACCTAGCCGATTTGAGATGGTAGTGACTTTCGTGGCATCACATAGAACAACGATGTTGGTAAGTGTGATTTTTTTCTGAAAAATGCATGTGTTGTAGTCATTTTTGGGGAATTTTAGTAAATTTATGATTTTTGTTTTTCTAGGTGTTTTGGACCTAGACAAGAGCGGTGAAGGCACTAATGACCTTCAGGACAAGAACGCCCAGACCTAGGCACTAGTGTCCTACTCCTACAGCCGTCCCAGTCCTAATTTTGGGCGCCCATGTCCAAAAAGTTTGATTTCTATCCTTAGCGATGTAAATGTGAAATTTGATGTGGATTGATGTTGTAAATGTTTATGTTTGCCTATATATAGTGTTCTAATGTGTTGTTTATTGCTTTTCTTGTGGTGTGCAGAGGGATATCCATTCGAGGGAGTTCCGTGGTGGTCACCATTTGAGTACTTTTCTTGGGTTGGGTTTATCAGACGATGATTGGGAGGTTATGGACCATGTCGGCCTGCAACACATAGCAAGGATGGGGATGTGCCCCATAATATCCCATGTTGACAATGTTGTGCGAGAGATGGTGTGTGGACACTTGTACTTTTTGGTTGCTTACGTGTGAGATGATAGTCACACTAGAGGACGTATTTCGCATCTTTGCGATTACTAGTTGTTGGTGAGAGGGTACATGTCATGGTTATGGAGAATACAAAGAGACATATGAGGGTTACTTGGCGGTATTTTGTGGGGAATCGAGTTCTTACCGAGGCCCATATTAATTTGGATGTGATTTTGAGATTAGAGGTTCTGCAAGCGCAAGTTTATATCCATGGTTATAACATCTTCGATTGCAGTAGAGGGGAGGTGGCGTGGGCATCTTATATAAGATGCATGATATTTACCATCGATATAGGGGCTAGTACTAGGTATGTTTGGGCATGATGGGTGTTATCCCACCTATATAGGGATCTATACATATTTACACATGAGCAGCATGGAGGTGGGATTGGAGCTACTACATTACTACATGTATGGGCATACAAGTATATATCAGTATTGAGGCCAGTTGGTGGTCCGCGATTAGAGTGGGCTATGCCAAACATATTTTTTGGTAGAAAGATCAATGTATGTGGGTGGAAGATGGATACTGACACCTATAATGCACTGATAGATCTAATGGGGCCAGAGGCAGTGATATGGAGGCCATATCAAGATTATGGAGGATGGCTAGAGGATGCGGTAGAGTTATGATGCATACAGAAGAATGATGTGGTTGGAGGATTGACTACCAGGTGCACCTAAGTCGTTCCAGGTGGAGCGAGTATCTGGACAATTTGGTATAGCTCAAGACGTGGCCCAGAGCCATATGTGTGGTTACAAGCCATTAGAGCATCAAGGAGGGCTGCAGCTAGACCAAGGCCCACAGGGAGAGTAAGCACTACTACCTCCCAAGGCCGAGACGAGGCTGATGCGGCCATAGAGACTATATACAACAATGATGCGGGGTGTACAAGGCATACCATGCATGGTGGGAAACACATCGATGGGTGTTCTTGTTCCCATTATTTATGGATGCGGTGAGACTACCACATGGAGGAGGAGTGGAGGGGCAAGCAAATTCCCCAACAATGTAAGTGGCAATAATAGCGGAGCATGAGTATCTATATAGTTATGTTGTATGATTGGTTACTTTCTTATGTGATGGTTATGGTTGTCTAATGTGTTATTATATTGGTTATAGGTGACACATATTAGAACTTGATTGTGGACACTTTTGTCCGCACCTTGACGTAGAATGTATCAATTGACATACTTACGGATGAAGGGATGTTAGAGCGGGTGGACGACATTGTAGGCAAGCATGCCCATTTATTTGAGCCAGTGGTCGTAGCAACAACAACGTGTACCGTGCTACTAAGCAAGAGGGATGAGGCACACAAGGAGGAGATAACTCAACCAAAGTAGTAGCTTGTGGATAAGGTAAAGGAGATATGGACCACTCACATGAGTGAAAGCTAAAGGATATGATTCCCTTATCCTCTAATTGTTGCAATCGATCGTGAAGGGAAAAGTAATCATTATCCCTATGGCCATTAATGCGATGATAATTACAATATGGTCAATCATGTTGACATTGTAGAACGATGTTTTGGATGATGCTAGTTAGAATGTAAGCAAATTAAATGCTCACTAATCAAAACATGAATCACATCATGTGGTTGAGCATGATGAGATAAATGCAATGGATCACGCGAAACAAGTGTAGAAGATTGAGGTGTAGCAATTTGTTGCGGAGTAGGAGAGGAAGGATGTTTTTGTGATATAGTTGGTTATGTTTGTTTTACAGCGAGGAGGAGATGGAGATCATGTAGGATGCTCCACTTGACAATAATGGAGAAGAAGTTGATGGTGTAACAATAGTAACCATGGGTGGAGAATCTATAACATGTGTGGAAATGAGGTCTTGTTCTAGATCAATGACTCTATAACATATAAGTGTGAATGATTCATATGTGTTATATTGCAATCTTTTTTTAAGGTTGGAATCAAACCATGACAAAAGATAAATTTCTTTTCTAGATTGATAGGTTGAAAAAATAATTAGTACATACAAGCATTGAATTGTAAGATGTAATCCATGATAGGTTTTGTTTTGCCCTGATGTAAACTAGGTAGATGATCATAGGTAACTCTAGGGCCATTGTTGACGATAAAACGACTAAGGAAAGATTCTTCCATCTTTTGATATGTGCTAATAATAGATCCTAATAATGAGACGGGTATACCATTATAAAGCATCATATGTAAGACTATGTCGAAAGGCTTTAAACAATAATCAATCATTAGAATATGAAGCCATAGACATATGATAATGCTTGAGATGTAAGTAGGGGTTTCTAATGCCATCAAAACATGAAAAGGTAAGCATGATAAAATCCTTAGGAAACACCGAGTTACGAATCTTCTTAGGAGCGATATTGTCATGAAATGAATTGTTATCAATGAAAGCATAATAGGTTTTGCTTTCTAATGTGAGTGATTGAACCTGATATTGTAAGTGACCTACAACATGCATGAGAGACAAGATATCTTGCGAAGGAATAATAAAATATGGTAATAATGTGTTAAGCGGTTGTAGTTTTCCATTATGAGTAATCATAGGGCTATCGATAGGAGATGTAAGTGAATCGATGCTAAAGACACACTAAATATAGGTGCCAAAGAAGTAGTAGGTGATGCGGACATGGAACATCCATAAAAGCAAGAGGGACTAACATCAACAACATCCCTAGGAGATGGAGTATCATATGGAGATGCAATAAGAGGAGGAGATGAATTAATATATGGAGATGGAGTGATAAGAGAAGATGAATTAATAGATCGAGGTGAGTCATGCATAGTGGTAGATACGACCTCAGAAGAAAATGACAATGGATCGGGAGATTCACACTTAACAAAGATGTAAAGTATTAGACTAATGACTATCGATTGTTTCGTCGAAATCAGAGAGAGACTCATATATGACAATGCCATTAATTGGATCATCAACATAATGAAAATGAGAATGTGGAAAAGTATGTGATGTATCATGAGAAACATTATAAAAAATAGTAGAGGCATGACATGTAACTATATTAGTGGTCTCACTAGAAGGAGAATCGATATCCACATGTGTACTAGTATCAAGACAAAACATGAAATCAATAAGAGAGTCATCTAAAATTTCCTTGGAAATGTCAAAAGGAGGATCATGGCTAACTGTATAACAAGGTCGACAGTTAGAAAATCTAGTTGGATCTGAAACGATGCTAAAAGAAGAATTTTCAAAACTAGTACGTATATTGTACTCATTAGCCAAGAGTTGTTGAATATGACCGGCATAGTAGGATCGTGATATGAATCCTTAAGTTTAGCAATAATGGCCTCATCATAAATGGGATTGATGCTTAACATGAGGCATGATGAGCCGAGAAGGAGAAGAACTATCCTTAGCCATTAGGGTTGTAGTGGATCCTAGGGAAAAATGTTCTAATCTACGGGTTCACCAAAATGATTCAATAAAATTGTAATATATTTTTATTAAAAATCATAAATGTATAGATATGATAAATGACATATAAATGAAATATGAATGCTACACACTTTATTTGATTTTATAAATAAAAGGAAATAAGAAGGATAAAGGGAAAGTACTCACTTGAATTAGACTTACCTCGCGAGCGATCTAGAACTAAATAGAGTGATGGAATGACGGGATAAAGTGTCGTAACAAACCTCAATAAATTGTAGTGAGGAAGATCTAGACAAATTGGGGCACTTGGAGAGGGATAGGGGCACATGCGGGCGCTCTAGTCTCAAATCTGGGCACTCGGTTTGCAGGATAGCTTGGAATAAGGTATTCATATGATCGTTAGATATTCACAATGCTTCACCTTTGGGCAGATGGATGTCGCACTTGCTTTGTTGATGTCTCCACAAATCTCTAATGAATAATTACCTACAAAACCCCACACAAATCATCAAACCCTAAAAAATAAAGTTGCAAATGAAGGGTTTAGGCCAGTCCTCAACCGCCAAATGGACGGACTTACGGTAGTGTTGCACTACATCTTAGACCCAATGTAGTTCTATGTGTTTGTGTGTGCAATAATGTGCCTAGGTTTCCCTAGCACCAATGACGTAGAGATATCAAACAATAATTTGCATTTTTACATCGGTGCAGCGTACAACCCTTCCTATGCAGTGTGTGATGCATAATAGTGCCCAAATGTAGTCCCTTGCTCTATGTAGATAGCTATCCCTTGATAGTAATAGTCCACCCATAAGGTAGTATGTATGTTGTGTTTATATAGGGATCTCTTGTTCAAATTTTGACACTAATGACCCGACATGTCGACTAGTACCTAGGGAGATGAGAGGGAAAACCGTAAAGACCAACCTCGAATGTCTAAGAAAAAACCAAGTGTGATGGGGACTAGGGCATCTAGAAATCAGTCTTCTAGGTACCCACAGAATCCCTAATCCCTATCTATGCACCCTAGTTAAAGACTAGTGACAACATCGAGTGAGTAATGACAGATAAGACTCCCTGAGACCTGACAAAAACTGTGTGAATAAATGACAAATGTGTAAGAAAAAAAAATGACAAAGGACCAACAATATCGACGACTAGACAATGAAATGGGTCATTAGTGAAACTTTCTTACGCAAGATCCATATATAAAACAACATACTTGGCGGTGTAATAATAATAGTAAGTGCGTGATTTTGTGACTACACCCTTGACCTGCATAGGTGCCCTAGTCCCGGATTTATGACACTCTTGTATTTTCCTAGGTTCATGTGCGATGTTGTGAGTTCTGCTCCAACAGCTTTCTCGATTGGCATACCTTTGGGATTACTACAAATCAAGTAAGTCTTTTCATCCCTTCACTTGCAACTGGGTTTCATATTTACTAGCTTACTTGTTTGGGTCAAAAATTTGTACTTAATTGTTTATATCATTGTGTTGGTATATATTTAGATTGAACATATATTTATTTTAATATTTACTTAATCATTTGGTGAACCCCACTCATGATTGGTCTTTTGGATCCTTCTTTGGCATATCATATTCTCTATCATGGCTCCTAAGGTTCATCAAATCTCTTTGTCTCAATTACTTCAAATGCATTCACCTTGCAAAGAGGTTCTTCAAAAATCCCTAGACACCATGTATCTCCCTAGAGATATGTCACCCACTCAAGTGAGTGCTATTTTTGATCGTCTATATCTGATGAGTCTATTTGTCATATTCCTCCATCAAATCAACCCATCTTCGAGTCAATTCAAGCTTTACATTATTTATTTCAAGATAAATTTTAGGCTATGGAATCCACGATTACATCTCTAAAATATGAAATCCAACATCTTAAGGATGTTTCTCAAGCTCATGTTAGTTCTTCTTCTCATCCTCATTTTATGTCTTCTACATGTGCTCATATCAGTGAACCTCAAGTATTATCACTACCGAAACCTCTCAAGTTTGATCTCAATGCTAAGCAACAAGATATGCTTCTAGAGATCCTCACTCATCACTTGATCAGCTTGTCATCTACTTATTACTATCCTCCTTATCGTCTTGTAAAATATCAAGGATCATCCATATTACAATTACCATCAAATCAATGGACATAATGACAATGATGCCATGCTTTACAACAAAGAATCAAGCACTTTGAATGTCAAGGTTGTATCTCATTTATTTCACAACATTCTCACATTGTATGCACATCTTAAAATGTTACATCTAAATGGGCTCCTAAATCTTCTCCTTCTATGTCCAATGAGCATCATGCTACCACTTCTAATGTGCCTTCTTCGGTCAGTCAAGTGCCATCTATTCAACTCATTCCAAATAAGAAATCACCTCTCAAGGTTCGTCTTCCATCACCTCCTCCTACTAAGTCATCTACAACATTATCGAGTCAAACTAAGAAACCTCCTCTAAAGATTGGTACAAATCCTCCACCTCTTAAGTCTTCTATGACGTTACCAATTCCAAATAAGCAACCACCCACTATGCAAGACCAACAAAATCTAGCTAGCCTCTTTTGACTTCTGCTGCTCAAGGATCCTTCACCATCACCACTTCAATGTCCAATCACTTTTGTCAAGGAAACTACTCCTTACATTGATCCACTTAGTGTCATCAACTAGATCTCCATCACTTACATACTGGGGGCATCATAGCTTCTCCCCCTTGCATTGTTATCAAATGTCTCTATCATCCCATGCACTCGATGCTTTGCGCTTAATGTCTAATATCTCCTAAGCATCAATACAAACCACTTGATACAATTGTATCATCATTACCTGATGACGCACTCTTGTGCTTTGGTTCACACTTGACTGTTGAGGGCTCACTACATTTATGAACCTCACCTTACATCACATAACACATTTCACACTCAGTGCATTCACGACATGTATTTCTAACACACATTGATCATGACACACTTCCCTATAGTGCACACTCTAATTCCAAGGTTCATACTCAAATGTTTAGGGTCTCAATCTAAAATTAACCTCACTCACTCAATCGCTCACTCATTTACTTACTCGCTCTCTATGCTTTACACTTTGATGATCGTATCTTTCTAGTGCATTATTCAAACCATTTCCCAATGACGTACTCTTGTTCTATGGTTCATTATCGAATGTTGAGGGGGAATTTATAAATGAACCTCATCTCATGCATAATCATTCACATTCGCTCGGGGGGCACGTTGCTCTATCACACTCACTTTTCATTTCATTCCATCTCATTCATCCACAACATACTACATATCTTGGTTGCACATTGTTCTTGCTTACTTATTCTTGCATGTTACACTTTGATTACTATGTTAGCTAGATACATTATATGCCATTATCTTTTCTATACACACATGCACGTTCACTTGCCTTCTAGTTGTGATCATTGAAAGCTTTACATAGATCGATACACACAACATAGATGTTTGGTGCAATACTTATTACCAGTCCCACAACGGCTCCTGGGGGCATCCACTTTTGTATACACTACAAGTGTTATTGTTTCATTTTTCATAGCACACTACTATATCAAATTATACACACTTTGACATACTTTCTATCTTTCTAACATACTAACGGGTGCTTCATGTGCAACATTTGTCTTGCAGGAACTCTTTGCTACCATGGTTGTCTGATATCTTGCTTGTCACTGTTGTCATTGCATTCTATTGTATGCCATTATTTGTGGGCATTGCCCTTTGTTTTGTGTGCACACTGTATGCTTTTGGCCACTTCGGTCTTGATGGTCTTGTGATATCGTGAGTGATGTCCCATGTTTTCAACTAATTTTTCATGGTGTACATTATCTTCTTATTTGATAGCTTACATCTTGTCTTCTACATGCGTGTTTATCTTGTTTTCACTAACACTTGTTTTTCTAGCCACTTTGTTTGTGTGTGCCTTGGTTTATACCAAGCACACTCCCTCCCCATATAGGGATTCAATTTCAACACAACATACGATCCTCCTTTAGGCCACATTCTCCTTGTAACGTCACATGTACCCCAAACAAGGGGGCATCATCAAGTGAATTAGTCACCCCATATAGCGGTTTCACAATACAATTCAAATTGGTACAACATAGTATTCATCTCACCAACGACCTAGAATCTAACTAACTTGGGTCTTTAGTACAACACATACACCAACACCCAGACATAGACAATAGTGTTTGGGTGCCCCTAACCCTTCCTAGGCACCTGTGACCAGGGGGCGTTACACATCTCTTCTCAATCCAATATAATTTTTGGCAGTTTACACAATGAATTTTACAGGAAACACAATCCTTTAGCACTCGACATGTATGCATCACACCTTATTTTCTACGTTTATGTTGGATGGAAATGGATCAGATTTGTACACACCATTCGTAGTGGTGTTTCTTTTCGAGAAACAAGTGATCGAAAGGTTGGAGAATAACACTAGACCTTTCCCCATACACTTCTTTCGTGACTTGAAAACTGCAACTAGCGTGAGATTGCCCGAAAAAATTGATCTTCTACAACATCTTCAAGATCGTTTCTATCTCTTTCAGTCATTATAGATCAGGTACACATGTTCTTTTTTGCATTTTTACTTTCTTACATACTTCTTACATGTTTTTGATTTTGACTACTTGTTCGTTCTTCTCTTTTATAGGTACATCCTTATGGGAAGCAGTAGTCACATCAATCACATCAATCACACATCAAGTAACATCAATAATAGGTACAAACACGACATCTACACATACACTTTCACCATAGGGTCATCATCATCATTTTTACTTCCTCTTCTCTAGCTTCCACACTTCACATTTTTATCACTCCATGCTTTTCCTTGTCTCTTGACACACTTTTCCATCAATCTACATGGTTATTAGGTACACATTCTCTTATTTATTTCATGTTATTAAGCATTCACTCAACAACATAAAGTGGGGAAAATGTAGACACTAAATCACACACTTTGGGTATCTATCTAGTCTTGATCACATATTACTATTCATATTATTCCTAAGTGAGAAAAGTATTAATCAATCACTATCTTTGGACATATTTTCTTTCTTTCTATTTCATCTTTTGGTCTTATACTCATTCTGCCACAGTCTGTCTTTTCATACTTCGGTATTTCTCACTCTAGACACCAACGCCTAGGTGCCCCCTGTCCCCTCCCCTGGGTGTCCCTTACCTCTTTGTGTTTTGCTCGCATCTTTTGGGTCCTTTCTACTTGTTTAGGGATCTTAATTTTTACTAGTTGGCCTTTTAGTGGTTAATTATGAAATTGGAGCAAGGGAATCATATAAATATAAAGCTATGTGGCAATAATAAAGGACCAAGCACTAAGCATTTACTATCTCCACCTAAGGTTACATCCAAAGGCATTTACAAGAGCATTCAAACATCCATCTAACATCCACACAAGGTAAGGGACTACATTCTTTTGCATACACTTCATAGGAGGGGAAGTTCATTTTTCCATGCACACATCTATCTACATTTTCTACATCTAGTTATTGCTTGTTTTCATATCAAGTGTGAATGCGCACAAGAGCCACCTCTAACAATTTCTTGACACACATAGAACTACATGGGGTATGCAATGTAGTGCAACAATTGATCGTAAGCTCACTTCATTGACAGTTGAGGACAGTATGACCTCCCATTTTGCCTCTTTCTTTTTAGGAATTGATGTAGTTTGGGGTTTTGTAGGTGCTTCTTTCTTATTGCATGTTTCAAGAGAATAATAATGAAGTGCAAGGTGACATATAGGTGATCAAAGGTGATAACCAATGAACATCTTGCACCTTATAAATTTGGGTTTCATGACTTCTAAGCGATCACGGGGCACATAATAGGTCTTTGGTACCCTTGACGCCCTTGACCCTCGCATAGGTGCCCTAGTCCTAGTCCTAGCATTTTCGACACTCTTAATTTTTGGGCTCATCTGGGATGCTCTAAGTTCATGTTCAGCAATTTTCCACTTGGCATACCTTTGGGATTATCCTTGAAATCAACTAAGTATTTTCATCCCTTCACTTGTAACTAAGGTTTCATATTTTCTAGCTTACTTGCTTAGGTCAAAATTTGTACTTAATTGTTTATATCATTATGCTTAGTACATATTTAGATTTAACATCTATTTAATTCAATATTTGTTTAATCGACAAAAACAAGTATACATGATGTAATAGAAACAAAGTCACGACACAAAAGTAACATTGTAAAAGACACAATGAGTAGTTGGTTGAATACATGGGACACCACTCGAGGATGTCACAAGAAATTTAAAGACTTCAAGGTGATACAAGAAAAAAAAACAATGAACATAAGGCATAACCCGAAATAATGACAATCAAGAACACAAACAAAGAAGACAATATATAAAGCGAGATCGAGAGAACCATGATTGGAAGTGGGCTTGCATATAAATGCTACTTATGAAGCACCTATTAGCATGTTAGAAAAATTTATAATATCCACAATGTATATAACTAGAAATAGGAATGAAAGTAGTAGATATTTCAAAATCTACTGAATATAGAGAAATAGGAAAGGCAAATGCCCCATGAGCCTCAATGGGACTGGTATGATACAATGCTAAACATCGTACATTGTGTAAGAACACCTGTAAGTGATCTACATTCACCTCAAAAAGTACCATGTGAACACACATGTGTGTATGGAAAAATGATAGATCATATTATGAATCCAAGTAACATGATAAGTAATGTGCAACATAAAATATAATGAGCAAGCAAGGATACATCCAATCAAGATCTAAGCTAGTATTTTTGAATTTTTTTTTCAATATGTGAACATGAAATAGAAAAACCATGAGAGGGGGTCAAGGTTTCCCCAAGTGTATGTGTTTAAAACGAGGTCCGTATAAGTAAATGCACCCTCAATAGTTATTGGAACCTAAAACAAGAGTGTTTCATCAAGTAGCGAGGGGGAGAATATGCCCCGAGAGTGAATGTGATTAACAAAATTGGAATTTTATGAAATCCTAAATTACAAAGTCACATGTGATAAATAAACACTAAAGTACGAGATCTAACACAAATAATAAGCTAAAGAAATACAAAACCCTAGGTGTATGAGAGAGAGGGTAGAAAACTTAGTTGATTTCGCAATTGGTCCTGAAGTATGCTGGACTGGAAGATTGATGAACAAGAGGAGGAAACTATCACAACTACACACAAAAAATTGTGGAACTATTAGAATAAAGCTGGACCATGGCACCTAGGGTAGGTTAGGGGCGTCTAGGATCAGGAGACCTCTCTAGGTGCTGTGATCGTGAAAATGATTAAAAATTGATTATTCTTTTATCACACCAATGTCATGAACCTTTGATGTTAATTGCATGTGTGTCTCACTATGACCATAGAATTTTCCTATAACTTCGCAAAACAAATTATCTCATGTAAGACCCCAAAACACATCAAGTCCTAAAAGAAAAATATGCAAATGCGGAGTCGGAATGAACCCATCGGTTACCCGATAGAGTGAACTTACATTGACCACTACACTACATCTTAGAATCCATGTAGTTTTATGTACGTGTGTGTAGAATCATGCCCTAGGAGGCTCTTATGTAAGATGCACTTGATAGCTGAACAATAACTAGATGTAACAATGTAGATAAATGTGTGTATGGAAAAATGAACTTCCCCTCCTATGAAGTGTATGCAGAAAAATGTAGTCCCTTATCCCTTAAATGATAGCTAGATGGATGCTTTGATGCTCTTAGAATTCCTTTGGATGTAACCTTAGGTGGTGATAGTAGATGCTTAGAGCTTGGTCCTTTATTATGGTCACATAAATTTGTATTTATATGATTCCCTTGTTTGAATTTCATAATTGACAACTAAAAGGCCGACCCATAAGAAAACAAGATGTCCAAAAGATAAAAGAGGCCCAAAAGGGGTGAGTAAGATATAAAGAGGTTGGGGGCACCCAAAGGGGATGAGGGCACCTGGGCGTTGATACCCAAAGTCAATAAAGATAAAGCAATGAAGATCAGACTGGGTTGTAGGGTGTGTAAGACCAAAGAGGAAACCAGAAAGATAGAAAAGAGACCAAAGATAAATGTCAATTACTAGTTTTCTTACTTAGGAATCATATGAATAGTAGTATGTGATTAGGACCTAGAAATGTACCCAAGTGCATGATTTAGTGTCTATATTTTCCCCACTTTATGTTATTGAGTGAATACTCGATAACATAAAGTAGATAAGAGATGCGTACCTAATAACCATGTAGATCGATGGTGAAAGTGTGCCGAGGAGACAAGAAAAATCGTGGAGTGATAAAATGAACCACGAAAGCTAAGGAAGAGGAAGTGACCCTAGGGGTGAAGCGTATGTGTTATGTTGTGTTGTAACTATTGTCATTGTTTCTTATGCTTGATGTTAAAGTGAATCTAATGGTTGTAATTGCATAGCTAAAGTGCCCTAAGATTGTAGATGCATATATAAGCATAAAGCTAGGGTTTAGAAGAGAAAATTCAATTGAGAATTAAGAGAAGTTTCCTTTAGAGAGAAAAAGAGAAAATTTGTAGAGAAAAAAGTACAAGACATCCAAGAAGGTGTGGAAGATTGCAAATCTTCATTGTATTTCCTCTGTGATAATAAATTGGTTGTTTCTTGGTGGACGTAGCCCACACTGGGTGAACCACGTTAAATCTTGTGTATTGTTTCTTCTTGTTTATTTCCATATTGATTGATTTTATGCTTAGATCTTGATTAATATATCTATACAACCGGTGTGCTAACCCCAACAATGGTATCAGAGCATCTTTTTTTGAGGGTTGTGTGTGTTGATAAATTTACTCACAGAGGGATTTCTGATTGAGTGGGAGAAAATAATGGGAGAAGAAGGAAAATTTAGAGTAGATAAATTTGATGGTCATGACTATCTATTATGGAAGATGCAGGTGGAGGATTATTTGTATCAAAAATATTTATACTTACCATTGGATGAGAAGGAAAGACCTAAAGATGACTGATGAAGAATGGAAAATTCTTGATAGAAAGGCTCTGGGATCTATAAGATTGAGCCTGAGCAGCATTTGTGGCTTTGAATATTACCAAAGTAGGATCTACGGTAGAGTTGATGAAATATTTAGCAAATCTATATGAAAAACTAGTGCTTCAAATAAAGTTTATTTGATGAAAAAAATTGTTTAATTTAAAGATGCAAGAAGGTGGATCTGCATCAAGTCATTTGAATGATTTCCAGTCTATTGTAAATCAATTAAAATCAGTTAGTATTTCATTTGAGGATGAAGTGAAAGCAAATTTTATTATTATGCTCTTTTCCATAGATAGTTGGGATAACTTGGTAATGGTTGTTAGTAATACAACATCTACTACTAATGTTTTAAAGTTTGATGATGTGGTTAGTATAATCCTGAATGAAGAAATACATGGAAAAGTACAGAGAATCATCATCTGGGAATGCTTTGAATGTAGAAAGTAGGGGAAGGCAAAAAGGAGAGATCCAAGAGAAAGAATAATGGGAAATCAAAGTCTAAGAATGGCATATCTAAATCCAAAGGTAGAGGTATAATCTGTTGGAATTGTGGAAAGAAAGGTCATGCAAAGAAGGATTGTTGGTTCAAGGAAAACAAAGAGAATGTACCAGAGAAAGGTAAAGAGGAAAATGTTGCTGCAAAAGAGGTAATGCAAGATGCCCTAATTCTCTCCTTGGATAATAAAATTGAGTCATGGGTTTTAGATTCAGAGCTTCTTTCCATGTAACCCCTAATAAGGGTTATTTCAGAAATTATGTCTAGGGTAATTTTGGGCATGTTTATTTAGGAGATGATGAACCATGCAATATTACTAGTAGAGGTGAAGTTCATCTTAAATTGCAGAATGGAAATACATGGATATTGAAATATGTGAGGCATGTTCCAAGCCTCAAAATAAATCTAATTTCTATAGGACAATTGTGTGAAATTGGTTGCATGGTTACACTCACAACCAAATCTTGGAAAGTTACCAAGGGATCTCTTGTTGTAGCAAGAGGAAAGAAGGTAGGATCATTGTATTTATCTACCTGTATTATTGATTCCTTTTCTATTCTATCTACTTTAGATT
Organism: Taxus wallichiana var. yunnanensis; assembly: GCA_018340775.1. Taxonomy (NCBI): domain Eukaryota; kingdom Viridiplantae; phylum Streptophyta; class Pinopsida; order Cupressales; family Taxaceae; genus Taxus; species Taxus wallichiana. The sequence goes on along the minus strand of CM031236.1, from coordinate 518,089,969 downwards.
CAGATATAAAGCATGTGGCACAATCGGCTAGGCCATATGAGTGAAAAGGAATGCATATCTTAAAGGAAAAGGGTAAGTTATCATATTTGAAATGTGTAGATCTTGATTTCTGTGAGCATTGTATTTTTGGAAAGTAGAAGAGAGTGAGATTTCTCAAAGTTGGGGCAACAAAGAAGAAGCATAAATTGGAGCTTGTACACTCAGATGTGTGGGGACCAACCCAGGTAGCTTCTCATGGAGGATCCCAATACTATGTTACTTTCATTGATGATGCCACAAGAAAGGTATGGGTTTATTGTATTAATCATAAATCTGATGTTTTTGAAACTTTTAAAAGATGGAAAGCCCTTGTGGAAAATGAATCAAATTCAAAGTTAAAGTGCCTTAGATCTGACAATGGTGGTGAGTACTACAACAAGGCTTTCAATGATTATTGTTTAGTAAATGGAATACGCAGAGAAAGGATGGTTCCTAGAACACCACAGAGAATGGTGTTGCAGAGAGAATGAACAGACAATCATGGAACGTGCTAGAAGCATGAGGATACATGTTGGATTTCCCTTACAGTTTTGGGTGGAAGCAGTAGACACGATGGTTTATTTGATTAACCATGGACCTTCAAGTGCACTGAATGGTGGAATACCAAAAGAAGATCTTGGACTGGAAAAGAGGTAGATCTTTCTTTTCTTAGAGTATTTGGCTCAGAAATTTTGCATATTGATAAGGAAAATAGAAAGAAATTGGATGCTAAATCCAAAAGATGTACTTTCATTGGTTATGGCTCTGGTGATTTTGGATTCTCAGGTTTTGGGATTTAGAAGGTTCTAAGATAATTAGGAGTCATGACATTGATTGGAATGAAAAGAGAATGTATAGGGATCAAGTTTTGGTACCCAAAGGTGAACCGGTGGAGAAGTTTGTGGATGAAAATGAACTCTCGGATTTAAAATTAACACCTACAGTTTACACAATAACGGTATCGGTTTACCCTTGACCAACATCGGTCCCCTATCCCCGTCATTGTCTACATAGTCGTTCGAGAAAGAAGACCAAACATCGATTCGCTTAGCCAAACCAGCGTCGGTAGAAGGTGACCACATCGTCACTATCATGTCAAAGTAGATACAAATCTACAGATGAGAAGATTGAGCCTCCAGACACCCCAAATCTCAGTGAGAAGGTCACAAAGGGTAAGTAGACCTCCAAAAATATTTTCACCTTCCTTGTCTTATTTATTATTGATTGATAGTGGTGAACCAGAAATATTTGAAGAAGCAATGTAGGATAAATCCCACAAGCAAGTGGGGAGCATGGCATGAATGAGGAGATGGACTCCTTAGAGCAGAACCAAACATGGAATTTGGTTAAGTTGTTAGTAGGTAAAAGAGCATTGCAGAAACAAGTGGGTTTACAGGATCAAGGAAGAAGAGGGTGGACATAAGAGATATAAGGCAAGGCTTGTAGTAAAGGGATTTACACAAAAAAGTAGGTATTGACTTTGGTGAAATATTTTCTCCTATTGTTAAGATGACTTCTATTCATATTGTATTGAGTTTAGTTGTAGTAGAGGATTTGCATTTAGAGAAACTTGATGTCAAGATGACATTTCTTCATGGTGATTTAGAGGAAGAGATTTATATGAATCAACCACTTGGGTATGAAGTCAAGGGTAAGGAGAAACTTGTGTGTAGATTGAAAAAGAGCCTATATGGGCTCAAGCAAGCTCCAAGGCAATGGTATATGAGGTTTGATAGTTTCATGCATGAGCATGGTTATTTGAGATGTGAATCTGACCATTGTGTTTATTTCAAGATGCTTGGAAATGGGAGCTATATTATTTTGTTATTGTATGTGGATGATATGCTTATTACAGGATCTAGTATGCAAGACATTGGTGAGCTTAAAGAAAATCTAGCTCACACATTTGCAATGAAGGATTTGGGAGCTGCAAAGAGAATCCTTGGCATGCAAATTCACAGAGACAGAGAAAAAAACAGGAAGTTGTATTTGTCTTCAGGAGCATTATATCAATAAGGTGTTGGAAAGGTTTAATTTGTAAAATTCAAAACCTATAAGTACACCTATGGTTGGACACTTCAAATTGAGAAAATATCGTGTCCTACATCACACGAGGAGGTTGAGTACATGGCATGAGTTTCCATATGCTTCAACAGTTGGGAGCTTGATGTATGTTATGGTTTGTACCAGACCAGACATTGCACACAGTAGTGGGGAGTTGTGAGTAGATTTATGGCTAATCCAGGTAAAGAGCATTGGAAAGTAGTCCAATGGATTCTCAGGTATTTGAGAGGGACATCCAACATGTAATTATGCTATGGAGGGTCAGATACTTCTTTACGTGGCTATGTGGATTCAGACATGGCTGGTGATTTGGATGGCAGGAGGAGCACCACTTGGATATGTTTTCACAGTAGGTGGCATGATAGTTAGCTAGATTTCTAGATTGCAAAAGGTTGTGGCCCTGTCTACTACAGAGGTTGAGTATGTTGCAGCTATAAAAGCTAGCAAGGAGATGATATGGATGAGAAGGTTCATGGAAGAGTTGGGAAAGGAGCAAGAGGATTGCAGATTGTACAGTGATAGTCAAAGTGTGATTCATCTAGAAAATAACTCAACATTTTCATTCTAGAATGAAACACATTCAGTTGAGATATCACTTCATACGATAGGTATTGGAGGATGGGAAGCTGAAGTTGGAGAAAATTCATACAAAGGAGAAATCCTGTGATATGCTAACGAAAGTCATTGGAAAGGAGAAGTTGGAGCTACACTCCACTTCTATTGGTCTTCAAGTTTGAGACTTGAGGAGGGAGAAACATGCCAAGGAAAGGATCAGAGGAAGGAGTTGTATGGTATAATGCAACAATTTATCTCCAAGTGGGAGATTGTTGAGTTGTGGAGCTTAATTGCTTCACTTGGCATGCTTTTACAAACTTGTTGGAATACATAGTAATCGGCGTCGGTTGACGAACCCATCGGTCACCCATGGACCGGTATCGGTCAGGAAAGGAGGAACCGACATCGGTTAGGGCTAACTCAACATCGGTTAAGGCTAACGGCATCGATTTATGTGTGTGACTATTATAATTAAGTTGTGGAATTAGATCTATCTTTAGTTGTAAAGTGAATCTAATGGTTGTAATTGCATAGCTAAAGTGCCCTAAGATTGTAGATGCATATATAAGCATAAAGCTAGGGTTTAGAAGAGAGAATTCAATTGAGAATTAAGAGAAGTTTCCTTTAGAGAGAAAAAGAGAAATTTGTAGAGAAGAAAGTACAAGACATCCAAGAAGGTGTGGAAGATTGCAAATCTTCATTGTATTTCCTCTGTGATATATAATGTGTAGGACTCGAACTATGACTATGTGTTGTTGAATGGGGTGACTGATTCACCCAATGTATGCCCCCCTCATTTGGGGTGCATGCGACTTCTCTAAGAGGATGCACCCTCTAAAGGAGAGGAATGGATGATGATTTGATACCTTGCATGGGGAAAAGAATGCACATGCTAACAACCAAGGCACATGCAAACAAAGTGCTTAGGACATGTGTCGGTGAAAACAATAAAAATACACATATAGAAGAAAATGTGTAATCTAGAAAGCAAGAAGAAAATGTAGACTATGAAAAGCGGGTTATAAACATGGGACATCACTCACAATATCGCAAGACAATCATGGCCAAAGTGGCCAAAAGCATACAAACAATGAACATACAAGACATAGGGAAAACCATTGAGATAATGACAAATAATGGCAAACAATAGCCAAAAAAGTATCGAGAAAACCATGGTAGTAAATAGTTCCTGTAAAGAAAATACTACACATAAAGCACCCATTAACATGTTAGAAAGATAAAAAGTATGTCAAGATGTGTATATATTGATAGAGTAGTGTGCTAGGAAGAATATGAAGTAGTATAAAACGAAACAATATCACATGTAGTGTGTATGAAAGTAGATGCCCCCAGGATCCTCGGTGGGATTGGTAAGAGGTACAGTGCCAAACATCCATGTAGAGTGAAAATATTTGTGTGAAGGTTGCATTCACAACTAGAGAACAAGTAAACGCACATGTGTATATAGAAAGGATAATGACATACAAAGTATATGTCTAGCATAATAATCAAAGTGTACATATAAGTATAAGTAAGCAAGAGTAAATGCAACTAAGACATGTAGTATGTCATCAATGTGTGAAATGGAATGATAATGTAAAGTGAATGTGATAGGAGAAGCATACCCCTCGAGAGGATGTGTACAAATGTGTATGAGGTGAGGTTCATTTATAAAATACCCCTTGAAAGTCAAGAATGAACCATAGAACAAGAGTGCGTCATCGGAAATGGTTTGAATTGTGCGCTAAATAGATAGATCAATGAAGCATAGAGCGTAAAGAGTGTGAGTGAATGTGGTGAGGTTCATTTCATATTTATACCCTCAACAGTCGAGTATGAACCGTGGAACTAGAGTGCATCATAAGGTAATGGTTTGGTAATGTGTATGTTAGAAATATGTGATTATGAAGTGCAAAGTGTGAAAGGTAGAAGAAGGTGAGGTCATTTCATATTTAAACCCTTATTAGTCGAGTATGAACCGTGGAAATAGAGTGTGTCACGGGGTAATGGTTTGATAATGTGTATGCTAGAAAAATGTGATTATGAAGCACAAAGCGTGAAATGTAGAAGAAGGTGAGGTTCATTTCAAATTTAGACCCTTAGCAATCGAGTATGAATCATGGAACTAGAGTACGTCATAGGGTAATGACGATACAAGTTGTGTGTATCAATGTGTGTATGATGAATGATAAAGACTAGATCAAAGCACAAAGCGTAATAGTAGAAATGCTAGACACATGAGATCCTAAATTGCGAGTCACATGTCATAAATAAACATTAAAGTACAAATATGACATAAGCAATAAGCTAAAGAAATATGAAACCCTAGGTGTATAAGAGAGAGTAGAAGACTTAGTTGATTTTGCGATTGGTCCCAAAATATGTTGGACTAGAAGAATGATGAACAACAAGAGGAAACTATCGCAACCACACACAAAAAATTGTGAAACTTTCGGAATAAGTGGACCGGGTCTTGGGCTAGGTCACGAGCACTTAGGCACTGGAGACCTCTACTAGGCACTTATGACTACGATAATGGTTGCAATCTGATTCTTCTTGTGTCACACTAATGTCACTAACCTTCATTGTTGACCACCTATGTATTGCACTATGTCCCCAAATTTTGCATGTAACCTGCAAAGAAAACAATCTCCTACAAAACTCCAAAACACATCAAGTCCTAAAAATAAAAATATGCAAATGTGGAGTCAGACTAACCCCGATTGTCACTCGACAAAGTGAACTTATGATAGAGCAACTTGCACTACATCTTAGACTCCACGTAGTTTAGTGTGCGTGTGTATAGAATCGTGCCCTAGGAGGCTCTTGTACAAGATGCACTTGATAACGAGCAATAACTAGATGTAGTAATGTAGATAGATGTGTGTATGGAAAAATGAATGTGGTGCTTGTCCATTGAATGATAGTTAGATAGATTCTTTGATGCTCTTAGAATTTCTTTGGATGTAACCTTAGGTGGTGATAGTAGATGCTTAGATCTTTTCCTTTATTATGGTCACATAACTTTGTATTTATATGATTCCCTTGTTTGAATTTTATAATTGACAACTAAAAGGCCAACCCATAAGAAAATAAGAGGCCCAAAAGAGGCGAACAAGATACAAAGAGGTCGGGAGCACCCGAGAGAGGATGAGGGCACCTAGGTGCTGGTGTCCAAAGTCAATAAAGATAAATTAATGAAGATCAAATTGGGCTATGGGGTGTGTAAGACCAAAGAGGAAACCAAAAAGACATAAAAGAGGCCAAAGATAGATGTCAATTACTAGTTTTCTCACTTAGGAATCATATGAATAGTGGTATGTGATTAGGACCTAGAAATGTACCCAAGTGTATGATTTAGTGTCTATAGAATGCTATGGTGGTCTATCCAATAAGGATAGGGGGTGAGGGCTAACTATTTTCTAGTGCAAAGGAGGTACACATGTGATCAAGATCAAAGAATCTACAACCACGAAGGAATACACATGGAGAAAGGGATCCAAAAATGGGCCTATATGCACCATTGCTAGTATGTGTCCTAGGTGGAGACATGTACCAATGAGGTGGACTATGGGTCTGATGTAGCCATTGTGAGTGAGAAGGAGAAGTCACATGTGGAGGATATCTAGGTGTATGTATAATAGTAGCAGTAGGGATAGTAAAAACTCTAGATTCTAGAGGAGTATGTACCACAACCAGGAGGCCATCATGAGAATATGTAAGAGTAGGTGCACTAGTAGTAGAAGTAGTGGAAAATGTGGCGGTAGGAGAAGGAAAAGATAAAGTATTTCATGGTGGGATGCCTCGAATAGTGATAAGATGACTCTCATGTACAAAATTAAGGCATAAGTGACTATGGATGGCACAAATTTGGCAACCCAAAGCCAAAGGATTCCTAAGACCATCTCACAATTAGCAAGTTGTAGATCCAACAATGAAAGGCATAGAGATAGTGAGAGGCCCAACAATGATGGGAATAATGACATGCCCATGAGAAGTAGGTGATCTATAGGTCATCTGAGATAATGGAAAACCAATAACTTGTAAGAAAGATAATGAACATGCATTGTGCTTGTAAGTAGGATGCACCATAACATTGTTGATAACATGAGAACCAATAAAAGCATCAATGTGTAATCTATGTGATGAAAAAGAAGCATGAAAATCAACATCAATGAAAGAAATGATAGGTGAAGGTAGATCAATAGTACCAACAATAAATCCAAGAGGATGATATGAAGATGAAGGAGGAGGAACAACATGATAAGCATGATTTAAAGAGGATTCAAGAGCTGATTTTTCATGCTTAGGTAGTGGATCATTAAAGATTTTAAGCTTTCCATTGTCATTAGTAGATTTAGGAATAAAAATAGTAGATTCAGGCAACTCAATGTCATGATTGTCAATTAGGAATGATATGTATAATCTTGAAGCACTTATCAGTAGAATGACCATTGCATCTATGATAATCACAATGTGCATGTTCATCAAATTTCTTGCCACGAGGCCTATTAGGATCTAGCTCAAGAGGAGGCGGAAGAGAAATCATATTGTTTTCAAGGAGTTGAGGCAAAAACATATGTGGTGGGTTGAAAATGGAGTAAAAGTGTGGCATGTAGGACATAATTTTAGCTTTGTAGGTTGAGATATAACATTGATAAATTAGGGTCACTAGGCTTTCCCTTGAAGGAAAATTTTCTTGGGAACTTCTTTAGCACCATATTTAAGTTTTCCCAAAGAAAGTAACTTGATTTCATGACTTTTCAAAGTATGACATAGATGATCAAAAGAGTGAAAAGATTCAAAGAGTACACATTCTTGCAAAGGAGGTAATAGGATTTGGATAAAAAGATCTTATAATTCAGATTCAGCTAAGACATTGTTCATTTTAGAAATATTGGTCTTGTAATGCAACACATAGTCACTAAGATTCTTATTATTTTCTTTCCTCATTTGGCCATTTGTGCATATGATATCTTCATGCCAATATTCATAGAAAAGTGAGCTAAAAACATATTTGCAAGAGGAGTAAAAGATCGAATGGAATGCAAAGGAAAATTGTAAAACCATCGTAAGGCATAGTCTTGTAAAATCTAGGAAACAACTTGGTCAAGAGTGTGTCATCACAAGCATAATCCAAACATGCAACATGAAATGATCAAAGGTGCTCTTGGGGATCTCCATGGCCATCAAAGAGAGGAAAATTAGGTGAGACAAAATTGGGAGGAAGTGGATAAGAATAAACCTTGGGTACAAGAGGACTATGAAGAAGAAGCAAAGAATCAAGGGATGAGGAAGAATAAAAATATGAATAAAACTGTTGTAATTGAAAAATTTGAGCTTATAAATCATGATACAAAGACTCTAAGGCATGGGTTCCTAAAGAAGTGTTGGGTTGGATATGGGAAATGATAGGGGAAGAAAAGTGAGTAGTAGGTGTGGAAATAGGCATATGAATAGTGGATATCCCCACAATAGTGGGGAAGAAGAATGTGGAATAGAAGAGGTGATAGCAGTAGAGAGCTCCAAGGTACGAACCATATTGACATAAACAACATTGTTATGGGCACACTAAATTATTAAAAAGGCATCAAGGATGTGTGGTACATGGGTAGGATTATCATGTAATGTAGAACAGAAAGTGGTGAGAGCATTGAGTTGTGCCTAAGCCACATTAGTGTCTTCATCATAGGACTATTCACTATCATAAGTTTCCATGTCATGAAGGGGGATCTAATAGAAATTAAATAAAGGGTTATCATGTATGGTTTCAACCATGTTGTTGTAACATTTGTGGGTTTGCGGGAGGAGCTTAGTATGCCGTGGGAGACCAAAGTGACCACTATGAGTAATGGACATGAAAGAGAGATCCAATAATGGGCATGTAAGGATCGGGTTCACTAAATGATTTAAATAAATTTAAATCTTTATCATAGGATTGAGATCAAATGAATATAGCAGTGGAAAAATAGATCTAGCATGCAAAGTATAAACAAGTGTGCAAGATAGGAGATAAGAGTGAATTATCTTGTATCAAGAGATATGAGTTGATTTTGGGCGAAAAATAGGTTGGAAATGTTGGAACTAATGCTGTGAAAACTCTCTAAGAAACTAGGATCTAGAACCTCTTCGGATGGAAGCACCTAGATGTGGTCAAGGCCACTCGAGAATTGTTGTCTAAACTAGGTACTAGTGTCCCTATAACAACTCTTCTTATGTTCCTTTTAGGGTTTAAAATTAACTTCTTCCTTTCATTGTTTGTCGCATCCACTTCATTGTAGCGATTCCTATATCACACATGTACACGTAAAATAAACCTTAGTTTCATACACAAGGCTCAAACATACATTAGATGGAATAAATAATGCATATATTTGAGTCAGGTTGACCTCGGTGATCACCCTAATGTGATTGTCACCGAGCACTACACTACATTTTAGACTCTATGTAGTTCTTGTGTGTGTGTGTGTGTGTGTGTGTGTGTGTGTGTGTGTGTGTGTGTGTGTGTGTGTGTGTGTGTGTGTGTGATTTGAATTATGTCCCTTGAAGTTAGGTTGTCCTTATGCCATTCGCACCAAGATAACAAGCTACAACTATTTTACCCCAAGATGAATGTGTGAGATAGAATTTAGAAATAACCCTTCCTATGCAGTGAATAATGTAGCCCCGAATGTATTTCTTGAATGTTGTTCCTTACCCAACTAGTAAATAGTAAGTACTAGCCCCAGGTTGTCTAACCCATAACGATAGTAAGTCATGTATATACATATATATATATATATATATATATATATATATATATATATGATTCCTTTGTTTGAAGTTCATAATTAACAACAAGAAAAGTTGACCCAAAGTAATAAGATTTTTTTAAAAGGTACCAAACGATGTGATGTTTGAAAATCAAGAAAAGGATGGAAAAGGACAAAAACACCCAAAGGGGACAATAGTGCCTAGTGAGCTCTTGTTACTAATGAGTAGTAGTGTTCGGGATGCTTGGAACATATAACAGTCATTATAGAGTTGGGTCACATGTCATCTAGTCCAAAAGTAAAGTGATCATTCTAGAAAAGTAAATAATAAGAGTGTGGGAAAGATAAAAGCAATGAAAAAGTAAAACATGTGTTGTTAATGTCTAGTATTCTCACTTTAGGAATCATGCATATACCGACTAACTTAGAGGCACTAATGTAAGTAGAAAGTGTGTGATTTCATGACTACAACCTCATTCCACCCTCATGGTGTGATGAACATTACACTATGTACCAATAATCCGGAGAGGATAAAGCCTCGTGTAGTTCTCCCTTCTGGCGATTTCATGCAAATCCACATAGAACATGTGTTGGAGAGATCCTAATAACACATATGACACTCGGGAAATGATCTTCATGTAGGTTGTAGTATGTGATAATTATCTAGGGTAGCCATGTAAGATGTAGTTTGACTTATTATCTTGTATTCATGCCTTAAGAAATGATTTTGCAATCCTTCTCTTGGTTGCTTTCTTATGATATCACAAATAGCCCAAAGATGTGAGAGATAAGGCCCTTTAAATGGGTAAGGTGATTATGTTTTTATACCTAACCCGTGAGAAAGGTTTTCTTGTTCAACTGACCCTAAGCCAATTGGGATAACATGTGTATTTTAAAAATTGACATTTGCATTAATGGAGGATGAAAACGTCAACTTGGGTCAAAACAGTCAACCAATTTTGACCATTTCGGGAAATGTTATCTTGGGAATGTTCAAACTATGTTCTAAAAATTGAAGACAAATATGTGATCCATATATAGTAAATATATTTTTGACAAGGGAAACTTGAGTAACAAATGTGACCTAGTGGCTATAAAGTGATAAACCGAGTGGGATGTGTGTAGGAATAAGTCAATTAAGTACACTTTAGGATAAATGCCAAATTATAATTTTCAATTATCATTAGTCCAAAATTAGGTTACTACATTTCCCCATTTTAATCTAGTAATTTAAAATTTCTAAATTAAAATGAAATGAACCTATAAATGCAAACCTCCCAAAAAAAACATGGACATGGTATGTGCGAGGCTGGAATGTGTGTGTTGCCTTCTCATTTTTCTATACATGTGAACCTACATACCACATGAAAAAACATGTGCTAATGTCCAATAAATATTATTATAAAATTAATAAAATAACATAAAATAAAATTAAAGCATGAAACATATACATTGGTACACCTTTAGTGTCAAATGTAAGGGATGATTATGTTGCATGTATGAAAATTTTAGCGATTAAGCTTGCCATAAGCCATTGTAGAAATTGAGCTGTTATAAGATCTAATATAGCAATTGAGCCAATCATGCGAGAGCCAAATTACTAGATGGAGGAATACCGAGGAAGCTTAGACCGGAAAAGAGGTAGATATTTCTTTTCTTAGAGTTTTTGGTTCAGAAGCTTTTGTGCATGTTGATAAGGAAAATAGAAAAATGTTGGATGCAAAATACAAGAGATGCACTTTCATTGGTTATGGATCTGGAGATTTTAGATTCCACTTTTGAGATTTAGAGGATTCTAAAATTGTTAAGAGTCGTGAGATTGAATGGAATGAAAAGAGAATGTACAGGGATCAAATTTTGATACCCAAGGACGAACCGGTTGAGAAGTTTGTGAATGAAAATGAACTCTCGGATTCAAAATCCATACTTACAGGGTTACATAGTAACCGGTATCGGTTGAACCCGACCGACATTGGTCTCTTGAACCGGTATCCGTTATAGAAGAAATGACACCAGAGATATAGGTGACCAACGTCGTTCACCGCCGAGGTGGAAACAAATGTCCAAGAGGTCCGAATGAGCCTCTGTACCCCAAACTCTGTGAGATGGTCACAAAGGGTAAGTAAACCTCCAGAAAGATTTACACCTCTCTATCTTATTTATTATTAACTAATAATGGTGAACCAAATTTTTTTGAAGAAGCAATGCAGGATGAGACCCACTTACAGTGGGAGCATGGCATGGATGAGGAGATGGACTCCTTAGAACAAAACCAAACTTGGGATTTGGTTAAGTTGCCACCAGGTAAAAGGACATTACAGAACAAATGGGTTTACAGAATCAAGGAAGAAAAGGGTGGACATAAAAGGTACAAGGCAAGGCTTGTAGTAAAAGTATTTGCACAGAAAGCATGTATTGAATTTTGTGAAATATTTTCTCTGTTGTTAAAATTACTTCTATACGTATTTGTATTGAGTATAGTTGCGATACATGATTTGCATTTAAAGCAACTAGATGTGAAGATAGATTTCCTTCATGGTGATTCGGATGAAGAGATTTATATGTAGAACCACTTGGGTATGAAGTCAAGGGTAAGGAGAAATTAGTGTGCAGGTTGAAAAAGAGCCTATATGGACTCAAGCAAGCTCCAAGGCAATGGTACATGAGGTTTGATAGTTTCATGCATGAGCATGGTTATTTGAGATGTGAATTTGACCATTGTGTTTATTTCAAGAAGCTTGAAAATGGGAGCTATATTATTTTGTTATTGTATGTGGATGATATGCTTATTGTAGGATCTAGTATGCAAGACATTGGTGAGCTTAAGAGAAAGCTAGCTCACACATTTGTTATGAAGGATTTAGGAGCTGAAAAAGAATCCTTGGCATGCAAATACACAAAGATAGGAAGAACAAGAAGTTGTATTTGTCTCAAGAGGATTATATCTACAAGGTGTTAGAAAGGTTTAAAATGCAGAATTCAAAACATGTAAGTACACCTATGGCTGGACACTTTAAATTGAACAGAGATAAGTGTCCTTCATCACATGAGGAGGTCAAATACATGACAGAGTGCCATATGCTTTAGCGGTGGGAGTCTCATGTATGTTATGGTTTGTACTAGACCAAACATTACACATACAATGGGAGTTGTGAGTAGATTTATGGCCAATCCAAGTAAAGAACATTGGAAAGCAGTCCAATGGATACTCAGGTATTTGAGAGGGACATCTAGCATGTAGTTATGCTATGGAGGTTCAAATATTTCTTTATGTGGCTATGTTGATTCAGATATGGCTGGAGATATGGATGGTAGGAGGAGTACTACTAGATATCAAGATTGCAGTAGGTTGTCGCTTTGTCTACTACGAGGCGAGTATGTTGTAGCTACAGAGGCTAGCAAAGAGATGATATGGATAAGTAGGTTCATGGAAGAGTTGGGAAAGGAGCAAGATGATTGCAAATTATTTAGTGACAGTCAAAGTGTAATTCATTTGGCAAAGAACTCAATGTTTCATTCTAGAATGAAACACATTTAGTTGATATATCACTTCATACGGTGGGTATTGGAGGATGCACAACTGAAACTGGAGAAGATTCATATGACTGAGAACCCTACGGATATGCAAATGAATCCATTAGAAAAGAGAAGTTGGAGCTACACTCCACTTCTGTTGGTCTTCGAGTTTGAGACTTGAAGAGGAAGAAACAAAGCTAAGGTAAGGATTCAAGAATGACGTTGTATAGGTATAATGCAGTAATTTATCTCCAAGTGGGAGATTGTTGAGTTGTGGAGCTCAATTACTTAAGTTTAACATGATTTATAAACTTGCTGGAAAACACAGTAACCAACATCGGTTATGTAGGGACCAACATCGGTCACCTAGGACCAACATTGGTCAGGAAAGAAGGAACTGCCATCGGTTAGGGATAACCAACATCGATTACACATGCGTGCATGAGTGTGTTTTATTTAACTCACGGGAATTATATCTAATTTTAGTATTAAAGCAGATATATTGATTGTAATTGCATGACTAAGTGCCCTAAGTTTATATAAGGTATATATAGCTTGGTAGCTAGGGTTAGAGTAGCAAGAGGAGAGAGAATTGATGATTATTGTGTAAAATAATTGTGAGAGAAAATTCTTGGAGAAGAAGGAGAAGCTTGAGAGAAAGAAAGTACTATACATTGTGAGAGGTGTGGAAGATTGTAAATCTTTATTGTATATCTTCTAAAAGCTTTGGATAATAGATTGGCTTGTTTCTTGGTGGACGTAACCCACATTGGGTGAACCATGTTAAATCTAGTGTTGATTTATATCTCTTGTTTTGTATATTTCTTCTAGTAGAATATTCACTTTTATTGCATGTATGCTTAGATATGATATATTATATGTACAATCAAAAGCTAACCCAAAGAGGGCACCCGTGACCGCACAAATGGTTAGAATTTGGTTTTCACTATGTCACAAGAGTGTTGCAATTATTTCTTATTTATTACACGATAGTCACTCTTTGAACACCGAACATACCTATATCCTAAAAAGAGAATTTCATCTACACAAGCCCACAAACCACATTAAATCTAAAAAATATGTAGAATGGGGAGTCGACTGACTTGACGATCACCACGAGAGTGAACTTACAACTGAGCACCGCACGACATCTTAGAATCCATGTAGTTCTTGTGAATGTGTGTCGAAATTGTGCCTTAGGATGTCCTTATGCAAGTTGTACTTGATAGCGGGTTGTAGCTAGAATATACCAATGTAGTATAATGAGTGGATGGAATAAAATGAAATTCCCCTTCCTATGTTGTGTATGTAGAGTATGTAGTCCCTTATCCCTTGAATGGATGCTAGATGGATGTTTTAGAGTGCTTTAGGTGCCTTTTGAATGCAAGCTTAGGTGATGATAGTAATTATTAGTGTCATTTTGGACACATAACTATGTATTTATATGATTCCCTTGTTTGAATTTCACAATTAAAAATTGGAAGGCCAACCTATAAGTGAAAACGATGCCTAAAAGATAAAAGAGACCCAAAAGGAGTGAGTAAGATAGAAAAGGGTCAGGGGCGCTCAAATGAGACAGAGCGCCTGAGCGCTGTTGTCTGGTAGGCAACTTTGGTCACTAAAGTCATAAAAGATAAACAAGTAAAGTTCGACTTAGATGTAGGGTATGCAAGAGCAAATAGAAAGCGAGGAGACAAAGAAAAGATGCCAAAGATAGTTTTGAACCACTAGTTTTCTTGCTTAGGAATCATGTAAATGCTAGTATGCTTTTAAAACCCATAAATGTACCCAAGTGCATGATTTTGTGTCTATAGTAAGGAGTATTTAATCATCATATCAAACACTTGAGACTTATTACATGGTTTGGAGGTTTCCCCCTTGAAGTGACTAAGTTATTCTACTTTCATATTATGATAATTTATCTACAATTTAGTGTTCTTTGGTGTTATATTGCTGCGATATTCGATTTATCCAAGTAATCTCATTACAAATGAGTGCATCAATTTTTTAAACCAATCATGTCATAAAGCAATCAAGGAATGCATCACAAAAGTGTAGAGTTGTCAAATTAGTCAATTTTGTAAAGCAATCGAGATAATGTAACACATAATTATATAGTGCACTCAAATTGTGCAATATAGAGAAATATATACGGAAAAATGTAAGTTGACTATATAAACAACAATGTTGGGTAGCCAACACAAGAGCCCAAGGCCAATAACAAACTAGTATGAACAATAAATGATAAATGCAAGTAAACATGGAACATGGCTAAGTTAATGTCTAGAAGCGGAAATGTGATCATCTAATAAAACATGATATAACATGTATAGTAAGGAGAAATTCATTGTAAGATGGGAAATAGTAGTGTAATTCTCGAATGGCCTAGTGTAAGAAGATATGATCATTATTAACTCAATTGGGTAGATTCCCTTTGTGTAAGTATTCCCTAATATGCTTAGGCACCCCTAGAATAAAATTCTATAATAATTCATAATGTTCTAAGGATGTGATCAAATTAGGCTCCATATGTAAAATTTTCCCCAAAATAGACATGCCCTCGAGGTGCTTTAAGATATAGGAGACATAAGGTGTGTAATTTCCATGGGTTTTAACATCTTAATGTAATCTATGAAGCATAAGTGCAAAGGTAGTTTAGAGTGGTAAATCTAAATTATCACAAGGCTCAAATCTATGCAACAACAAAACATTTCACATGTAGGTCCTGATTTTGTATTGTCATAATACTATATTGTTTTTATATTTTAGGAATAAGAGATTGAAACGATGAAACTACTAGGTAAAAGTGGTGGCCTAGGGGCATAGGTTATAAATAGTGGAAAATATAAGGTGTGGTCTTGGGTAAGTATTGTTCCTTCAAAATCACATTGGACTTGTGAATTTTGTTGCATCATCGGGTAACTACCTAGTCTAGAACTAGAGGAGGAAATGTCAAATAGTCGTAGTCAAGTTGTGTGTGTGTGTGTGTGTGTGTGTGTGTGTGTGTGTGTGTGTGTGTGTGTGTGTGTGTGTGTGTGTGTGTGTGTGTGTGTGTGTGTGTGTGTGTGTGTGTGGTTTTATGTACAAGTGAGGTATGCATCCTACATGAATATATTATCAAGCGCATTATCGTGTAAAGGACCTATATCTATCGGATTTGTGTACACAGTATGAGAGGATCATTGTCAAATATATCTTCTAGCTCATGATTAAAGTTGTGGTTTAGGAAAATGTAATGACCATTTGAGGTTATCTTGTTTATGTATCCACAATAAAGATAAGTGATGTTGTGTGTGGTGTATTTAACGGTGATCCCTATGCATTCTAGCCAACTTTTTGCAATAACAAGTGGGTTCTCAATGGGAGTAGACACTCTTTGTAATGAGAGCGTTTTGGATTTTGCTTCCTAATTTAATCTTAATTCTAATATATATCCTTATGAGCCCCATGGTTGTAATGATGTAGGACATAGGAACAATGGGTATCTAAGCACATTATATGTGTCCATATTACATTGATTGTAATTGGTGTTGCCATGTATTTAAATATTTTTTCGGTGCATATAAAAAATGGTAGTAATAAAGGTCCTTGGGTATTAGAGAGAATTTTGTTTGGAATACGCAATTCTATATTCGGAGATGACCTTCATTTGTGAGTCCATCAATTTTGGCTTGTAATCTAGTGTAGGTATTGGTATCATGTGCCATAATTGTATGATAATTACATAATTTAACTCCATTACCTTGAAAGAGAAAAGCTTTAGAACGATGTCATATAGGTGGATCAAGTAACATAAGCAACAATTTTGTAGTTTTTGTTGAAAATTTATAAGCTTTTTTTGGTTTATGTACGGGCGATCCTCATTTTGTAGTATGGGATCTTTGGAATGTAATAAGTGGAAGATCACCAATGGTTATATCCATATCTAGAATTGTTTCTATGGATTTTCCTTTTACCAGCCTTGGATCCTTAGGATCCATGGGAGTATCATAAGCGGTAGAATGGGCTCTATATGTGACTCATCCCGTAAAAATGTATGTAATTTTGTTTCAATATTGGGGAGTCATGCGATGTCTCAACCTTAGTACTAAGGAGAGAGAATTAAGCATGGAATCCAAGTGCTTAATAAATTCAAGACCTTAGTATTTAAAGATTTGAAATTATACACAAAAAAATGTGCAAAAGCTAAGGAAGTAGATTTCGTCCAAATAAACATCATATGTTTTTATCAGTTAGTTGATAGGGGAGCGTAAGTAAGGCTACATTGAATTAGTTGGTATAGTTAGAAACGCTCTCCGTTGGTTTTTGATGTAGGTGTAGAATTGATTTGAAGTAGGACTCATACATGTTGAGAATTATGAAATGAGTGAAAAAAACTTCCATTAATTGTTTACATGAAGAGAGGTTGAGGTAATGAAAAATCCCAATCCCAAGTTGTTTCCATTAGGGTTATTAGGAATATTTTTCATAAAATTGCATCATTATCAAGGTAATCCCTTACAAATAATTTAATTTTTGCCATATAAAGGTCATGATTATTGTCTAGTAGAAATATAAGTAATGAAATGTGGTGATAATCATTAGGATAATGAGTGTAGTAAAAACAAAATGAAGAGGGTGACTACAAAAATGTCAATTCTATTGATTAATGACTAGTGCCATCAAAATGCAAGGTTTATACAAACAATAGTCTATAATGATAAAAACGTTGTTTTGGGAAAGTAATTCTTACCCCTATGCAAATTCATCTAGGATACTCAATATATAGTATGTGTTAAAATTGGAGGGATATTTTTTTATTCTATTAATATCTTGTTTGGTGTAAGAAGCGCAACTAATATAGGGTGTCATAATTATAATAAGGGCTATTGATATAAACCATGGTGATAATGTGAAATATCCAAAGGAAAATTAGGGTTTTAGAAAACCCAAAAGAATTGATTATTCTTATATCAATTAAATTTACAAATCTAAACCATAGTCAAACCACGAAGCTCTAGATTGGATGTAATTTTATTAAAAATGGGGTTACCAAAATGTAATATCAAAACTAGGGTTGTAATTTAATTAAGATATATTCTTATGTTAATTATTATATTGAATCAAAAATACAAAAATATAATAATTACGTAGATTCTAGAAACATGTATGATAATATATTAGATTATACAAACTCTAGAAATTTGATAAACAAAATTATAAGCTTTGGTTAGAGAGGATTGCACTAATTTATTAGTTTTGCATGGAGATCGAGAGGATTGTGATGACAAATCTTGTTTGCATGGGATGTGAACTGACTTTATTCAAAATATGAGGATCAAAAAATGCATGAAGGGTAAAATCAAAGGTATTGAGCTGAATCATTGGGAGGTTTTGACCTATTTGGCCAATTTTGACCTTTACTACTTTTTGATGATTTCTAAATTTAGAACCCAAATATTATGTGTTTAGTTTTTATGATTGTAGTTCCGTATAAAATTATAGATTCTTCTTCAAATCCTTAGCAATTGGGCCAAACCGACCTACCCCGCCTTTGTGGTGTGATGAGCGATGCAATATATACCATTACTTGTGAAGAGGTATCAAACCTCACATAGTTCTCCCTCTGGCTGAATGTGTGTGAATGTGTAATGATAAATGTTTTGTAAAGATCTTAATAAGACCTCGACAATTGACAATGATCTTTTCTCTAGGTTGTAGCATACGATAATGATCTAAGCCTTGACCATGTAATATGTATTTAGACTTAGTAGCTTGTTGATGTGCCTTAGGGAATGATTGTGCAATGATATTCCTTATCTTAAGTGTTTTGTTTTGATCTCCTAGATAGCACAAAGATGTGAGATATGAGGCCTTTCAAATGGGTAAGGTGATGTTAATTTTATATATGATCATGCAAAGAGTTTTCTGCTTAATTGACCCTAATTTGGTTGGGCTAACTTGTGTATTTGAAAAAATGATTGTTGTATACGTTGGCATAGGTCAAAATCGTTGGTTGCTTTTAATCTTGTTGGGTGCTTTTATCCTTGGAAATTTCAATCTCTATTTTGAAAATTGGAGAGGGTGGTCACGAGTTTGAATGTGTTTTGTATAAAAAAATAGTTTTTTATGGGTCAAAAGATGAGTAACAAGTGTGACCTAGTGGCTATGAAGTCCTACACCGAGAGTGAAATGCATGTAGAAATAAGTCAATTAGGTGCAATGTTAAGATAAATGCCAAATGATAATTGTGAAGTAAAATTAAACCAAATTTAGGGCACTACATTTACACATTCAATCTTGTTTAAATAAGTAAGGTAAAACTCACACCACTTTTATATGGCACAAAGGGTATAATGATTATAGTGGTAATTATGGAAGCACGGTTATAAATAACACCCAATTAAGGTGTTAAGCTTGATTAAACATACCTCATCTAATGCTAAGATCTAAGGTTGTAAACTTAGGACTTAAATCTAAACCTAATACCTAAAATTAAATGTGATTAAACATTACTCAGCCATAAACAATAAAGTCACGGCCATTTGGATTACATGTATTCAAATTATTCACCTTTGATTTCAAAGCATACTTCGTAATTTTATTATCATTATCGGTTCAATATTGTTTACAACCCGTAATCTTTGTATCCCATACAAAGTTTAGGGTTTGAGTTTTATTTGTACTATTAGAGCATGATCCTAGGATGGGCTCCAACTCCTACTTTCATGTTGTAGATGGTCCCGCGATGATTTTTCCAACCAGCTACAAAGAAAAACATAATCTTAAGGCGGGGACCTAGGTGTCTTGGTATCCCGCTTGGATAAGTTTGAGCATTCATGCTCCACCTAGGTTCAAATCCCACTAAGTCCATACAAGGTGTGGGGCCCGCCTTTGGGTAGATTGAAGCTCCCAATTAAAAAAAAAACATAATCTTGACCTAGAGATTAGGAGCTCCACATTTGTTGTTGGTTAAACTTCGAGGTGGTTGGAGAGGGGGCCGAGAGTTCCCCTACAGTTTAGGTTGTTTTGTTTCCATGTGGCACCAAATGTGCATTCCCATCACTATTGTTTGGTCAATTAGGTGCCTCCGCATTCAGGACTACGAGGTAGTCACATATGCTAGAAGTCATTCACACCCAAAAACAGTCACTCGGTATTGTGGACTATAATAATAATAATAATTATTATTATTATTATTTCCTTCCCAACAATTGGAAAATCCCCTCTTTGCAATGGGTTCCTATAATTTCTCAAGGAAATGTTGAGGAAACTAATAAAACCATGAGACCCTAGAACAACTAAAATGCTCCTAAATTCTCTTAGCATCACTTGCTTGATATATTTATCGAGTCCCCACTCTATGGGACCATGCCCTTACCCAATTTTGGGCCATCCAGACTAGTAATTTCCATTTTTATGGCTACCATTACAGGCATGTTAGTGATATTTTAAGGGATGAGAGATTTTTTTTGGGCACACGACAATGTGTGTGTTACTTTTCAAAGTAAAAAGGTGATTTAGGTATTTTCGGGGAAGAAAGAGGAAGAAAGGCTTTTATTCTTCTTAAATAACTTGGCTTAGTCGATTCTTCAGCCTGCTACATGCAAAAAAATATGGAAGTGCAAAGGAATGAATGAATGGAATTGCATGGGGAGTAGAAGGGTTATTATAATTTGAAATGAAAATATTTCTCAAGAAAATATTGTTGACTATCTTGCTTTCTTTAGATTTGTGAAATTGATTTAGAAAGAGGAGATTTTTGATATATCTTTGGTAATGGGTCGTGTGGGTTTATCTATTCGATTATCCATGTTGACTATGTATAAGTTAGTTATTGATCATGGAATTTTTAATAAATCTCATATTTATTGTTTTTTTTTGCTATTGGTACCTAGGGAGAAGGCCCTAGCCTATAAAAATTAATACATGAGGAACCAGTCCCATATATGTCTTTCATCAGTGGATTCTCATGAAGTTTACATGCACCTTTTCGTGCTACATATAAGCCAAAAGAATGAGGAAGAGTTGTAATCAACTTTACTTCACCTATAAATTCTTCCTATATCTATACAATTTGAGATACAAACAGCCACTCGGCCCAAAATCAAAACCTAAGGCAAAAATTTCATAGACCAACATACCTAGGGCATAGATGCAACTAGGAAAGATCGAGCCTTTCAGCCACTCGACTTCACCTCTCCGATGATCTCAACATCCAAGTCCCCTTTTCTCTCGCTCCAATGAGGAAGATGAATCCACACAACATTCCGACATTTTCACCTTAGTGCCAACAAGGACCTATATACCTTGATTTTCCGCAACCACCTCCAAACCACGCATAATTTCCTACATCACCCACATCAAGGTATGGACATGGCACCGTAGGGGCTGACCACTCTTCCAATTTCTCATGCTCCTTATGTAAGATAAACTACCCCGAGGAGTTAGTATGTTTTATGTGCTCAATCCTTGAGCCATGTCAAATACATTCCTCTGCCTCTATGGATCGGTTCGGGTCAAGCATCAACTTACGCATGCTATCACAAATATCTACCTCCTCTTCTTCTTGAAATGCTTCGCGACTAACCAAACATTCTCAAGCCAATTCCACATTTCAACATTCCAAATTTTCCCATCCATCCAAGATGTAAATGATTCCCCTACAAATTCGCCCACTAAATCCCTTTGCCTCTTCTTACTAGGTCCAACCTCCATACCTCCCAAGACACCACCAACACCCTTGTCATCATTACGAGAGAGACTCAAGCACTTCCTCCAAATTTGAAAAGAGGACAGGGGTAACGTTGAGTCCAACCGGCTTGGAGATATAAAGCCACCAATGTACACCACATGAATGGAGGCAATTGTGAGGGTACCTAAGATCATTGATTGGAAATCCTAATCATAAATATCATGTTTCACATTAAAACACTTAAATGCTCGACACCAACTTACTATTCAACCTTGCCGATGGGGTCTAGGTGGATCGGTCAAGTCGGATGGTTGTTTTCGGCTCCACCTGTGTTTACATACCATTATGGCACGATACCCATTTGGGGTGGTAATGTCCTAGGTGGTGTGGCTCGTGTTTTTTTTGTGGTGGTGTGTGCTTGCACAACGGCTCGTGATTCATTGGATCAAGTATGGCTGGTTTTTCGGTGGTGGCTCATGTTCGCCAAAGGTGTGTGCAAAAAGGTGGCTCGTGTTTTGTTAGATGTGTAGAAGCAACTCGTGGTTTCTTTGGGTGTGGCTCGTGTTTTCCGATGGTGCTTGTTGGGTGGCTCGTGTTTTTCCAGATGGTGCTTGTTGGGTGGCTCGTGTTTCAACAGGGGTGTGTCGAGGGCTCGTGATTCGTTGGTGGCGGCTTGTGTTTTTCCAGCTTGTGTGCTTCTTTGGGTGGCCCGTGTTTCACACCCGATGAGATGGTTGAGCTCAATTGATATATCTTAATTGTACTCCGGTTCATAGCTTTGGTCAAAAGTGTTACAATTAGGTTCATAGCTCTAGTCAAAAGCATTACAAACTATAAAAAAACACTTACTATTCAACCCCATCATTGTCTGCCACCCTTGCATCATTTGTGATTAAGGCCATGATATCATTCAGAAAATCCTTTTCCCAGATATGCTTTCTCAAATGCAAGTCCTCCCATACATCAACACCCCTATTAGCAAGACAATCTACTACTCGATTCCCTTCCCTTTTGAATTGATAGATTCTAATCTCTATGAAGGAAAACATGATACCCTTAATATTTTTCCCAATCACTTGAAGATCCCAATTATTAGGCATTCTATCCTGAGCCATTCCTTTGATTACCTTGAATCCCTTTATCCATAAGTAGGGCCACTTCTTCTTCCTAGCTTCCAGTAAACCAAATAAAAGTGTCATCCCCTCAACATGATTGTTTGAAGAAAAGCCACAATCCGAAGCCAAGGCCAACACCGACTGACAACAAAAATCTCAAAAATACATCCACAACTCGCCCTTCCCGAGTTACCTTTCACAGCACCATCAAAATTCAATTTAATCCATCCTTCTTTTGGGGGTATCCAATGTTTCACCTGAGTTTCCTTACTCCCATTATCCGGAGCTCATATTTATTGTTTAAAGATAGGATTTTTAGGATTATTTCCTTACGGTTTTGGAGTCTCAGTAAAGGCATTTTTGTAAACCGAGTTTTTATTTTGACATCATGGGAATAGTGGGGTTGATAATGTATTGGTTGAAAACTGAAATTAATTGTTCCTTATTTGATTATGTGATATTTCTTTAAACGATTGATTCGTAACACCTCTCTTTTAGTGTCTAAATGTATATAGAGAGTCATAGAATACAAGTCAATAGATGTAACCGTGAAATTTGATTTGTTTTGGAAAAATTGAGTTAAATGTATTATATGGGATTCCTTGATTTTTTTTTGCTTGTTGTTGATATGAAAGTCTTAAGATTAACTATAAAACCTAGTATAAATAAGAATAATTATGAGATATGAAATTGGTATATATACTTAATTTTTTCCAAAATAAATCAAATGTTATGGTTACATTGACTTGTATTCCATGGCTCTAAGGCACCATGAGTATTTATTGAGACAATGAAGGAGAGGTGTTACGAATCAACCATTATATTATTAGTTGGTAGTCGAACCAAGATCATGTATGATGAGTGGAATGTTTTTACTCATTTAAAATCCTTATGATTAAGTATTGAAATTCGGTGCCTCCATGTATTTGACACATTGTATTTATTCTATGGTATGTAACCCATTTTGGATATTTACTTTTGGATTTGAGTTCAACTCTGCTGATTGGGATAATGGATTATTTTTAGATGGTTTGACCGCTTGTTTTGTTAACTAAGGTAAGATAACAAAATCCTATAAATTGAGTGATGGCTATCACTTAAATTTTGATCATCATTTGTCATGAAAATCTTTATTGAAATTGAGTTGTTTGATTACTTTTAAAAAGTAATGAATGTGACGGATTTCGCTTTTTGTTTATTTAGGGATATAAAATAAGAGTTGCAACAATTGCACTTGTATTTTATGAGCCCTTTGAGTGATGATTTCTTTTAGTGTCATAGTTATTGGTTGATAAAAACCATATTTTAAAAACATTGTGTAAGGACATGATCCTTACATTGTCATGATGATGTAAATATGGGACTATTCATTTGACGTAAATCTTGGACAATGCTCATTTTTGTAAACACATTTTTTTATTGAGATCATTTATTAGGAAGCATATCAAATAGTGTTTGGTTTGAATACATGAGTAAATCGTGTGAGTGTATCACTCGTATATATATGTTAGAGACTAATAATACATATACACGACTCAAAGCTTGAATTGGTCACATTAGTTGTCAAGGTTCTTATTTTGGTGTGTTATACTTGAGACACGTTGACACATCCCCTTGATTGAGTGTTGTAATCCCCTATGTTGTATGATTATGTATATTTATTGTACTAACAGGTGTGCATTTGTGGAGTTTTCTCTAATTGGATAATATTAGACACTGCTATGTCTATGTAGCTCGAGTCATGGTTTAGGTAGTCAATAACGCTAATGGATGAGAGAATATCACCTTGCTCATTGGCTTGACCATAATTTCAGCCATTGTGGTGTGGACTTCATTGTACTTCGACAAAGATAGACATAATTGATTCATTATAATACTAGATTTTATTTGTATTACATTGAAAAAATCATTGTAATAGTAGATTTTATTTGTATTACATTGAAAAAATCCTATTGGATGAGTTGCATTATTTGAATCAATCCTTGTACATAATGAATTGTTCATAAGATGTAATTAAAATCATATTTATGACACTAAATTCATATTTATGGGAATTTCAACCTTTTGTATATTGACTCTTCATATGACTTGATCTATTGATGAGATGTATAAAATGTATATTTAATAAGTACATAATTAAGTATTTATATATAAACATAAATATATAATTAGACTTTCCATAATAACATGCCATAGTTATGATTTTTGGTTTGCACTTACACTTAGACTGCGGGATTGCTATAGTCTCATATATTCCAAATGTACATTGATATACTTATGTTAATTACTTAACACATTTGGCTAAAATGAAATAAAATGTCGCTGAAATTTTGGGGTATGTTAAAGATGTAGAAATCATATGTAAGAATTATATACAAAGCCTCCTTATATAGATGAGATTCAATATCGCTATTAGGGTTACCTTCGTGGATAATAAGCACCAATAGATGTTGTAAATATTAGTCAATTTTTCAATGACTATAATGTAATACGTTAAATGTCCCTATTCCAAAGTAAGCCCAAAGCCCAAACTCAGGGAACAAAAGGCCAATCTGGGGCCTCTTTAGGAAAAAATTTGATAAAACACGCAAAATCATTACGATCCGAAAATTGACCGAATTTTTTTCTCAACCACGGACCCCTATAGGCTTTAAATTATTTTTCAAACTTACCCCATTAAAATCAACTTTAAGCAATGTAAGAATTAAAACACACTACACACAGGTTAATAACGAATTCGAAAGAATGCCTACATCTCCGAGTTCATCAATAGAACCGATTTATTATCCACTTTAACGACTACAATTCTAATACAAAATTACAATCAAAGTATGATAATTACTTGAATACAGAAGAACGAGAACCTCCTATCTGTAGAAAATTTGATCTAGTATTCACCTTCATGGTACAATGCCCTATGGCTCCCTGATCGGTCTTCCAGATGCTATTATGACATCCTATGGCTCCCAAGTCGGTCTTCCATACATTACGTACTTTGAAGTTGTGGCTAAATAAGCCTAAAGAAAAAGAACCTCCTCCATGACCACCAAGTGACAACATCCCAACTTATGTAGCAAATCTAATCTTCTTTTGCAAAATACCCTATGGCTCCAAGTCTAGGCTTTGCAACAATAATACTGAATACAAATGGAACAAGAATCTTTATCACGACCACTGAATAGTTACCCCGGCTTATGATGTAGATTCGATACAATATTCTCCTCCATAGTACAATGTCCTATAGCACCCAATCGGTCTTCTAGACGCTATTATGATGTCCTATGCCTCCCAGTGTCGATCTTTTCAAACAATATGTACTTTGAAGTTGTGGCTGAATAAGCCTAAAGAATAAGAACCTCCTCCACAACCACCGAGTGACAACATCCCGACTTATGTAGTAGATCCAATCTTCTTTTGTAGAATACCCTATGGCTCTAAGCCCAGGCTCTGTAATATCTTCGGTGAGTTGATACGACTCCCATAGTAATGAATACCTCAATGCCTCCATTGCACGGTGCTAAGTATTCTTCCGAAACCTCCACGCTCCCATTGTGCGGTGTTAAGTCTCCGATGTTAGTAGACTATAATCGTCGCCAACGAGCTCAATATTGAATAACGATCCTCCTCCAAAGCCGACGGTTCGAAGAATCATCTAGCATACTGAGGTTTTGAGCTCTACTACTTCTCTATGCTTCTTCACGACCCTCGGCTCCACGGCGTCTCCGGGCTCCAGCTTGAGAAGTCTCTCTGTGAGTTAAAAATAATAACTCCTGAACCATTATGAAGATGCCTATATTAGTATGATATAGGTCTTAGTCATGCCCATATTATTACGATATAGGTCACCATCACCATCGTGCCCATATTATTACGATATAGGCCATCATGCTTATATTATTACGATATAAGCCTTTATATCTCTCCGTAATGCCTATAATAAAATAGGACTTACATCTCCATAATGTCTCTACGGTCATGCCTTTGAACTTCTAGTCATCCTCTTCGGCTCGGGCTTGGAGCATTTTTTCTCGGATAGAATTCGGAATGTTGACATTGCTTTTAGGACTTACAAGATTCCTATAATAGGCCTTAATAATATTCACTCCAAAATATGGGCCTTCACATTTTACTAAGGCCTCCATTATTCCTCCTTCTCCCTTTATTCTCTACGCTTCCTCGGCCTTTACTTGAGAGGCTTATATTATCTTGGGAGGGCTTGTGTGTCGAATGCTCGCAATGAGCTTGCGGAAGTTAAGCTCGAAAGTGAGCTTGTCCAAGTTCGAAGCTCAAAACATGGGCTTGTATTATTAAGCTCCCAAAATGAGCTTGTTGGCTTAAGCTCGAGAAATGAGCTTATATGCTCGAAGTTGTGACTTTAAAGGAAGGCGGTGTGTTTGAATGGAGAAGTGGAGTGGATTTTATAGCCTTTGGGCGGCTCGTGGATCGTCGATATAATCGACATCTTCTAGCTCTTATTCCAACCAGCTCATTAGCCAAGTTGGTTGGGTGATTCAACGATATGGGGAGATTGTGGGTTCGAATCCCTCACCCCTGCAATCCCTTTTGGTTGGTCAAACTGATTGCCATTGTTGTCGCCACATGGGCCTGAGACCCTTCCAACCGCATCCACGTCTGCTTTACCATCTGCGCCAACCGTGCCATGTCCTCATGCACTGCCGTGCCACATAACCCCGTGTTCGTGTTGATCTCACCGAACCCCGAGTCATTTGCCCGCCGATGGGGAAACATCCCACATCTCGCGGGGATGAGATAAGGGAAGGCTTTAAATAGCCTTTATCCAACACATAAACCATGGCCATGAGCCACATCCTCTAATTTTTCTCGCTAAAGCATAAAAATAGCTCGCACATAGCTCGATGAACTAAGCAATCGACTCACCCTTGCATGACTTTGTTGATAGCTCGTCGATGCACAAATCGAACTCGCCCCTTAGCTCACCATATAGCCCGCATATAGCTTTCCGAGTTGACTTGGGACAAAGTGGTGCTAGGTCATGTGGTGGCTTGAGGACCCACCATGTGGCAATTGTTTTTGTGATCGTTGATGAAGAATTGTGTGTCCAAGACCGGAAGTATGAAACTTCGACCCATGCTTATCACCTTCACCCCATCTGAATTTTCCACTTGTCGTGACTCATCGGTTGACCTAGTCCTGCCCTAAGGTTGACTTCAACTTTGACTAGCCACCATTTGCACGTACGGGCTCCATTTTCGCATTCAGATAGTCGCGCTAGAAAGCTCACAGAGTTGGCTTTCACACTATGAAGATCCTGGGGTATTTAGGGAACTCCTAGCCTTGTAATGTCCTCCAAATCAATTCTGAATGAATAAAAAAATGTAACTAGTACTATGAAAATTTTAAAAGTCCCCAAACTGGGGTTAGTTTTCAATTTTTGATAATATGTCTCCATGATTGGCTCAAAGCCAAGCACTTGTCTCTACTTAAATTTGTGAATGATTACTTATATCCACCACCTCCCTTACCCTTCACTTGAAACAATGGTTCTCTATTACTAAGACCTTAACATATTCAAGGCAAAGGGTTTCTTTAGTTTTTGTAGAGCATGCCACCAAAGATAAAATTTTCTACGACATGCTCCTTGATTCTTGTATGAATCGTCCTTCTGTTTCGCCAATTAAAGGGACACCACAAGAACAATCAATTCTATACATATCACTTTTTTAGCTATGGTCCATGTGATCCTTTATTGCTATTAGTAGCTTCCTTAATCTATTTTGAGGGAGGAATATGGTACTAATGTTGTGCCTCCCTAGAATTTTGGAAAGCCTATTGGAAATTCCTTCATTGTAAGGAACAAACACTACCCAAACATTTGTAGGAGCTAGTGTTCTATGCTTATTTTCTTTACATTCTCTAACTTCTTTGAAACTCCTTGAGATTCTTTTTCCTTTGTAATCACGCCTCTTAAAAATTGAAGCTAGGTTTTTCAACTCTTGCTTGAGGTGTTCTTCGTGACAAATCTTGAAAGCCCTCGTTGAGAGAATTTTTAATACACCAACCTTTTGAGTTGGGTGATAATGTGACAAGGCATGCAAATATAGATCAGTATGGGTCCCCTTTTTTGTGAACTCTACATGCAAGGTACCCTCTTTTTTTGTGAGGAGGACATCCAAGAAACGTAAGCTATTCATTTTCCTAATTTCTATAATGAATTTTATGCTTTCAACCATGTTGTTGATGTGTGAATAGAACTATTTAAGTGTATCCATGTTGTGTTGCAAAAAAATAATTCATACATTGTCCACATATCTCTTCCACCATTTTAGTTTGAGAGGAAAGAATTTTAGAGCCATCTCCTTAAACCATTCCATAAATATGCTTTGGAAACAACGGGTGAAAGTGGAGAGCCCATTGCCATAACTTATGTTTACTCCCCCTTCAAATAGAAGAATGCCAATCTTATGCATATGACTACTAATTTATAGTGAGCTTATCTTCCCGATCGTCTGCAGACAACCGTTGGACAAAACATGTGGCACATCTCTATCTATGTATGGGACCCAAGCAAAACCTATGGATTGAATTCAATTTCTTCACATTTAGAACATCAAAAACAACACTAACCAATACCAATTCAACAAGGTTCAAACTTTCTTGTTCCAATTGTTGGTCATTCCCATCTAGACAAAGCATATTATCATTTGATGAGGGACTAAGTTAAAGAAACCTCGTGAGAGGTTGAATTTACATGTACATTTAAATTTATTGATTCCACTAAACTTTCTGTTAAACTTCCAACTGATTAGTGCATTCTTTTGGGAGGAAATACCAAGGGCTACAAACCAACTACGCTTGTTGTCCTCTTTAGTTAATGTAGGACACTCATAAATCCATCTCGATTCAATCCACATATAGTGTCACTCCTTTCTTGATGTGCTTGATGGGTTTCCCGCTTACTTCATGCCCAGGGTATATTCATTGTTTTATATGCTTCTATATGAGTAATGTATATTCATGGTCTAATGAACATCCTTTGTGATTAATGTTCCTAAAATATTTTCTTCCCACTTTATATACATGAAGTGTTTTTGGTACATTTGGATTTATCATACATGTACTATGTCTTGTGTCATGATCCATATCACGCCTACATGTGTGTTACCACTTGTCCATGTTGCCCTGATTTACATCATGCATCTATTTGGGGCAAATATAATATTTGTACTTGACATTGACATATGATATTAAGTTGATCACAAGGCAAATATCCTTGTGTATACCTTGCTTATATCTTTCCCACCTTGGGGCATTAGCCTATTGAGTTTACATGGTTTATATCCACACACTTGGGAGCATGATCTTACCATTGTGCTTACATTTCTTATATTGAGGCCCACATAGGGTGAATTTACTTCTTACATACATGTTTGTATGATGATAACTTATTATGTTTACATTAGAGCTTTATTTTCTTATCATACACATGTTGCATGTAATCCATTTCTTTTGGGATGTGTGATTCAAAGGTTCATTTGGCACCCTGAAAGAGGTATAGATCCCACTTATTTTCATCTCCAGTGTTTGTCCTCTAATGCATTTCATCATATTCTTACATGGAAGTGAATAGGGATGATGCACGACATATCTCACTTGGTCTCATTGCAATACCCAACCAAGATAGATTCAAATACATAGGTCTCATTATGAGGCACACTCTTATAGATTCAATTCAACACATACTCTTAGACACAAGTTTACAAAGGCATTCCTATCAGTTTTAACACAACCAAGTGCATTTGTTCATATCTTAACTTTTTTAGATTTCAATAGTTTCCTAATTATTACAATTATATATGGACACACCTTTTTTAACTTGCACATGTTTATATATGTTTTCAGAGCACATGGTTCTCGAATATAGGAGCACAAATGTTGACCTCATTTTTGCAACCCTCCACTAGAGAGATAAGGTGGTTTCTCTTTCCTCTTGACTTTCAACTTGTTCTTGTTCTCTTACTAACCTTGATAACTTTGAACAAATGGTGATGCAACCATAGAAAAACATTCTCAAGGAAATTCTGTTTGTTTAATGTTGATATGTATGTACACACACACACATCAAAGGGGCATTATGTAGGCACCTAATTTCAATACAAAACTAGAGAATTGTGTTGGTGATAGAACATTTGTGTTTATTGATTATTGGTCCAATTTAGGCTATTGTTGGCACACATTTCTTGTGTTGTTCGACTCTTGAATTGTTTCCCTTGTGTCTCTTGCGACATTTTACCTCTTTGACCTTGTTTGCCCCTATTACCTTCAGGGTATGTTGTTTTTTGATTTCGTTTATCCGTAATAGTCACTTTCACCTAGTTTTCTCTCTCATCTCATGTTTTTCCCCTATCCTTGGGTAATGACCATTTCCGTATGATAAAAAAATGGCCAATCGTTTCTACACCCACAATAGATATGGTCACAATCCTTTGGACCATTCCTATCCCCTAAATTAAAATTATCCAGGTTTATAACTTTGTTTGTTGGCTTTTTTCATTCGTTGTTTGTCGATTTACGTGCTAGTAGTGTCTTCATCTAAATTTATGAAGTCTATAATTAATAATGTGCACAAATGCATTTAGGTTAATGAAATCAATCACTAATAATTTATTGTAAGAATGATATTCAAGTTGTAAAATCATGATTTATTGTTTTTCAGAGCATCCTAGTATTTTGAGAGCATTCTACTACCTACTAGTTGTTGCACACATTGAAAGATAAGAATCAAACACTTCCATATATTGAATTGATTGTTGACTCGCATCTAGTGTTGATTGCATTTTTGTTCAAGACATGAGGGAACTGATAACAATAGAGGGATGCCATCTCGCCTCAATTAACATCCCTTATTTTTTTAATGGGTGTTGCAAGGTGTTGAAATCGATTAAGGTTTTGAAAGACAATATTCTTCCATTGACTCACATCAAACCCATGAAAAGTGAGCGAGGCTTCTAAAGGCTAGGGCAAAGTGATTGCACTCATGAAATCATGTAATATCCCTTTTGGGGATAAAACATAAAAATACCAACAATCAAATGAGACCAATATCATGAATTTTCCAACCATGGAAACCCTCTCAAAATTGATCCCGAAATCAGAAATGAGTAGATAACGTTGGAAACCATTCCAAAAATCACTAAAGAGGAGATTCCGACATTATAAAATATGTCGAAACAAAATATAAAATCAGATATGTAATTTGTGCCCTAGAAAGCACTCAAACACTATCAAACCCTAGTCGCTCCAACTAGGAATGACTCTAAAATGCATGCAAATATTGGTAAATGATGCCTTTGATCCTCCAACACTCAAATCTACATAAAGGTCTTCAATTCAACCAAGGAAAGAGGGTTTCCGTCCTCCAACCGGCCACTAAAAGGGTTTTCGTCCAAGAGTGGAGAACAAGGAGCCACTAGCTCACAATGTCCAAATAGAGAAAATGCGCCAATCTAGATCCTCCAAATGAGCTCTCTAATCTTCTTTTATAATCTCCTTTTGGCGCCAAAGCTTGGAATAGCAAGGCCGACCCCCTTAAAGTATTATTTTAATCTTTAATTTGCTTTTAAGGCATAAAACCCAACCGACCTGCTAAAGGCAAACACATGCTAAAAAGAAACATTAAAAATTAGAAAAACAAATGCAAATGAAAGCTCAATGCTCTTCTCCAACTCCTCTACTTCTTTGCCATGGAGAAGGAATGGCAAGAAGTCCAATTTTTGATCCTCAAGTGGAAAAAGGGGACATTACAAATCGAGTTTCACACCTTTCAAAAAAAGACCATTTCCATAACTATTATGGTTTTGGTCAACCACTTTTAGAGCCATTACAAAAATGACCATGTTTTTAAATTTGTGAGCTTAGGGTGTGATTTGTCTCGTTGACTAGACTTACTTTTGCCACCTATCGCTAACGATTGTATTTGAATTCAATTCATGTGATCCAATGTATTGTAATGCAAGCCCTAATTTCCATAGCATTTTAATTATTATATATTTCCTAATGATTTAGTGGTTTATAATTGTTCGGATCTAAAGTGCAACGTGTTATTAATAATATAATGCATTTGTTAATGTACAAACCACTTTCCACATCTACATGTACATAACTATATTTATACTTAAATGCTTTAATAAATGCACTAATATGATAAGAATTTGAGCACGAATGTACTTGGAGGAAGGTTGCAATGTGAAACATGATTTTGCGGTGTATGGCATATGTAGGAAAGCATGTGAAGGTTTGTATAATGAAATTTATCCCATAGATTACAAGCTTAGAATTGAATAAAGTATCAAGTTGAGCATTTAATTGTTGTTTCAATAGCATAGGACTTGGGACCAACACATTTGACAAGTAAATGTGTATTAATAAATTGTATCACGAAATGTCTATGTCGATTATCATTCAAGGCAAGGATAGTGAGTATAATTGGTATCCCTTCACCCAACAATTCCTCATTATTTGGATGGTTGGATGCAAAGAAACATTATCCTTTAGCCTAGTTTGGTTCTCGGATCGAGGTTGCATATTTAGATTGGATTTTCACACTCAATAGCTTTCTATACAATGTTCAAATCTAATAATATCAATTAGGGATACCTCGAATTGAGGTTTGAATTCAAACTCCTAAAGATTGAGGTAGCATGTGAGCTCTAAGCCTCAACACCCTTTATCTACAAAACAAATTACTTAAAAAAACCATCTTACCAATTATCCAATCATGTCTCATATGGATCAATGTTGTATTCAAGGATTCTAAAATGTTTCAAGTGGTTTCTTGTATTAGTTATGAGGCTGATTCACAATTAGGCAGCTCATTTTCTCCATCTGTGTTGTACTACCTCATTTCAATTGCTATATGAGTATTGATTCATTTAATACCTAACTGCCATTTGTAATATGAGAAAGTATTTTTTCCAAACCTTAACAACTCTTGATACCTTGTAAATTAAAAAAATTCAATTCCTCAGCAAGATACATTTGTGCTATATTTGTATGGGCAAATGTAAAAAGATGCCATACAAAACATCATAACTTGGTTGGCAAGTTGTCTGAAGGACTGAGAAATCTATTTCATCCGACGAACCATTTCCATATCTTTTGTTTACAATGGAGTTGTCAGAGTATTTTCGTAACATAGTACTTCTCTAGTATATATATTTGTGTGTGGTGTAAGGTTGGCTCCACACACAACTTTTTTCAAGAATGGAGTCTCTAGCATAATCTTTATCTTATAGTTAGGCATAAATCAAGGGAGCATGAATAATTACTCTCCTCAAATCATTTGGGCATGTTTTAGAAGTTGCAACAATTATAAAAATATCTTGAATCTATCTGTCAGCCATGTATTCAAAACCAATTGCCAACAATACAAAAAAAGATAAAATTGTAAAGAGATCATTTTCACTCCTAAAAATCTTTGATTTGATATCTATTTTTGTTTCATATTTAAACTAATCTCCTTCCCTTGTTCATAGTATTACACATCATATCCAAAAAGAAGCTTAATAAGAAAAAAGGGAAGTGAAGCAACTATAGGTCTGTTAACCCACCAAATCTACCTTCAAATGTCCATAGAGCCACCATTGGTTTCAGAGATACAATTAATACACATATATAAAGGGTGTCAAATATTTTAAGAGTATGCATCCTTAAATGTTCAACGAGCTTAAACATTCACATTCTGATATATTTTTTTCTACTCAGGAATTGAGTTTACATCTAAGTAAATGTGGTTTAGTCATAAAATAGGGTGCACTCTCTATAGAGTAACTTGATTTCAAACTACAATTCTTTTAGTGGACTTGGACTCGTAAGATGGGTTGCCCACCCCTTTCAAAAAAACACAAAACAAATGAAAAGGATATATTGGTGAATTCAACAATGATATCATGAATTCCATGATTTGGGATGTTGGCTCATATAGTATCTAGGAAAGTGCATTGAAGATGAGGAATTCTATTGCCAAAACCTTCGATGAAAATCACCAATAGAGGAGAAAGCGACAACATATTTATCATATTAATAACCACATCTTTCCTCTTTGCTATAGCTTTACCAAAAGGTTTTAGACACCTTTGATTATACGAATAGGAAGAAGGATATAATCAATGGACCAATCACATATAAAAATATACAACGCCGTTAGCCATTAAATTATTCCATATTACTATTAATACAAGTCTGCCATAAATAGCATACTATTAGCCATTAAATTATTCCATATTACTATTAATACAAGTCTGCCATAAATAGCATACTATTAGCAATTTAAGTGCTCACATATTGGCTTTTCTGCCATAGATAGAAGACCAATAGCAATTAAATGCTCACATATTAGGTTCAAAGGTAAGTCGCTTCTTCTAGCATTGAAATTCTAAAAGAGCATTGTGGAGACTAAACTTTGTAACCTTTAAAAACATAGCCATCATTTGGGCCAACTAACTTACAGAAGCCAAAGATTTAGGTCAGGATCAACTTGGCTTTAGAATAACTTTATTGATATTATTCTCAAATAACTCGTGCCCTTAATCCTCTTGGATAAGAACAAGAAAAATGGCTTCTATGGTCGACCTTCCTTTCTACCAAAAAACTTTGCAGTCATCTGGTTGCTGCCAGATTTCTTCTCTGAATCTTTCCTCTCCTGTTGCCCTCCAAACCGAGGGATAATTTTGACAGGATGAGCTTCAGTGTTAAATACCCATTGATCAAGGGGAATAGTAGTGGGTGGTGAGAAAAGAAGATACAAGTACTTCAGTGTTTCTGCCAAAAAAAGCTTTGCATCATATCATCCTTGACACCAGAATTCACCTACATGAGAAGCACAGAAAATGTTGACCAATAAAGAAGAAAAAGAAAACCAAAAAAGCAGTTTATGAAAATCAACATTTAGAACAATGAAATCTTAGGAATGTAAGCAAATGTTGAATTTAAATATGCAAAAAGGCATACACAGATATCTCACTCATACAAATTTTTAATTTCATAATCAGAACGATAATTTCCCATTGGTTCATATCAAGACACCACCATTTCCTATCAGTTGCAAATCTGACAGAGTTCACGTTTAGAATCTCGCAGGGAAAGTTGAAACCATTAGCCTAAAAGCTCTCACATTTCTGTAGCCTTGGATTATATATTTTTCAGCAAGATGCTTTCGAGATTTGATTGTTCTGAGACAATGCAATTGGAGCAGAAGACTTGTCATCTACTCATGATAGAAATCTTACCATCGATCCTTTATCAATGAAATCATAGCTATAGTTGTTAAAAATTGACCTTTTGGTGTCACCAAGAAGCACTATAATTTTTGGCACAAAAACAGATATGATATTTTGAAGCGTTTCCACGGTGCTGAGCATAGCTCTACTGAACTTCTATCCTATTACATTTTCTTGGGGGATAATCAAACATATAAAGAGGTTGCAATCCAATTAAAAGATCAATTGCCATAGATGGTGTTTAATGAAGTATACCGCCTATGAAGAAGGGGAAGGGAGTACTCAAATGCCTCATATCCAACTAGAAAATAAATGTCTTATACTGCAGGAAACCGTACCAAAAGGTAGCAGTTAGGAAAGGAGGCAGAGAAGGGTGTGAACTTCGTGAGAAAGAAGAAAGGACCCTTTGTAAAAATATCCTTCTAAGGTGGCATTGGACTAGGAAAAGTGGCAACTATTTACATTAGAAGCTAAACATCCTGATTCCTCATGAATCAACATAACAGACGGGGAAAAGTGTAAGGTGCAACCGGTATTGGGTTTTTTTATTTTATTAGCTCATCCAATCAAGAAGAATATCCTTGGAAGGTATCTAAAGCTGAAAATTAATATCTCTATTTTTGCTTTCAACAGTTGGGTGAATATTGAGATGAGCACATAAATCTGAAAAATAAATTACTTTCTTTGAAAACTTTTACTCGGAAGTTTTAATGTTTTTTTCACCATATAAGTGTTTATTGATGTTTGATTGACAAAATAAAGTGTCGGTGAATGTGCACGCATGCACATGCATGGATAGAAGACTCTTCAATATCTAGAGCGGCAAGGAATATACCAAGTCGAGCTTTTCCAGATCCATGCCCTATTCATTTTTAATAGATGTGAAGACTGTTTTTGCCACGATGGAGGACATAAGATTGAATGGCAATTCTAACTGACCCTGATATTATGTGGCCGACCCCATCCTGGATTACCTCATCTTGACATGTAGACTGCCTTCTATTTCCTGGGTGTTCCATTTCTCATTTCGTAAAAAAATTCATATACATACTTAGGATTCAGGAAATTCAGAAAAAATGATGGTCCATCAGAAGCTGTGAATCTTAGAAGCCGTAAACCTGAATTTTCCTGGGTTGAATTTATGCGCACCTTCTCTACTTCTACCATTTGGAACTTGTGAAAATATGCTGTATGAGAAGACCATACTGGATAGTGGGATTTCTTGACAGAGCTTTCAAGATTTCTATGATATCTTAATTGGAACCATGCATTTGATTGGATCTAGAGACTTGATTGTGAATGCTAGAAACCTTCTTGAAATTAAATTGGACTGCATAATGGAGAGTGAGAAATGCCTTTCCTTCAAAAATTAAAAAAATAGCAACAATAAATTTGAAATTTTCAATACAGTATCTATTATAGGCACAGTTACCTAAGTTACAGGGATGGGGGACAGTGGGACGGTTTCCAGGACAGTAAAATTTTTCCCAGATTATGGGGAGGCAAGGTGACGGCTATTAATATAATATATAAAAATCAATATTCAGATATTACAACTTTTTTCAATGAAATTTATGTGTTTAAACCTTATTTCAAGATTTTTTCGATACTTTCGGGATTAGGCTTTCGTATTTTTGGTAAAAATACAATTTTTTTACAATAAAAGTGTCATATATATTTTTTTAAATTTAAAATGATTGGGGATGTCCCCTCCAAGTCCTCAAATGTTTGGGATGTCACCAAAATCTAGGGGACACATCTTCATGTAACACTGACTATTAAAAATCCTCAACCAAGTCTCCAGTTTAGGGATGATAGGTGACAAGTTTCGAGATCAACTGTTGCAGCTCCAAAATCAGTTGCAAGAAAAATATAATGCTATTGCAGATTTCATTAAAAACAAATACAAAAGCAGAAGACAAAGATTGCTTCTCTTGAACAGCCTCAAGTAACCCCAATAGATGGGATTCAACACTTTCAAGAGGTTGTGTCAGAAATTAAAAATCAGCATTCGGGGTTGGGTACTCTCGGCCAACCTCTATCTATATATGGGGATCGACCAACGCCAATCGGACAACTATCTAGAGTCTGGTCGCCATATATAGATAGGGGCGCCCCAACCCCTATCTATGTAAGGTCCCCCCTATCTCTACTCTATATTGGGGTGGGCTCAGGAAACAAACCCAATCCCAATCTATATAGCCAGCCTGTCATTGTTCATATGGCTGCTTGAGAAGCTCGAGCTGTCCATACCATACTGGAGTTAGTAATTCTCATAAAACATGAGAACCATCATCGAACTTGTCATTCAAACAAATTTTGAAAAGGAAAGACCGATGCAAGCTAAGGAACTTAACCTTCAGGTTAGAGGCCTCCCAAAGTCCTCTGATCCCATGCAGGCAGGTCATCTTTTCCTATATGGGACCTTAGATCCTAAAGATATAACTTTGGAGTGGGCTTGGATGACTCTAGAGGATAGCCTTATAATTCAGTTTTAATCCACTAAGGAATGTCTACGACACTTGAAGGCTAAGATTTGATTTTTTTCCTAACAAACTTTATTTGGATGAAGACCTCACTCAACTTCAGGTTGAGAAGCTTCAAAAGCCCATGCCCAAGTCGTGGCTGCATGGAAAGCTAACAACTAAGCTGTTTTTCATATCCCAAAAGAAATTATTCCTGGTCCCTCACCCTCCTGCCCTTGGGATGGCCACATCCTTGGCTAACCAAATGATGGCATTCATAGGTTCCAATAGCTGGTAGCAGGCTATCTATCACATGTTTGGATTGGCATGATATTATAGGGTCTTCTCCAGGTTCCTTCCAAGATGTTATTCCTTTGCATGGTCTTGTTTTTCTTGCTGAGACTCATGAGAACCCTGTAAAAGCCCTTCCTTTTGTTACTAATCACCATTGGGTTTCAGTTTCCAAACACGGGACTTACAAATCAGGCAGTGTTTGTGGATATGGTGGGGTGGCTTGCCTCATTCATGATTTACTCCAGTCTAAGGTGCCTTTGATAGACTCTGGTAAGCACTCTAGGTGCATAATGCTTCGATTCTAGAGGGGCCAACCTCCCCTTTGGGATGTCTTCTTTGCAGTTCACTACTTCCCCTTGCCTCATTGCGCACTGAATTATTCTAATAAATGTTACTCTGCTATTCTTTAGGGAATGTTCTTCTAAGTGACTTCAATGATCGCTGAAGGACTTGTCAGACATGTACCTGTGATATTGTAGAGAAAAGCCTTTGTCTTCACTTTCAGGGATGAAATTTTGAGGATTTTAGTTTGCAGAGGACACCATCTAGTGGAAATAGTCTTGCCATGGCATACAAGAGGTATTTTCTCCAGTTGGCTGTCACAAGGCATTTATATTCTTAACTTGTCTATTCTTGTTTATCTGATTGCAACAACCACACTTCGCTTCCTCATAGCAGGAATGCATGTGTGGTAGATTAATGATATGGTCGAAGGGCAAATGAACAACCATCAAAACTTCATTACATCAACCATTTGGAAAAACATACCAACAAACTGCACTTTACTTTCTATTTTCAAACTCAAACTACATACACTCCAAATTTAGCTTAACTTCTGGACTTCCTAAATAATTCTCTTACAAACTGCACTCACTCACTTCTTAGCAAGCTTATTCACTTTGCCAGCTTCACTCTTATAATTGGTTTCATAGCTTACAATGTCCCCTGTGCTTACTCTGTCACAATGTTTCACCAAACTTGGACTGAAGGAGAACTCATAGATAACAGCATCAGTACAATGTGGTTTATGAATGTCATTAAACATGTTTTTTTCACTAAGACTGACTGCACTCAAGCAGGGAGTTAATCTGCATATAATGCTTGCAAAGTCAATATATAGATTGGATCTTCTATAAATTGTGAATAGAAAATGAGCTAAGTACTTACATCTCTAAGTCCCACATATCCAGAATCAATCCGACACTGTGCTTCAAATGCTTTAAATATCTCCCACCCCCACTCTCGATAAGTTTCGTTCCCAGTTGTCCTCCAAAGGTACATGAGTGACTCAACAGTTTCTGGTCTCTGAATATTCCACGATGTACCAACCATCATATCC
Organism: Taxus wallichiana var. yunnanensis; assembly: GCA_018340775.1. NCBI lineage: Eukaryota > Viridiplantae > Streptophyta > Pinopsida > Cupressales > Taxaceae > Taxus > Taxus wallichiana. The sequence goes on along the minus strand of CM031236.1, from coordinate 518,049,921 downwards.
TACAACAAAATTCAAGAGTTTTTATCTGTTTTTATATAAATAGTTTTGGAAAAATGTCTTACAAACTTTTTAACACCATAGACAGACTCGAAGAAACAACTACATAGTATTTGCAGATAAATCTAAGCATCTTGCCTGAGTGACAACCTTCTAGCATCTACCTCATTCTCTTTCGTATTATACAGTTGGAAATTTTCTCTATGCATTGGTTCAATACTTGCACAAGGAATCCAGAAAAACCTCTCTAAAACATTCTCACCTGCCCCTCTCGGAAAAAATAGTTTTCTCCTGCTAACTTTGTTGGAGTGGAGCGATAGAAATTATAGCAAGTCCAAGCAAGCTGCAAAGAAATGAGGCTGATTAAATGAAAAGAAGAAAACCCATTTACAAAGCAAGAAAAAAAAAAGGTCAAATCGGACCAATACAAGAAACCAATTATGAGGTAGTTTCTCTCTAGCTGATCTTAAGTGAACCTTAATAAATGCCATCAACATCATAAGAGAAATTAATAAATTATTAAAAAGTTAATGCAATAAATCTACGGATAGGATATTCATTTATCATTTTAATAAACTATTATATGCTTTTTCCCGTATTGCTTGGCTACATTCATTCGAGATGTTGTATAGGATCATATAGGGTATTGGATGCATTTTTGTTGAATTTAAATTATTCTAAATGTTCTACAAAATTGCCTTTTCATAGATTTAGTATCCAGGTTCCATAGCATTAGTGTTCATTCCTGAACAGGCCTTTTTGCAGACCCAGTGCATGATATGTCAAGTAGTTGATTTAAACCAAAGTAATACCGGCCTTATGAGATGCATTTTATATAAGGTTTCCAAATAAAAATGTTCTCTTACCCTTAAAGCTAAAAGAATTCCAAATATGGAAGAGATTAGGAAGGAAATCAGGGTTCTGTGGACAAATAAAGATTTCCAGGTTACCTTCCTACCCAAGAACTTTGCAGTCACTTTCTCTTGTTTAGAATATAGAAAATATGTTCTAGAGTATAGGAATTGCTGGTTTTTGGGACAAAAATGTAGATTTATTAAACCCTGGTCAAAAGGGTTCAATCCTCTGACAGGAAACACATATATCATCCCATTTTGGATCAATCTTTGTGCCCTTTTTGTAGAGTTTTAGAGAGAATGGATATTCGCCAAAAAAGGGAGGTCATTAGAGATTACCTGTATATGGAATAGCAAACAAAGCTAAATTTGAAAAGCAAACTCAACATGAGTAAAGCCAGAATAGCAGTCTTAAGAAACGTATCAGTTCTAGGCCCACAGAGTACAACTCTTTACTCCAGTGATGGAAAATGGATTCAACCACTTGATTTTGAAAATATTAGCATTTGATGCTACGGATGTTAGCAAATATGCCACCTTAAGGGGAAATGTGCCAGCAATGGGTGGGAGTTCAAAGACAAAAACACCAGCGACGGTCAGATATTTCTCAGTTGTCTGAGAAATATTGAAGAATGCCACGGATCACCTATATCAAAACATGCACCGGTGTTGAAAATGCGAGACACAGATTGCACGAAGGCAAAATTGAGCAAACATACACACTGCAAATTATGAATAATAAATGAGATAATTGCAAAACATGTAAATGGTTCCAACTCAACACAATGCCATGAATTAGCTCAATAATCAAGATGTACATATAGGAGGAGGGAAGTGCAACTACCACCTAGAATAGTGGTGAGAACTCTCACTAACTCGATCACGACAATCAAGCTAACTCCACATGATTAGTACACCTAAGCAAGATAAAACAACAAGTGTAGAGATAACCCAAGTGTAAGAATAATCCTAATAAACAAATAAAAGGATAAATAATAACCTACACTAACCCCCCTTGAGCGTACCTTAGGTGGGCGGTAAAGAAAGTGGGTCCCGACAACAAGACCTCATAAGGTACCCATTTATAATAACTGGGAAAAAAAGAGTTACCATGGATGAAAAAATCACCGCAAGATACCCAAAAACCAGTAACAAAACAACAAAGTGGAGAGCAAAATCCTATTGCAAGGCATCCCAAGAAGCACTGCTCAAAAAAATTGTACTTTGCTGAAGAAGAAGTTTGGTCTGCACTATGGTCTGGATCCAATACTCTATCATAAAACTCAAAATCAATTCACGCGTCACACTGTGATACAAAAAAGTAGCTCCATACTAGAAGACTGTCAATGGAGTCTCTGACACTATAATTCAACAAAATAGCTACCCTTCAGAAGGAGAACAAGCTCAAAAACTAATTGAAGGAGACTCAGAGGTGATGTCGAAAGTGCAAGAAATCACCAAACATAATTCGATCTACTGCTAGAATATGTGGTCCACTAACTACAAAAGAGAAAGGAACACGACACCCGAAGAAGTAAGATCAACACCACACCCTCCCATACTGTTGAATGGGTGGAGTGACACTTAAAAATTTGTATGAGTGGCCACACCACTACTCGAACACCGACAAGCTGACACTGGGCTTCACCAAAATAGCTTTCCATAAGAGAGACTATCAACAGCCTAAATAAAAAGTGTCAAAAATACAGATAAAAAATCTCTCAAAAAAGAGATACACTCTACACATGCTAAAGAAAATAGCTCAAAAACAAAGAGCATTACAATGCAGGAGGAGAAGAAAGTGGAGCAAGAAGTTGAATGGTGGAGGAGCCACGGGCCGTAGAGTCCTCCAAATCAATGCTTACATCGCCGTCACAAGTGATTAGATATCCATCCCAAATGAACACGGATGGTGAAGAAGATGCCTACATATGATTCGGTCAAGAAAGTGCATGACTCGAGCATGCGAAGGAACATCAAATTGTGTGTCGGGATGATCATGTCGACACCGAAATCTTAGGTTTCTTAGTCCTAAGTGAAGGTGCAACAAAACTCATGTGTAGCTCCAAATCCTCAGGAAGAGTCGAGCGAAGAAATATAGGAGCTCTATCAAAAAGTGATCCCAGTGAATTACCTTCTTTATAACCAATGCCATGGCAAAAATGCCACTTAACAGATAAATAGGAGAAACAATACTCTGTGAATGTCTGCCAATACCTTTGCTAGAAAAACCCATAGAACGGAGCATGCGAGAACCAAATGCAGTAGTATGTTTATCAAAGGATCCATGCATGTCAACGAAAGGATATGAAGTGGGATACACAGGGTGTGTTACTTCAATAAGCACTCAAAAGCGGAAGTAGAACATGCAATAAGAAGTTTAATAGGCTTAGGAGCATCAGAAGCGTGAATGGCTCGAGAAATTGACAAATCAAGTTCAGTGGTTGTTGGAGCAATGAGGCTGTAAGTAGACTAGGAGCAGGAATATGAGAGTCCACAATATGAAAATGATACTCTAGGCTAACAAGTTTCTGCTATAGAGAATGTATGAGTTCATCCTTGCCGTGAATGAGGGAATGTAGAAGAGAATTTTGCTTCTTGAACAATCTATTTTCTTCCACAAATTCAACTGTCCTCCTGAATGGCACAAACTTCAGAGAACAACATCTCATTCTCATACTACAAAGCAAAGATGTTCGAACAAGAATACACGATAAATGCAAGAATACACTCAAAAAATAATGCAACTCCCAAAAATTCAGGACATCGAGCTCAAATTAAAATGTGCTTGCATGTGATTACAACACCCCCCTGGAAACTATATTAAGCAACCCCCCAACTTTTGGCACTTTATAAATCAGCGTGTTTTACAATGCAAATAAGCTCAATGCGTCGGAAATGAAAAAATACAAACTTTTGTAAAGGACGACACTTAGTTTCGAGCTACCGATCAAAAGTTATTAAACAATTACTTTCCTTTGTAAATGAGGCCTATTTTAAATACATTTGCACTAAAATTTTAAAAAATGCTCTGTGGCTAAGGTGAACCTAGCCTTCCAACCACTCGTTGGAATCGACAAAGAATATAAAATACAATGGTTTAGTTTGTGAGGGGGAATTAGCCTCTTGCCAACCCGAGCCTCACCCTTCGTCTTTGTCAGCGAAGATACAAGCAAACCAAACAATAAAAGTCCTCCTCAAATGATTTTCCCCAAATTGACTAGTATTTCAAATGCATAAAATGTTGATTATTAGAACAATATGGAGTCAAATTGGAAGAAAAAGCAAATTAATTACCTTGTGGAATAGGTAGGGTCCACGCAGGAAGATGTTGAGCGCTGATTTTAGGGTTTAGAAAACCTAAAAAATTGTTGTGTTGTTGCTTTGCGCGCGCCATGGGGAGAGTTTACTGGTTTGTGAGCAGATGCAAACCACTGGAGAGATATAAACAAGACTCTACACAAGATAAAGTCATCAATGGAGATTTAGAGATAATTTCAGCCAACCACAAACAGATTTAGACCATGTAGAGGTGTTTTTTGCAGGTCTAAGGCGGATTTCTTTAGATTTCAACCCAAAAAAGTAGAGCCCAGTCAAAAACGCCCCCAAGTTTTTGTTCACCCTCCAACACTGTTTTGTTGGGCAAGGATGCAACCCAGGTTTGCAAATGAGCCAAAAACGTGGCTTTGGTGGTCAAAACAACAACCCAGATCTGAGGATGCCCTAGCTGATTTCTGAGTGAAACCAAATCAGAATCACACCAAAAATACCTTTGGAAGATTCCCTGTAGCAAGCAATGGCCCAAACACATTTCCAAAAGCTTTGTCCTACGTAGAAATGGTTGTATCAACACAAACTAGACAAAAAACCAGCACATATAACCAATCTACAACTTGCAAATAACAATCTCAATTGAAAAACTTGCAAAATAGAACTAGACACGCTTAACACCAACGTCGCTCTGATACCATATTGGAGAATGCCACAGATCAACTGGATCAAAGCATGCATCAGTGTTGAAAATGCGAGACGTGGATTGCACGAAGGCAAAACTGAGCAAGTATACACACTGCAAATTATAAATAACAAATGAGATAATTACAAAACATGTAAATGGTTCCAACTCAATACAATGCCATGAATTAGCTCAATAATCAGGATGTCCATATAGGAGGGAAGTGCAACTACCACCTAGAATAGTGGTGAGAACTCCCACTAACTGATACCGGCAGTTAAGTTGACTCCACAAGACTAGCAAACTAACTCCACATGACTAGTACACCTAAACAAGCTAACTCAACAAGTGTAGGGATAACCCAAGTGCAAGAATAATTCTAATAAACAAAAGAAAGGATAAATAATAACCTACACTAACAGAAAGCCCGCAACAAATCAGTTCCAAAGATGGAAGATTCTCAACCACAGGGATCAACAGAGGATCCCTCACACAAGCGAGGATCTGCTCTGGCAGCATGTTGATCTTCATTTAGGCAGTTCGATCGGTTGGGAGTTCTAAGAAAGGTTTTGGTTGGACCCAAAAACCCCATGGATCACTTCTATACAACCATGAGCAGATCAAAGATTGTACAAGTTTAGAAGATGAATAATCTAAAGAATTTGAAGAAGCCTTGAGATATTAAATTAGAAGCTTGAATTGCAAAATTGCTTTCTCAAACCTTACAACTCTCAAATATGAGGAAATCTAGCACAAGTGGAAAGGCAAACATAAGAAAAAAAAGCGAGTAACTTGACTATTGTATCTCGCTTTTCATCTGCAATGTTGATTGGAGTTTGTTTGTTGTTTGACTATTGCCCTAGCTTTCTGTGGTCAGCTTTGTTTCAGCTTGGGCCTTGGTAAGCCCTTGTTCCTTGCTATGGTCCTATGTTGTGTCTTTCATGCCTATCATCCGATGTTTGTTGCATTTGGTTGTGGATCTTTCCTTAAACCATGATGTACCTAGTTCGTAGCTCCAGCCAAAAGCGTTTAACCATAATATAATAAAAGGATTCCATGCTATCTTAAAATCTCAAAGCAGATGCCCATTTTGAATAGGTAGATTGAAACTCTAGTGAAAAAAACTCGGCTTTGGGAAGAACCGGTGAAATAATTTGTGATTCTTGATTGTGGCGATTTCTGCGACATTAAAGTTTTGTTTCTGTTAAATCGTATTTCTTATTGTTCGTGTTATCGAGTCCATTATCTCTTTTCCTTTATTACGGGTTCCAAAAAATCGACCCTTAGGGGTCGGGTTTGGACGTTTTCAATTTCCGTTAGATTTTCTTTGTGGCTTTCATTTTCGCGACCTCCCCCGTGATTACTTGTTATTCTTTTGCCCACGTTTTTGTCTTTAGTGCCCTTTTGTCTTCTATCCTCTGCCACGATTTGTCCTTTAGGTGTAACGTCTAGGTTTCCCTCTTTCTGTGCTTGGAGCCTAGTCGTGTGGGGTTTTTCATGGCAAATAAGGGGATTTCGTTGAACAATCCAAGGGATCAAGGAGTTTCGACCCTTTTGGATTCAAATGCTCCCACTTTTAAAGACATTATGAGAAGGAATTCAAAGCCTAATATATGCAAGGACGGAATTTTCAAAAACCTCCGCTGAGAATGCCTAAATATGATCCCAAGAAAAATGAAAATGGTTGCATGAAAGCAGCTGATGGCACACCAGTGATAAAAGCATATGTTCAAAGTGGCATAGAAGAGTTGGAGAATAGAGGATTAATTGTTTGATTTCTTGGATTTAGGCCATCATTGCCAGCATTTAAAGAATGGGCACAAAAATGTGGAAGACCCCTGGTGAGTACACCATTTCAGTATACCCTAATGGTTATTTCCTTGTTTTCTTTGCCTCATCTCTAGATTGTGAATTAGTTTTTCAAGGAGGCCCATGGTTCTTTGGAAGAGCGGGGTTGTTTATGAAACCGTGGCATACAATGTTTAAAGCAGAGGAAGAGTTACCATCGGTAGCTCCAGTTTGGGTTAGATTATTTGGTCTTCCAGCTGAATATTGGAATCAACATGTCTTCATGGAGATCGGAAATAGTCTGGGAACTTATATGATGATGATCGATGCCTCTTTGAAGTTGGAACAAATGATTTATGCACGTATATGTGTGCTAATGGATTTAAATCAGCCTCTACCGCAAAAGATTTCATTGGCAGTGGAGGATGAGACATGGGAGCAAGTCCTAGATTATGAAAACATTCCTTTCCGTTGCTGCAGCTGTCATGAATATGGGCATTTGGTTAGAGATTGTCCTCTCAAAATACCAGATACCACTGAAGAAGGAAGAAAACAGGAGGAATTTATCAAACCAAAAGGAAAAAAAACAGCCAAAGAGGATCCTAAAGCAAAACTAGAAGTAAGTAGTCACAATAGATTTGCTAGTTTGCAACAGGTACAAGAGGAAGAAGGGAATGAGGACTTAATGGAATCCCAAGTCCCAGAAACACAGCTTAATCAGCCCACTCAACAGGAACAAAACATGGATCAGCAAAGGACAGAAGATCAAAATCAGCTGGTGGTTATTCAGCAGCAACCTATATCAGATTCAACAGGAAAAAATATAAAGAGCTATCAGAGGAAGACCAAATATCAAGATAAGTTTTTGGATGTAGAGCCACATATCCAGGTAACAAAAATATGGATAAAGCTCTAGTTCTCTTTAATCATGATAAGGGCAAACAAATTGATGAATCTTCTTTAGGAGTGGCTTAGGAACAAACGAAAAAACTAAAAGTTGATAAAAATATAAAACCAAGACGTAAATCAACTCAAATATCTCTTCAAAATGAGGGTAAGAAGTTGAGCAATGTTGGGATGGTACGGGATTTATCCCAATTTTTCCAAACTCCTCCATCATGAAGATAATTACTTGGAATGTACGGGGGCTAAAAGGCAGCCCATCTAAAGTTCAGGAAATAAAACGAATGATTGACACTAATCGTCCTCTTGTGGTTTTTATTCAAGAGACTAAAGCTTCTATAGATCTTATGGCAGCCATTGCTGAGAGAATATGGCCTAAAGGCCTTCATCTTGCTTTGAGTTCGCAAGGATCTTCTGGAGGTATTATTACTTTATGGGATCCAAAGGCTGGTTCAATGTTGAATTCATGTGCTATTCAGGGAGGGCTCTTAATTCATGTGTACTCTAAAGTAGATGACCAAAATTTTGTGTTAATAAATGTTTATGCCCCTCTGGATGTGGGTGCTAAACAAAAAAATGGAATCAGATATCATGTATGGCTAATTTGTTTACAGGGACCCTCTTATTTTAGGAGGAGACTTTAATACTATTCTCAATCTACAAGAAAAACAGGGTGGAAATAAGCAATTGGATTCTAGTTCTTCAATTATGACTCAACAGATCCAGTCACTTCATTTAGTGGATGTTCCAACGGAAATGGTGTTATGACATGGAATAATAGAAGACAAGGACAACAATGTATTATGGAAAGATTGGATCGATTTTTAGTATCTGAAGAATGGTGGCTAAAAGATTTTGTTCCTAAGGCAAAGCTTCTGAATAATATTGGTTCCGATCACTGGCCTGTGTCTATTGAGTTAGGGAAATCTTATCGGCATTATGTGCCCTTTCGATTCCAATTGATGTGGCTGCGGCATGAGAATATCAGAAATTATATCCAACAGTGGTGGGTGGAGGGTAAACCAAGGTATGGTACTCAGATGTATTCTTTTGTTAAAAGGTTGGATTATCTTAAGTCCAAACTTAAGAAATGGAACTGGAGTGATTTTGGAGATATAAAGGCTAGGAAAGCAGGTATTCTAGAACAATTGGAAGCTATCAATTCTCAAATGCGCCAACGGGAAATATAAGAGATTTTCTTCAGCAAGAACAGATTTTAAAAGCTAAATTGACAGAATGGGAAATTCGAGAGGAAATAATGTGGAAGCAAAAATCTAGAATTCAATGGTTAACTGAAGGAGACAAAAATTCTGCTTTCTTCCATAAATCATTACTAGATAGAAGAGTGCATAATCATATTAATTCTCTGAAGAGCAAAGAGGGATGACGGTAGATATATTCTCTGGATGAAATGAAGCACGAGGTTGTTATGTTTTTTACAGAATTATTCACAGCTCAACCTCTTAATTTAGAGAACCAACAAAAAGTGTTAGATGTTCTGCCTCGGTTGATTTCTCAAGAGGAAAATGAACAGCTTATTCAACCAATTACTGAACAAGAGTTATATACAATTGTCTTCAGTATGGCGAAAGGTAAAACACCAGGTCCGGATGGATTTCCCATTGAATTCTATCAAACTTTTTGGGATATCATTAAGTATGATTTACTTAGTGTTGTGGAAGAGGCTAGAATTTCAAAAGCTATGCTTAAGGAAATAAACAAAACATTCATTTCTCTCATTCCCAAATCTGCGGATGCGACTGAAATTTCGGATTACAGACCTATAGCTCTATGCAATGTTTTGTATAAAATTATCACAAAAGTCATGGCGAAAGATTAAAACCTCTTTTACATAAGATTATTTCCCTTGAACAAGGAGGGTTTGTTCCAGGACGTCAGATTTATGATGAAATTGCTTTGGCTCAAGAAATCCTGCATTCTATGGATCTCCAGAAATCTCCTTATATGTTTATTAGATTGGATTTATCCAAAGCATATGATAGAGTGGACTGGAAGTTTCTTAGTCAGGTCTTAGCGAAATTTGGTTTTTTTGATGATTGGATTAAATGGATAGAGGCATGTTTAACTTCAGTCTCTTTCTCTATTACCACACCATCGACCACATCTTCACCCTTCGGGCTATTATTGAGGAGGCTCGCCACCGCTCTTCGAAAGTCTATTGTTGTTTTGTAGACTTTCGAAAAGCTTTTGACTCCATACCTCGCATGGCCCTCTTCCAGTGACTCCGAGACATTGGTATTTCTGAGACTCTTATTATTGCCATCATGCGCCTCTATGAGTCCATCCTTGGGCGTCTTCGTACTGCACATGGATTATCTGATCCCATCAGGAGCACCATTGGGGTTAAACAAGGGTGCCCCTTGTCTCCTACCCTCTTTGGCATTTACATTGATGAGCTGGAATCTTTTCTTCGGATCACATTCAGGAAGGGGACGGTTGCCTTCTTCACCACGTCTTGATTTCTATTCTCCTATTTGCCGACGATATTGTTTTACTCGCCTCTTCTCCTGAGGGACTTCAGAGACAGCTTGATGCACTTGCCTTATTCTGTGATCTTTGGCATTTGACGGTCAATCTAGGTAAGACCAAGGTCATGGTCTTCAACGGGCTGCGGACATCACACCTCCATTTCTTCTTCAAGGGGCATGAGGTTGAAATTACTAATACATACACCTACTTGGGAGTCCAGTTCTCAGGGCCTAGATTCAGTATGAGGCATGCTCTTCAGCCGAGAGTGAACAAAGGGTATGGGTCTCTTGCCATTCTCGAGAGACAGTGTTTTCGGCACCACTTCCAAGACGTCTCCTCCAAGATGTTTCTTATGACCTCCCTCATCCGCCCCACTGTTCTCTATGGGTTTGTTGTCTGGGGGCCCTCCCTTTTGGACACAGATTGGGCTTCCGCTGAGAGGATTCAGACTCTCCTCCTTCGTTCGTTTTCATCAGATGCAAACAGACGGATCCCCCTAGCATATTATTTTGGCAGAATTCGGAGCCCGACCTTTCCGTTTGGAGACTATATTTGACATATCATCCTTTCTTCACCGTATCAGAAAGTTTGGTGATCTCCCCGGTGAGCAGGCCAGGTATCCATATCTCGCCTATTGTTCCTCTGTGAGTATTGCCCAGGCTGTGGGCCGTTGTTGGTTTGCCGAGACTTTTGCCTTGTTGGACTCAGTTGGTATCCAGATTGATCGTCTCCCTCCCTTCCAGTATTCTCTGAATGCTCCCAATCATCTCTTGCCCACCAAGCAAGTGTTGAACAGGTCCATCCGAGAGGATATCTACAGGAGCTTCATTCAGACTACTTGGGTGAACCCCCCTGGGGGTTTGCGCCCTAAGATGTCTTTTTATGCAGAGCACTTTCTTGAAATCAAATATGGACTCATCATCCGATCTTAGTACACCTCTCACCACTGGATGCATGCCCTCCGTATACCTTTGGGTCAGTTTCGAATCGGCTCCCACAGACTTCGGTGCGAGATTGATCACCACATTGATCGGGAGGATAGACTTTGTAGGCTTTGTAGCCTTCATGAGGTGGAGACAGAGACTCATTTCATCTTCCGCTGCCCCATATACTATGAGATCAAAGGACGATTTCACTGTCTCTTCAGAGGGATTCAGACTCTCCCGGACTTCTTTAGATATACAGACCAACGGTGTCTTGCCCTCTACATCCGTGAGTCTTTGTTGTTCCGAGACCAGATTCTTCATCCCCCTCCGAAAGTCATCCCCACGAGACGAATTACAGCCTTCCTTCCAATTCTACACAATGGTGGAGGAACTAAATGACAGAGCATTTCGACCCAGGATACACCGAACAGGCATAAATCGGTTCGTCCCAAGTTGGACCCTCACACTTCCCTCGATCACCGCCAGCAGAATCGGATACACACACGTACTAGAGGGCAGTCCAACTCCATTCGTCCCCCTGCCCATCACGTCAGTCTCAGATCTCAGCAGGAAGGAGGTTTTCACCCCCCTCTCCGGGTTGCTAGTCCATCGGGAGCTTCTTTTCATCGGCCTCTAATGTTAGGAGGGGTGTGGCTACCGTTCCTGATTAGACCTTAGTCCTTGTTTTCTCCTCCATCTCATTCCCCGCTTGCCCCGTTGCCCCCGCCTGTGGGGATATTGGCTTCGAGTTTCCTTTCTGCTATCTTCTCTTCTTTTTTGTTTTTGGGACCTCATTTTGAGTTGTCCCCGCTCGCACTTTTGTATATTGTTTGGGCTACGATCCCATTGACCTACTTTTGTGGTCATTCGTTGGACATTAATATATTTATCTTATTTTATCTTATCTTATCTTATCTATGTGTTAGTTAATGGTACTCCTACAAATCTGTTTGGTGCTTCTAGGGGAATAAGACAGGGAGATCCTTTGTCGCCTTTTTTATTCATTATTTTGGCGGAATGTCTGGGAAGACTAGCAAATAGAGCTTGTCAAGAAAAAAGAATACAAGGTGTGCAACTTGCCAAATCTATAAAGCCTCTTTCCCATTTGCAGTTTGTAGATGATTCTACTTTGGCTGGGAAAGCCACTCCAGTGGAAGCTAAACAATTTGCTAAAATCATCCATGTGTTTTCTTTTGCCTCTGGTCAACTTATCAATGAAACAAAATCAAGTATTATCTTTTTCATTGCTCTATACAACAGGAAGAGAAAATTCTCAAGATCTTCCATTTCAAAAAAGGTTCTCTTCCTATTAAATATTTGGGAGTTCCTCTTGTTGCTAAACAAAATAAAGATTGGGAGTGGCTAATAGCAAAGATAAAAGGTAAGATACAAAAATGGACCAATAAATGGCTCTCTACAGCAGGCAGAATGACTCTGGTTAAGGCTGTCCTTCAAGTTGTTCCTATTTATGTTTCATCTATTCTTAATATTCCTAAATCAGTTTTGAAAAAAATTGATGCTATTTGTCAGACTTTTTTGTGGAATGGCACACAAAATCAACACAAATGGTCATTAGTAAATTGGGACACTCTATGTCGCCCTAAAAAGGAAGGTGGATTAGGCTTTAGATCAACAATTAAACAAGCACAAGCTCTTGCTGGCAAACTTTACTTTGGAGGCTGATTACATCTCCAAATGAATTGTGGGCTGTTAATATTAGAGCCAAATATATGGAAAATTATCCACCGAACATATTATTAGATTGTCCCTTCTACGAAGAGGATCTCCAATTTTGGTTGTTCTCAAAATGGGGGAAGGCATTATCAAAAAAAGGATTTTTTGGATAGTAAATAATGGGCATGAGGCTTATTTTTGGCTTGACTCATGGGATGGCCAGCCTCCTTTAATTCAACAATTTCCTCATTTACATAATCTTATGGCAGCAATGCATCAAAAAGGATGGACAAGAGTTATGCATTATACTAGACAATCATCCCTTCCTTGGGAAATGGGAAGATGTTGGATACCTACTCATGAATGGCCTATTCAGATTGGGCAACAAGATCAAGTCTTGATTGAACATTTGTTACAAAAGTATCCTCTTTCTTCATCTAATGAATCAGATGTAATAGGATGGGGAAATACTTCAGCGGGAGAATATACTGTTCATTTAGGATATGAGGCTTTACTTAAAAGTATCTCTCACCCTTTCCAAGCAATGTTTAAGCAAATATGGCAGCCAACTTTATGGCCCAAGGTCAGTTTCTTTATTTGGCTCTTAGTCCATGGTAGAATTCTAACAGGAGACAGACTTATGAAAAGAGGTTTTTATGGTCCTTTTAGATGCACTTTATGTTGGCAGGATGAGGAGACTAGATATCATCTCTTCTTTCAATGTTCGTGGGTGATACCTTTATGGCAATCTCTTGCTAATATGTTTCATTTACATTATTATGGTTTCACTCTTTTGAGCAATTGATGAAAGATTGGCAAGAACGTCTACCAAAAGGACAAAATTTACTCCCAGCTCTATGGACATGCATTTCTTTGTTAATTTGGAATATATGGAAGGAAAGAAATAAAAGAATTTTCCAGCAAGAGATAAAAGATAGGGAGTATGTGTGGCAGAAAACTACAATTAATATGGCAGAAACCATCAAGCAAAAGGTTTCCCTTCCCTCTACTCTTTCTCCAGAGTGGGTTAATATATGTAAGGTGCTTTCTTTACAGGCTAAAAGCTCCACTTTACCTGTTTTTAATTTGTCAAGGCGAGATGATAAAAAGCAACAATGGGTTCCTCCTCCTATGCAGTTTGGAAAATTGAATACGATGGGGCTTCTAGGGAAATCCAGGAATGCTGCGATGGGGGGTATTGGAAGAACTCATGATGGGAAAGCAACCTTTATGTTTGCTACTAAACTGGGTATCACTACTAATAATATTGTTGAGGTTAGAGCTATTTATCGGGGACTGCAAGAGGCTATTAAGTGTGGATGGACTCAAGTGCAGGTGGAATCTGATTCCAAGGTCATTGTTAGGATGCTAACTATTAATGGGACTCAGAGGAGCTCAAACTGGCAGATTGCGAGAGAAATAGATAAAATTAAAGGTCTGCAAGCACAATTTCAGACTTTCCAAATCGCACATATTCCTAGACAGAGAAATCAAGTGGCAGATGCATTGGCAAATTGGGCTCTGGATAATCATGATATAAGCTGCTATGGCGATCCTCCTCTTTGGTGGCCTCAACGGGATCAGGAAGCTATGCAAGCTATTCTAAAACTTGACTATCCTTAATGTTTTCTGATATGTTTATTTTTCTGTATAGTGCTCAGGATTGGTCAAATAGCTATCAAGCTTGGCATCGTTGTAATTGTAAAAATATTTCTCCTATGAAATAAAATATTTGTCTGTTTTTAAAAAAAAATCTCAAAGCAGGAATAGATGATAAATAATGTGAATGGTGGCATCAATGTTGAAAGATGATTAATGCAATGTTCAAATCAAAGTAATGATGGTAACCACTGAAAGGCTTAACAGACTAAGAGAGAACTTAAACTTAAAGCAATAGCAAACAGGAACGATGATCATTTACTGTGTTTTTGTTCAAGAACTTTGTTGATATTTGAGTCAATTAAAAAAATCTTCTTAGTTCGCAATGAAAACGAAAGAGAGTTCTGAATTTGCATGGTAGAAACTTTGACTTAGCTGGGCAATGTATATTCAAATCCACGTGTCATTACACAATGCAAATGCAAAGTTAAAACACTAAAATTTTGAAGTATCGATTCTCTAGTGTATCAACATCCCCTACAGATTGCTTGCATACAGACTATGCTTCAGCACCCACAGCCACTCACTGTACTATGCAGACTGAGATGGTTGAGACCTGGGAGAGACTTCTTCTCTACCATTCATTATGTCACGTGTCATTTGAAAACCGATTGGGATGCTTAAAAGCTACTGTTCTATGATGTTTCTGTCTGCAGCATACTTTGACTTTAATACATAGACAAAAGCAAGTCCAAAATCAAGTAAAAGCTCCCCTAAGTACAGGCGTCTTAATATTGTAAAGAGGGATATAAATAATGGAAAATGGAAGGAACAATAAAAAGTAGAAAACATTATGGTTATGAAAGTCTCTATCAAGTTTTTACACACTTGATATTGGCTTGCCTCATGAACAATCCTTTAACTTGGAGTATTCATTAGTTGTATTGAAAACAGTTGAAATTTTTAATTAGAAAAAATATAATATGCAGATTATTTTTATTTGTTTATGTTTTTTTCTGAAGCTTTTGAAAAATCTTCATTCAAAATTTTCTCAGCATCTTAGTGTTTTCAGAGGTTTCTACACTCACATGTGCTCCCATGTACACACTTTGGTAGCTATGGTTTTTAGTGTTTATTTTAGCACATGGAAAGGTCTAAAGACCAGCTCCATTAGGAGTTTGCTTGAGATCATTGGAAATATTATGTACTAAAATCCGCTAAAATGCAAGGACCATAATTTACATTCATAGTTGACAATCTCAAAGTGATGCGTAAGGGCAATATATGGGAAAATAAAGAGAACATTATTGCCCCAAGGTTTGTGATGGAAAACTTATAGTATTTTTGTTTTGAGTTTGGTATTTTTGTTGTGTAATCAATGGTAAATTTCTTCTGGAATCAACTGCATAATATTTATATTGTCAGATCCCGCTACTGGATGCATCTTCAGGGAAGTAGATAAACAAGATGTATCTATTTATAGTAGATTCCCACTATGGGGAAGCATGTAAGACACCGAAAACAAGGTGATGTGACCTGAAGGGAAACAACACTTGCAAGCAAATCAACATCAAACCAAAGTTCAGTTAATTCCAACATATGGGAAGTTCAGATCATTGGAAATATTATGTACTAAAATCCGCTAAATGCAAGGACTGTAATTTACATTCATAATTGACAATCTCAAAGTGATTCGTAAGGGCAATATATGGGAAAATAAAGAACATTATTGCCCCAAGGTTTGTGATGGCAAACTTATAGTATTTTTGTTTTGAGTTTGGTATTTTTCTTGTGAACTCAATGGTAAAATTCTTCTGGAATCAACTGCATAATATTAATATTGTCAGATCCCGCTACTGGATGCATCTTCAGGGAAGTACATAGACAAGATGCATCTATTTATGGTAAATTCCCACAACAGGGAAGCATGTCAGACTCCAAAAACAAGGTGATGTGACCTGAAGGAAACAACGCTTACAAATAAATCAACATCAAACCAAAGTTCATTTAATGCCAACATATGGAAACTTCATAGATATACCTTTTAGACCTTGGGCTCAAATAAGGGGCCTTCTATAAAACTATAATGTGGTATGACCCAAAATAAACTCTGCAAATGGATTGAGGACTACTAAAACAAGTGATTCTCTTCTAAATAAAAGTAGACCCAGACTTATCAAACATTAGCAAGAGCTAGAAAGAAGCTGCGCTAAGTAAGGAAAACCCAGATACCTTGTCAGATTGTACAATTTAAATATAGCCCAGCAAATCTCTATTGAAGCATGGCTTCGAAGTTTTAATTCTTATTGACTATTGAGAGCCTACAATGTTGTTCCCCATTGATCAGAATTCTATGGAATAATACTGCTAATTGAGGACTGGTCACTGTCTCTTTTGTAACAGCATGAAACAAGGTCAGTTCCACTGATATCCATTCTTCTATCTTCTACTGAGTGCCATTAAAATTTATCCATGTATTGCTGATTATAGAACAAGAAGGGTACTCATTTTCAGTATTTCACATGGAAAGACAATGTGTTTCAAACAAAAGGTAAAACTTTTGGTTTAAGGAGAGTGTCCACCTCTTCCGCAAGCTGCATATACTTGGCTGATTTATCAGAAGAATATCCATAAGCACCTAATGCAAGCATACCAGGAGCAAAGCAAGCAAGCTCATCCATCTGCAGTTTTACAAAATTGACTGCACGTAAGAAAAAGATCAGTTATCACCTACAAAAATCACATCATAGTATGCTTCTTTTATAATTAACTGACCTTATCCATCAATGAACCACCAGAGCGTTCCGCGATGTAAGTAAAAGAAGATGGGGTAGATTTCTTAATCAGGCTTGCTAATCCTTCCATGGACTGTTCCCACATGTCTCTGCATTGAGTTCAGAAAGAAACCTTCAAAAGACGCATTCTGCAATAAACTCCATACTAAACAATCATATGTTACCGTAGCACAAACAAGAAATGCTAACATTTTTGTAGTGACTGGAGAATCATTCCTTCATTCCTTCTCTCTTTACATTCAATATGTGTTTGTGTATACAAGAATAAGTCTGTGTGTGTATCCAAGAGCAACTGTGTGATCCTATATATGCATACATATCTGACAGCGTATGCACCTTGTGGAACATATACAATTACACTTGTAACACACACAAAAGGGTATGATTTTCAGTACATGCCAATTACATAGTTTATGCAAAGCCTACATATGTATTTTACATAGAAAATAGCTTTCTACTGAGACCCAAAACTAATGTCTGAATCTCTATTTTAAAATTTACATGTATTAAATGGGTTGTCGTCATAACCTGTACTGCTGTACAGCCTCGGTTTTGTTTCCCTGGATCCATACCTTTAGCAGATATTCATAAAAGCTTTCAAGCAGCAACACAGCATATTAGTAAAAGAATGATAATTTTCATGCCTTGTGCTATGAACTCTCAGGTTAATAACAACTCAAGAGTCAAAATAACATAAATGCTTCAAATAGTTTAGATGCAAACAAAATTTTCTTTGAAAGAGAAACTAAAATGTTAAGACAAAGCATAGTTGAAGAGCAATAATATCATGTACTCATACTGTAAAATTGCCAATTATGTTGTGGTAATATCTCTATTTTGCATCCCATTCTCACCTAAGGATCTTCAAAATGCATTATGTAACACAATATATTTCACATAATAGTAGTGCTAATTTATATCTATAGAATCTGTGTATGCAGCCATGCTCATGAAACATACCTGGAAATCCAGGAATAGGGCTAACTTCAGAAAATGGATCCACCTACCCCCACACAACCTACAAAAAATAATCTCGAGTACAAGTAGATCCCCTTTTGCATTTTAAACACAGTCTAGATCATGAAGAAAGAGTGAAGATCAAGTATATCGACTATTTTGGAATGACAATTGCTAGACATTATCTTATGATCAAGGAACATGATTTTTATCTTCTATGGATTATTTTCCTGACTTCATATGTCTCTCCTTCGAGCATATGCAAGTCATGCTTGTAATTTGTTCTCATTGTTGAGATTATTATCATTTATGTGCTGATTTGGATCGGTTATTAGAGGTATTCCTGATCTATTGTAGCAGCCCTTTGGAGAATCTATGGTTTATTTGGATCAACCCTGCATGTTAGACATGATTGATTACATCAGCCCTTTGGAGTATTCAGGATTTATTGTATCAATTCTTCATATTATAAATGATTAATCAACTCTTTGATTGGATTGGTCCTGTGAGGTAGCAATGACCCATGACCTCTGGTTGGCACTGAAGGAATTGGATACGGATTAGTTGATTGGAGCCATGAACTATTGACCCTGATTCCAATGAGGATGCAGGAAACAAACATGAAATAGCACTTTCTTCTAACAGATTTGACAATTGCCATACTCTGTGCTTAATCCTAAGTTTTGATAATTATCTAAACCAAGTGATTAATATCACAGATAAAATTAATTGGTTAATTCTACTAAAGATGCCAGTTACATGTTTGTTGTATCTTGGCATGCATATCGTAATAGTGATGGACAAGCCTTAACACAAAAGTGAGAAAGGATTGCAGAGATTTTCATTTTCTCAGTTTTCAACCCCAAAAGAGTCTGATTGCAACAGATATAGAATGAAAATAAGGATTAGGAAATAAACTGAATCCTCGCAAATGGGGCTGAGCCTTTTCAAATCTTTGGTAGTACTCGGGGATCAAAGTTGCTGCAAAAGCAGTAAACTTTGATGTAGAATCATGTTGTCCCCTGGGTTATCAACTAAGTATGATTTAGCCTTCCAGCAAACCACTGATGGCTTAAGAATGTAAGTAGCAAGTACTCGCTCTATTTGGATTCCTTTGGTTCGGTGTTTGAATTTGTTCTTCCTCCTGACAGTAGTCCTTTCAAAGTGCATGCTGCAAATGAACTCTAGGTTCCTATAGGCTTCAAATGATCTTTCAACCCTTAATGATTCTTCAATTAAAAGAGGTACTAGAACCTCCCAAGAGAAGTTACAGTTAAAGGCATTTTTAGGCTCATGCGCATTTTATACGCATGGGACACACCCACCCTCTACCTTCTTCAATTCTTCCTCGTGACCTCTCCTCTCTTTAGTCTTATGCTTTCTTATTTATTTTTTAATATTTTATCATGTCATGCTGGCTGCCATCTTTATTTGTTTTTGTAATTATTCATCATCTTTATTGACCCCCTAATAGAATTTAGTAATTTACCCTTAGTTCAAATTGATCCCTCGTCTCATGTTTTGGACCTTGAGTTATGAGTTCATATGTTGAATACAATAAAAGAGGGGCACGGACTAACTTCAGCTAAAAGCTTAGGCCATAATACACTCTACACATATGATAATCATACATGTTGCCTCCTTATAGTGACTAAGTTCTACTGTCTCAATTAATTCCCCAACTAGCCTTTCTTAGGATGGTAGATTTGTTTTTGAAGGCACAACATAGTGTCAAAACGTACTGATAGAACACGAACCAAGAGACACAGCATCATGAGTTGTAATGTGGTTTTCCCATTTCGACTACCTACTGCTTGCAATGATGAAATTTAAGCAACATGCACCGCAGATTAAGCACATTGATGTTGACCTAGAAGGTGAGATATGATTAAAAGCATTCTGTTCACACAACATTTTGAGAGGATAATTGCAACCATATATGATTACAACTGTTCTTCAAACTGAAGAATCGAGAATTACTAAATAGCCTCAGATAATTAGGCAATTCAAAGTTCAAACTTATAGTAAAAAGTACCTATCACCCATTGCCCCAAACGTAATCTTTGAGGAAGCCCTTCCAGTAAAAGGATTTACGTAAATAGGAACAAGACCATCATCAGGAAAAATTTTACGGATTTGATGGATCACATTTTCAACCTGCATTAACATACAAAAACTTGTCAACGAGGCTGATTTTGACAAGACATCTATGAGCAACTTTCCCATTCTTTCTATCTTGCTTGTAACTAATAATAGCAATTTTTTGAGCTGTTTACCAACGCACTATACATTTCTAAAAATTAGGAGATATTTTTTGATATATTTTCACTCATTTATTTTGTTTGGTGATGGAAAGTGTTTATCAAGATAGAGATTCATGTATCTACTATGAACAAATTTTGATAAAGATTCATTGTTCATTCAGCAAAAATAAATAAATAAAATTCTATTTTATTTTCTTCCAATCCCCTTGAACAATACAGGAATATGTAAGAAACTTTAGGTATCTCTTATAGATCACATTCAAATAACAAGTGCCATGTAGTGGCTTATTCCTGCCAAAGATATTGTAGTTGAAATTAAATATGTTTAATTGTCTTCAACAGATGCTATATTAACAAAAGTTGTATAAGTGTAATGTATGCAAGGAATATTATTATTTTTTAAATATGAAGTATATTTATATAAGAAAAATTTGTTTTGAATATAAAGTATTATTAATTTAATCCAGTTCAGTAGATGTTATACTAACAATTTCCATAAGGGTGCAAAGTACATAGTACAAAATGTGAATTTTTAAATTATTTGTGAAGTATTTTTAGATTAAAAAAATTTGGATATAAAATATTATTATATAACGGAGAAAGTGTCAATCACTATTATGATTTTTATTGATTATTCATGCCTAAGATTTATTGACATAAATTTATCTTATTACTTCAAAAACTTGAGATTGTGAAATGGGATGCTAAACTTCAGAGAAAAATATATGGGAATCATCTT
This sequence comes from Taxus wallichiana var. yunnanensis, assembly GCA_018340775.1. Lineage (NCBI taxonomy): Eukaryota > Viridiplantae > Streptophyta > Pinopsida > Cupressales > Taxaceae > Taxus > Taxus wallichiana. The sequence goes on along the minus strand of CM031236.1, from coordinate 518,028,980 downwards.
TTGTCAATCCATGACATTCTTCCCTATGCAAAAATATCCCAATGGTTGTTTGCAAGCATCTTCAGACAAAAAAATAAAGCTGTTGGTTGATGTTATAGACCCAACATATAACAAGGCTATGATTTGGCGCATTCTACTAAGGCTAATGTAATTCATAGATAGAGTAGAAAGTAATATACATGAAAGAAATAGACACTTAATATGGGTATGGGACTAACAATTGCTATGGTATTAGTGTATTTATAATTCTAATTTGGTATGAGAATAATTAATTGTCATCGTATTAATGTGTTTGTGCATTTTTTAATTATTTTATTGGTATGGGAGTAGTTAATTATTATGGCATTAGTTTATTTATGTTTTTATTTACAAAGTTTTAACGTGATAAATCTACCCTATAAATATGAAAAATGTGGGATTAGTTGTTATGGTATTAGTGTATTTGTGTGTTTATTAATTATTTTATTGGTATGGGACTAGTTAATTATTATGGTATTAGATTTTTTATTATAAAGTTTTGATGTGATAGATCTAATATATAAATATAATAAATGCTATGTACTTTGTCATTAGGAAATCCATTCATTTTTTTCTAAAATTATAGTGGAAGGAAAGGAATTGTGTCTTGATTTTAACAAAGAATAAAGGGAAAAGTCAATAGCCTAATCATATATGAGATAAATGTACTTATAACTAAATATAAACTATATTATTCAAAAACAATTGGCCAAACATTAGATTATGAAAATAGTGAGCTATAATTGGATTTTAATAATAACATTAATTGAAAAGTGAAAACCATATACTTGAATCAGTTGGATAATAAAGATATAGATGTCGATTGATATAATTGATCCAACATATAATAAAAATGTTGATATGATGAGTCCAACATATAAAGATAAAGATGTTGACATGGAACTAGTTAAGAAGTAGGGTATTACTTTATTTGTGTGTTTATATTATAAATTTTTGACAAGATAATAGAAATATTCTACAATAACTCCCTTGAGGAATATGTACATCCAATGGATGCTAAATATATCTGAATTTGGAAGGAATAATAACATCCACTTTGAATTAAGACATATATCACTTTTGTCAATACAACATTAGTACTAAAGATTAAAAGATTATTGGGAATTTATATGACAAAGGTGTATTGTTCATGTGATTTTATCATGGGTATTGGATCATATGTTAATTCTTTGCCTATGTTCCATGGTGTTTCCAATATGGGCTGACGGATTTTCTTTATGACCAAAAAATATCCCCATTTTTTTGGGACAACAAAGGAGGCATTGGGGGCTATATATATATAAAAGAATAACCACAAGAAAAATTTACAAATTTTACAGCTTTTCATTTGTAAAATTAAGCATGATTGAACATTGTAAAGAAATGCACTACAAATTTTAAACATAATAATTCAAAATCTCTCATCCATCCATTACAATGAAGATTGATATCAATATACAAAGTGGGAAACTACATTACTACAGAATATTAGTTATAGAAAAGTAAATGCATACCACAATAAAGCATAGCAGACAATGAGAGTAGTTGATGCTTTATCCATAGGTAGTGCTCATTACAAGTTGTCTGTGTAGGGAAAACCTAGTACTCAACGCCCTTTCCCCAATGTACATCATTCTATTTATACAACCATAAGACCCAATGGGTTGTCGGTTAACACAACCATCAACAACCAAACATACTAACGAAAGTCATTACAAAATCACCTAAGGCCAACAAATCATTAACCACATAACACTTCAGCTACTAAAATATGTAATTACACTGATAACCAAGCCAATACAACTGTGATGGTCTACACATACAAGCACAAAATATGTGGTTTGTTATATAATCATAAATATAATTGTAACAAGAGTGTCAAATGAAAAAATAAAAATATAATAATTGTATCTAAGCCATGACTAAATGCTAAGCTATAAGCATGGATGAATAAGCTAAATAATAAGAGTTTTTGTTCAATGAATCTCCCATGACCCCCAATAGTTCCTCATCACTACTCTTTGAATTTAAATCATGCGCCTTGTCCAATGAGACCCAACCAATCCAAGTATCACCTCTTGGCCCTCATCTACTTGGCTTGGCCCCTTAGGGTCCACATCCCATCATGTCGTTGGATTTTCCCGTCGTACATAGATGTCTTGTGATATTGAGGTGTAAGGAACTATGTATAACAACTATCTTCTTTGTTATGTAAGGGTAATGCTTGTTTGACTTGATAGAGTGGATGAAGTTATTAGTGGACCAATTGCTCTCAACAATAGAGGAACTAACGACCTATGAGAAAAGGCCATATGAGACTAGCAAACACCATGCACTCACCCAACACCTCTCAAGTGTACATTTTCTAAAGGGCTTCAAAGAAGCCCTTACCACACACCACTTAAGATTAATTGCATATGCTGCCATGTCTAGCGGGGTGTACAATTTCTACCACCTTCACTAAACATGGGCTGAATCCACTCACCATAGAATGCCAAGGTGGGGTATCTATCATGAAGTGTGGCCTTCATCTAGCCAAGCATACTATCAAATAGTCTCATAAATCTCTCCAAGATTAAGAGAATCAAAATCGCCATATTAAATGATGGTCAAAACAAGTACTACAAACGACACTATGTACCTCATACTTGCCCAAGGGCCAAAATCTATCTTTGTCTCTCATTTTTGTTGTTTTGCCCTAGCCTCCGCCCACATAGTCCACTCATTCGTAATCATAAGATGCAAAGATTCTTGCAACTAAAGTACCATTTCTGACATTATAAAATAAGAAGAAAATCTCAATTTTCACAAGTTTGAGAAATTCCTCCATCAAAAAGACCTAAACATTGCCAATGTAGTGGTTGCATATAAACAACTACACCTCTAGCACTCATCAACACCTGTTCCACCAACCAATTTTCCTAATGTTTATAATGCATTATTCATCTCATGTGGAAAGGGGATCCAATAGATGTTCCTATATGTAGCCCCACCCATCCTTCCTACAAACATAAATCTGCATTTGTGACTCTCTACACAACATTGGTGGGCCAAATGTCTTCTATGGCACCCTCCAACTATTTGAAACTTGAAATCAGCATCCTTGCACTTCTCAAAACAATCAATAGCTCTAAGCAAATACGGACCTGCATCACGTGACAATGATATCAATGACTTGGCGGTGCCTAAAGTCTCCTTCAACTCCTCCAGCAAATTAACTTTTGAGTACTTTTTAAGAATTGTGGCTCTCAATGTGTTTTCTCCTCAATGCACATAGGAATGATATGCAACACATGCCTCATGATAAGGAGACCGGACAAATGAAATGGGATACCATTGGCAAGAATTTTCCAACTGCATCATCTGCCTCCTTGCATGCTTGCATATTATACATTTCTGCAACCTTGTTTGCAGCCTTTTATTTTCCTTTCAAAGATAGTTCTCCTGAATCCACATTGATAATATGAATCTTAGCAGCTGGAGAAGCAACCCTAGAAGTAATACTAGAAAGGGTGGGGATTGTTAATGCTGCTGGTGAAGAAAGGTCTCCTTCTGTGTTATACAACCTTGTCGTTTCAGTGCTCTCCTCACATCTACTCTTTTCACAAGCCCTAACCCTGCGGCTTAGTATATGTAGAAGGTGTCCACAAACCCTGTTTAGGCTCCATTCTATTTGTTATGACACATATTGCATTTGAAATGGTGACTTCCCCTTGAATGTTTTGGCTCGACACAAGTTGGTGGCAGTTGATGCAACTGGAGAAGGAAGGTCTCCTTTTTGTCTCACAACCTTGTCATTTAAACCCTCTCAAGTCTAATTTTTCACAAGCACTAGCCCCACAACCTGGTATGTGTAAAAGGTGTGCATTAACCATGTTGAGGGTAACTCTCCATTCATGATTAAAAAAATGCATTTGATCCACCTACAATGTTTTGGCTATTTCATGTCAAGCATGGTCATAAATTAAAATAGCTTTTGGATGGATTAAATGGTCCCTTTACATATTGCTGTAACAAAGCTAGGGAACAATTAAATTGGGGAGCACTATCAGCTGAGCTTCTTGTTTGAGCTCCTCCTCCTCCCCCAATCTACTTCCAATTTGTGTTTCTCTTGCATTTCCTCGTCACTACTTTGATGAATAAAGTTGAACAATTAAATTGGGGGGTACTATCAGCTGAGTTTCTTGTTTGAGCTCCTCCTTTCCCCACTCCACTTCCAATTTGTGTTTCTCTCGCATCTCCTGACCACTATTTATACTCATCTTGTAGATTGCTAAATGAACAACTCCAAATCACATTCTTAAAAATGCACCAAACACATTTAAAAAAATAGAAAAGAAGAGTGCAAAACAGTAATAAGCAGTGTTATCTTTTAGATCTGCTCCCAATGTGTTGCGAATTCCTCCCTTGCCTATAAATTTCTCTTCTTTTTTTTTCTCTCTCAAGCGAGTACAAAATGAATAAATAAGAGAAATAGGGTTTGGGAGGTGTGTGTTCTCTCTTTTTGATGTTTCTTTCCTATGATACTGGTACAGTATGGTAAAGGTACAAGTACGAAACGCACCCGATACTGGTATATCCCTGAAATGTATTAGAGAGTGGCCAGGGTATGGCTGGGCCAGCCCGGTACGTCTACAGATGTACAGATGTACCCGGGACATCTCGGATGTACCCTAGCTTCTCTTGGGTACATTTCTGGGCCACAACATTTATTTTTTTATTTTTTATTTTTTCACCTTTCTAAACATAACGTTAAAAGAGACATTAAAAAACACAACATGAAACCCCAAAAGTGAAAGAGATTGTATAAAACAAAAGCAAAACATAAAAGCAAAGCAACTTACCTCTCATTCCCTCATTGCATACTTGCCTCTCTAAGCTCTCATTTTGCTCATTTAGGTTTGATACTTCATCAACAAGCATTGCTATCATTTTCATAAGCTATTATGAGTGCATATTTACTGCCAAGGTGATTGAGGAAAGGAGGATTCGTGGATTATTTGTTGAAGGCAAGGTTTTAACTTTCAAGTTTGTTGTTATTTTTTTGTTTTCAATCTTTCACACACTTCATGCTTCTTTTGATGTTTTATTGTTTTCATTTTAAAATTTTAAACCAGTTTTCCATTTATTAAATTATTTTACATGCTATGCCCTAGGGCCTAGGGTTTAACCATTGTTTTCTTTGTTTATGGTGTTGGTTTTTAAACTTGTAAGTGTAACTAAGACTCAAAGAAAACACTACTACAATGGCAGCAAGTTCCACCTCCTCTGGCTAATCCATGTTCAAAGAATTTGATTTGAATTCACCGTTATGGAGGCATGTCACAATACTAGAGCAACTTCCAAGTGGTGGGTGTTTTGTTTGGAGATGCCATGATTGTGAAGGTGTATTCAAAGGCTCATATAGTCGGGTGAAAGCCCACTTGTGTGCAATATCGGGTCATGATGTTAGAATTTGCAAGGGAAGAACAATGTAGGGGTGCCAACAAAAAAAGTTTTGGAGTATATCAAGGAACAAGAAGATGCAAAAGCAACCTTTGCCTTGAAAATAGGCCATCGTTATCAAAAAAGAAACTTCATCTCGATCAATGAAGTCACCATTTGCCCCATCTAGTATTGGCTCCCCAATTATGGCCCCAATACACCCATTTGTGACGTCTACCTCCATGCAAGATGAGGATTCGCCTCTTTCATGAAAGAGGAAAAAGGGCTCCCTTGGAAAGGTTTGTTTCAAAATGAGAGCAAGGATATTGCAGATGAACACATTGCAAGATGTGTGTATGCAAATGATTTGTCATTCAATGTTGTTAGGTCACCATATTGGCAAGAGATGGTGAAAGCAATCAACGAAGCCCCAAAAGGGTACAAAGGGCCGTGTTATGATAACTCTGCACCACCCTATTGTCAAAGAAAAAAACATGTGGAAACCTCATTGGAGCTAATTAAAGACATGTGGGCCAAAACGGGATAGTTCATTTTTGATAGATGGAAAGATGCAAGAAACTTGCCCCCTGATCAATGTGGTTATAGTGCCCTAAAGTGGCAATGTTTTTAAAGCAATTGATTGTGGGGAATATGAATGATGCCCAATTCATTGTCATCATCCTTTTGAAACCATTGATGTGGTGGGGCCTCAAAATGTTGTCCAAGTCATTATGGACAATGTTGGGAATAACGCAAAGCCATGGGTGTTAGTTGAGGCACGGTATGGGCATATTTTTGGATGTCATGTGTTGTCCATTTAATCAATTTAATGCTGAAAAAGTTGACCAATGAAATTGAGTGGATTAAGCAAGTGTGTGCCGAGGGTGAAGAGCTCCAAATGTTTGTGACTAAACATCACCAATCAAGGCATCTTCGAGATCCTACTCGCATTTGAGATCTGAAGGTAAGGGAAGCTATCTTTCTTTTATTTATAATGTTAGTTTTTATAAACATAGTGCTCAAAAGTTTTTAAATTTCTGCTTTTCCCTTTTACTAGGTTGTTGAGACTTGATTCACATCACACACGATTCTCTTAAGATGAATTATGAAGGTGCGAGAGACACTTAGCGAGATGGTAACTTTCAACCTATGGGTTGTATGGAGGTAGTCAAACACTGAACGAGCCCAAAAAGTGAAGGCATTGATCTTAATGACGATCTGATGGGATCGTGTAAAATATTTCTTGAGTTTTACCAAGCCCGTTATGAGGGTGATCCGATTTATTGACATGGATTAGCCATGTTTGAGAGAGACATATGATGCATCAACTCAATGATTAAGAAGATAAAACCCCTCATAAATGCAAAAGAGAAAGATTCTGAGGAGAAATTTTTCAATAAGTACAATCATACCTCATTGAGCAATGTGGAACAAAATGACCACCCCACTACATCTCCTTGCCTTTGCATTGACTCCTAGATTCTATAACTTAGAGATCTTTTCTTTGCCAAGGAGGGTGGCACCATATAGGGATGTTGAAGTTAGTGAGGGGTATATGTTGGCATTGTCTAGGCTCTTCCTTGATCCTGAGGCCGAGGACATGGTTATAAGAGAGTTTGAAAATTTCATGGCAAAGACAAGTCATAGCCTTTGCACTCTTCGAGTCAAATACAAGATGGATGCTCATATGTGGTGGGACCTCATGGTCAATCATCTTTGTACCACACTCTTGCAATCAAGGTCTTAACACAATTAAGCTTTTTAGTTTTTTAATCCTCGTTCTCTTTTTTTTTAACTTTTTAAAATTTAAGTTTGAGTGTTTACTTTTATAAATTTTAATTTTGCATTGAATTTTCCTCAATAAGTTGTGAGTTCATCTTCCTCTAAGCACAATTGGAGTACATATGCCTTCATCCACTCACAAAAGCACAAGTTAGGGGCTAAAAAGGCTGAGGATTTGGTGTATATACATTCCAACTTGCGCCTTCTATCCCACAAGCAGCCAGAGTACAAGGACAAGGGGCCAACAAAGCATTGGGATATTGACCCAGAGAGAGTTGACTTGGATGCTTCCATTTCCCACTGTCATTAGATGATGAGGGATTGGAGACTTCTTTGGCACCGTGAGACCTACATGCACAAGGGGGTGCTAGTGGTAGTGGCCCTAGTGGGAGTGCTTCGAGTCCATGTGGTTCTAATGAACCACAACATGATGTTGATGTTGATGCTCTCGATGAAGAGGAATATGATGACTATTGAATACTAGTTTGATCATTGGTGTAATAATTAAATTTAATATATCATGACATTGTGTTTAATTTAAGCCTTTAACAAATTATGAGTTGTTTTTTTGTGGTTATTTAGCTTATTTTGTTTTTCATATGCATAATATGTGGTTAATTCCTATTTATTAGGCTGGAATTTATATACTTTGTAAATTTAATATATTTTTGTATGGACGTATCCAAAGCCTTATTTGGGGTGAAAAATGTTTTCCGTTTTGTGTATCGGATACTCGTACCATGGTCATAGCCAAAACATATTGGCAACTTAGCTTTTCTTTTTAGTGTGTAGGCCATTGGAGACACCTATACCTCTCCAAGATAGCATCTCATCCTCCCTAGGGACATGCTTACATCACCCAATTGTTTAGGGTGCATAAAGAAGTCTTCCAAACGTGTATACATCTTCAAAACATAGGGAAAAAAGAATATCTCTAAAACAACAATGGGAGGGGCCACAAATGTCTCGAGGACAGCTAGGTGGATGTGGACGGCACAAATATGTTTCGTCCCAAGTCCCAAAGTTCTTTGGACGTCTAAAACGAGGCCTTGGAGGTAGGGGACGCATCTCCAGGTATGGTCTTCTTTCTTGGGCAAAATAAATAAGTCTTCCGAGCGTGTATACATCTTCAAGACATAGGAAAAAAGAATATCTCTAAAACAACAATGGGAGGGGCCACAAATGTCTCGAGGACAGCTAGGTGGATGTGGACGGCACAAATATGTTTCGTCCAAGTCCCAAAGTTCTTTGGACGTCTAAAACGAGGCCTTGGGGGTAGGGGACGCATCTCCAAGGTATAGTGTTCTTTACTGCATAAAATTACAATATTCAACATGAATAACATGCATGTGATGATTATATTTTGCTTATATGTATACACGAGTTTGGTAATGACTTTGGGCACTTGGTCACATGCCTTAAGTTGATAAAAAGGGTGATTATATTCATAATGAAACATTTGTACCAAACAGGTTCTGGAAATCTTATGTACTTTCTCAATTATGATCAAATTGCTCGGTTGGTACCTTGAAGGATTTGGTGAAAGGCATACAAATTGTTCTTGATAAAGTCATGGTATATCACTAGTCGGTGGATTGTTTTGGTTAAGATGCTATGGATTTGCATTTTGTATTTCAATTCAGTCAACACCAGATGGAATCATCCTTTCTTAGCATCCATGGCATTCCAATCACACAAACCAAAACTTGCAGCAGAATAAAGGAGAAATGATCTGAAATAAATTGAAGGCACAATCTCTAGAGTCTAAATGATAAACAAAGGCACCCATCTTGTAGAGATACTATAGGGTAATATACAGTTACACAACCCACACAACACTCAAAAATAAATCCTTGATGGATAAATAGGGGTTACTCTATCTCTTGAATTAATAGTTTTTTCATATTTTGATTGCTCTTCTTTTCATTTTTATATCAATTTAGCATCCATACTTTCGCTAAAAAATGTTATATACTACGGCCAATCGCTTGGTACGATCAACGACTAAGATTTGGGAGGTCAATGCAAGACCATTGCATTCATCTTGACCGTCTATTCACAGAAAATCTCAACGGTACATCTGTTAGGATCAATGGATGTGGTTGATTTTCTTAACAGAATTCAGATGGCGTGCAACTAAGTTGGATCCATCCACGTGGATGTGTGATTGCCCATATTTTTTCCGGCCACTTTGGTTCTCTCTAGCATCCGCCGCCCAATAGAAAACCTTAATGCAGCAAAAAAATTGTGGGGTTTGGAATCGGGGATAAAAATAGCAAAGCCCATTTTTAGCAATATTTTCTCAAAATTTCCCATTTCTTTCAGTTGTGTAAGGGCCAATTGCTAGAGCCTAAGAACTAATGGACAAGTTCATGATACCACCTATGCGATCCATCACAAATGGGTAAAAACAAGTGCAATGTTATTCTTAAACATGATACTATTTTTTATTAAGTGGACTTGTGTACTCAATACTTATTTCATCATATCCACCCCCAAAATTCTCTATTTGTTTTCTCCTCCATATGGGAAATATTTTAATGAGGCATTGGTATATGTCAAATAATGAGGCCTCTTAAAATAAAAATATAATTCTTTTTATAAAACTAAACCAACTCATCAAAATTAGAATATTAAAAAAGTATGACGATTCTACTTATGTTGGAAATAATTAAACCTTTTGCAAACCATGGAGAGGGGCATCGCATCTATGTCTTATTTTTTGAAGAAGTGGGACTTTTCAAGTTGAAGGTAAGTAGGTCAAAAAAGTGACATGTGGTCGGTATTGACTTGTAAAGAAAAATGAGGATCATCTATGTTCCCTATACTCGATTCCCGACCTAAAAATTCTCCTACTTCGATCCCCTTCTTCATCATGATTCTTCCTTTCAACTTCAACTTCTTCATGCTTCCTATCGGCATCTTAGATTTGGACCAGCCATCTTCACCATATTATTTTCTAATCATTCTCGCTTCTAATTCAATCACGCCTTTCTTTATATCAACTCGTGTCTCCGCCTTCATAGATTTTCTACATTGCCAACACGTCTTGGCTTTCGATGATTCAATAATCATCTTGTTAAACAATACTCTACCATGCGTGTGTGGCTTCGTATTTGTCTCCATATGGACAATCTTGCATGTTCAATCAAATGTTTTATGTGCTTTGGGTATTTACGGACTTTTTTGCAATTTCAAGGAAACCTTAAGAGCTTCACCAACCTCATGCATGTCAAGCACTAAATACCAAATCCATTTTCCATTGAGCTTTTATGGTTGCAGTAAGTGCCCTACTATAGACTTCTATTTTGGTGTAGCTAGGAGGATGCGGGTGTAGGTCCAAAAGGGTGGATGGAATCGTGTTCATTTTCAAGCAAACGAGCCCTTAACAACACAACATGGAGCAAAGATGCTATCTCGTAGGATAGTTGGAGCCTTGGAGGACTTCAAACAAATCCGTGAGATGCTACGAGTGGGCTCACCAACATTCCTGTCAGAAAGTATAAATGTTTGTGCATCAGCACGGGCCTAGCATAGGAGACAATACATTTCATAATGTCTTGCCTAATTCCAAATCTGATCTCTTCGCAAGCTATCGAGGGACTGCAATGACCCGTGCCTAAAGGGGGCAGCCTCAAGCCATTAACCCTAGAATCTGCATTCTTCCTGCCCTCAAAGGATTTGCAAAGTCTCCTTCACCACCACATACAAATAAGAATCTTGCAAATGTCTCGAATCCCTCACACTTCTGTCTTTTCCCGCCATACCCTCCAACTCATCCTCGACGTCCAACTTGTTCTCTTCGCCAAGAGAGAATAGGATGTCAACAAAATCATCAACATTGCCATTGCCTTTGTGGATGTCTAGGTCCCAGTCGGTGTTCCTACACAACAGGGAGCTTCGAGGTAAGGTGCTCCCCGACTCACTCGCCGCCATTCCCACCGAAAGAATAATCGAGAAACATTCCCATCGGAAAGCATAACTTTCTTTGCAATGCATAGCTATCTTGTTGAATAATACTTTGCAATGCGGGCGAAGCAGGCTTGTATTTGTCTCCACGTGGACCATTTTGCATGTTTGATCAAATATTTTATTTGCTTTGGGTCTTTGTAGATTTTTTTGTAGTTTCAAGAAACCTTAAGAGCTTTGGCAACCTCATGCATGTCAAACTCTAAATACCAAATCCATCTTCCATTAACCTTTGATGGTTGTGTGTGCTCTGCTCTAAACTTCTATTTTGGCGCAACCGGATGGATGTGAGTGTAGGTCTGAAAAGGGCTGGATGGAGTTGTGTTCATTTTCAAGAAAGCGAGCCCTTAATAGCACAATGTGGAGTGGAGATGTTATCTCGCAGGATAGCTAGAGGGCCTCAGCCAACATTTCCATCAGAAAGCATAATTGTCCATGCATTGCACAGACTTGGCAGAGGAGGCAACACATTTCAAAATATCTTGCCTTATTCTAGATTTGATCTTTTCATAGGCTATCGGGGCTGCAATGACCCATGCCTAAGGGGGAAAGCCTCAGGCCATTGACCCTACAGCGTCCACATTCTCCCAGCCCTTGGAGGTTTTGCAATGTCTCCTTCACCACCACATGCAAATAAGAAGCTTGCATATGTTTGAAACCCTCACACTTCCGCCCTTCCCTACCATGCCCTCCAAATCATCCTCGGTTTCTAGCTTTTCCTCTCTATCAAGAGATAATAGTAGTTAACGTTGTCATTAGAGATGTGGATGTCTAGGCCCTATAGTCGGTGTTCTTGCGTGAAGGAGAGCTTCGGGGCAAGGTGCTCCTCGGCTCACTTGCCAACATACCTACCACCAAGCATAACCAAGAACCCAACCACTGGAAAGTAATGGTCCTTGATTTCAACTCTCACATGTTAAAGCACAAAATTGTCTCTACCCTTTGCCCCATTGCACCACTTACCACCCAAGGTAATTTGTCACATGAAAGTATGACAAGGATATCCCAATGTATGTCAACAACTCTTAGGTTCAACCTTGTGGAGAAGCTTTTTCATTTTGAGCACCTTGTTTGCAATCTTTTGTCAACAAGGAAGTGACTCAACACAAATTTCTTTCAGGTTACTTCTTCTCGATATACGAAATGTATAGGCAATTTTGAAGCAAGCCTTCAAATGTGTCAAAATTTATTCTTGATATACCATGTTTTTCATTTGTGTTTATCACTTTGTTTTAAGATAGATTTCATATCCAATAAAATGTAAAGCTTCTCAAGTTGGCAGCAATTAAGACACATTTAATATTCGACAAACATTGCATTTAGTAGACAATGCCACGATGGTACGAAAAAGTGGCAAACAGTCCATATGTGGCTTGTTGGAAGAAAAAAGAGGATCCCCTACATTCCCTACGCTAGATTCCCCAACCCGGAAATTCTCCTCCATTGATCCCCTTCATCATCACAACTCTTCCTCCCTCCAATGTAGTCTCGCGGATGGTGAAGATGCATGAATTTCCATCCATATGTTCAAGGGAACCCAAAATCTTCTCCATCCATCCCCGTGTGCTGCCTTCGGCATATCCATTGCACCCTTACAATGCAATTGCTAGTTTAATGGGTCTATACCTTGTACTCATATGTGTTATTCAACCTACACCTATATATAATAATAAGGTTAGTCTGACATCTGAAGTGATGCTTAGAGCACAATAACATGAATTCTTAATAGCTTTTATATAGGTTTAATTTTATCGAGTACTTGTGGACTTCTAGGTTATTAAAGCAGGATCTTTTGGAATTTTTTGGATGATACTCGAAGAAACAATTTTATTTTTAATGCATCAATGCCACCACCCTAATTCTCATTACAAACCAAAGTCGAAGCAAATTCTTTGGATGCTTTGAGGCTGATCTCTCTATGCAACATGGTTTAGAAAATTATGTTCAAACTTATCCTATAAGCTTCATCCATAGCTTTCAGAATTGATTTCACTGAATCAGTCAGCTTTTGTCCATGTTAGACATATGACAAATAACACAATTGTTGTTCAAAAAATCATTCCCTTTGATGAGTACAAGGCGTCTAGGTGCTGTTATAATGTTAAACATGGCTAAAACCTTTGGTCGGTGCATTTGGAGATGCATGTTACTTATTTTGCAAGCTTTTGGTTTTTAACCCTTAAAAGGCCCCTAAAAATGATTACGCATGGGGATGTATTTATGGAAAATAACGATGAGAACTCTAAAATTTCAGTTTCCGTGAATGAGAAAGGCGAGGAAAGAATTTTCCCGCTTGTACCACCATAAGTATCCCAAACAAAGGAAGATGGTTGACCACTGATATTCAGGACAGGGGCACTGAGTTGGACGAAAAGTTAATCACTAAGAGGGAAACCCTCACCATAAGGGGGATACAAAAATCTAGTAAAGGAGGGTGGTGAATTACTAGGATGAAGAGCACCCAATGAAGAGTTCACAAAGGTATAAATTCTTCAATCATTTTAAGCTATATTTTTAATCATTATTAAGTAGTAAGAGTTTTAGTTAATGTCATTTATTTAAGGTACAGTGATGATGTTTGGAGGGGTTTGATGGGTGCACAGCGAAAGATAGAGGCCTGCAAAGTTTCTTGCCATTTGAAGCAACGATAAAAGGATGTGGAGGAGACAATGATGAAAAGAAAAGTTGTCACTCAATAACTGAGGAAATCAGCTTACCAATATATTGTGGTATATCTTATGTAAGTATTTATTTATTTATTCATTATCAGGTGAAAGAGATAGGTACGTAGTGTCCAACAACAATGGCATGAATAGAAATATAAGGTAAAATGGATTAATACCTCTTCTAAGTTGCAAAATGGATGATAATTCCGACTTTACACTCTTCCTCATATATATTACGTTGAATGGAGTCTAGTAAGAGATGAAAGGGTAAGCATTGACCAAAAGACTGGGTTCCTGTGCGAAAATATAGGGGGACAAAAGAAGTAAACCCATAGGGGTGATATCGCCAATAACCGATCAAGATGGATCTGTGTTGTTTTGCATTTTCTTTCAATCATATTAGTCATGCATGTGTAAGCATTGACCAAAAGGTTGGGACCAGGTGCAAGGATATAGGTGGCCAATACAAGAACATGCCTAGGGAGATATCTCCAATGACCAGCAAAGATGGATACCTGTTTTATTACTTACTCTCAATCAAATTAGCCATGCATGTGTAATGGAGACATATATGTAGTTGTTTCTTTCAGCCTTATAAGTACTTGTGTGGGATATGCAGGTATTTTAGTAGGAGAAAAAATAAGGTTCATAAGAGTAGTTAATGTTCATTCTTTTTCATTATACCAAATTTTTATCTATAAAGCCCATCCCTAGTCCATAAACCCTTTTTTTTGGAATACACGTGCATAGAAATTCTAGCTATGTTACCCTTGTGTATAATTGATCTGAATTATAAATTTAAAGGATGATTAAATACAAAAAGACACTTAAGTTATTTGTCGTGAAACCATGCCATTTTCATCTGCAAGCTTTCATTGTACATGCCTTAGGTGATTATATCTTCTAATATTAAGCTAGAAAAATCAGTGAATGGTCCAATTCAAATTTATGTCCAATCTATAATATTCATGCAAGTACAGCAATAAAATGAACATATATCTCTAGCATACAAATGCCCATCTTCCGAGGGAAAAGAAAGCTTCAAGACAAACAAATCCATATAGCAATATTTACCTTCTCTTGGTAAATGAGGTTTCCAGTTCTCTGGGAAAGTGCGATAAATTCCACTTGTGTGGTTCCAATATCTGCCAGTACACTTGAACCCTGATTGCAAAAATGCATTCTCAATTCAGCAGAAATTTAAGAATGCTTATGTGCTCGAATCAAACCATCCATATGATAAATGCTCATAACGTCACAAGGTATTATAAAGAGCTACATCCGCAATCCCTACATACAATTTTATTAGCTTTACATAACTACATGCAAAACTGACATCAGTAAGAATCAATAGTAAATCAACCAAATCAGAAACCATATCAAGAGTCAAGACATTAAATCAGCATTCAGAAAACATGTAATAATTATGTATGGATGTAGATCATAGGCTGCCACACCTACAGGCGGATCTCTTCCTATACAAACAGTTCACTGGTATCAAAATCAAAGAGCATATATTATTGACATAAAGGGAGCAAACTCTTTCATTGGCCGAGTCTGTTTTAAGTTTTTAGAAACATATTGTCCCTACAGGCTACAGGAAAAAGAGGAAATAAAATAAATTTCACAAGAAGTTCTGATTATTTTAATCATTTGTCTTCTTTAGTCTACGAGAAACCAACTTTTAGGTCTATTTTGCTATATTTTGGCATGCACCCAAGAATTTTTCTTCACATTTTTATAGGCAAGAAACTTATGAAGATCCCAAAAAAGCAAAATAAGATGAAATGCCAAAATAAGATTCCTCAGAATGGAGCAGAACATAGTTGCATTGATTGATATGTTCTTAAATTTTTTGTCTGCTATTATGCAAACACAAGGAGATGCTCCAGGCAGAACACAGGAAAATAGCTTCAAAAGGAGAATGTGCCACGATAAAATGGAAGAAATGCACAAGGGAAATTTAATAATTATTGTTAAAGATGAGTATGAAAATCCAAGCATCCCTGCAACTTATACTGAAGGTATTGGCGAGGAAATTTTCAAGAAAGAGGAAAACAGTCAGAAAAGTAGCCCAAAGAAGAGAAAGGAAAGAAATATGCCACTGTTGTTCAGAAGAGTTAAAACAATTCAATAAATTTGCAGTTATGAGACATTTTTTATGGGTATAGTAAATAAAATTAATATTTTATTAAAAATGCAAATAACCAATTTTGACTCTTTCGTGAACTACAATGGATTTGAACTTATGATCCAGGAGTCGAGCAAAAATAAGACCTTTACATTCTAGATTTCATACCAAACTATGACCCGAGACTAACAAACAAAAAAGCCCTTTTTAATTCTGATTTTCATACTGGAGACTAAAAGAGGACTATCTCTTAGCAGCCAAACTCCATTTGATATTAGAGGAAATATAAAACAATTTTAAGTTGTCCAACAAAGTCTTAGCGTAATTATGAGGTCTTGTAATATAGAAACTGAAAGTTCTTAAATCACAGAGCTTCGGGTTAAGGGAGGGCTGTTGTCATAGGATCCAATGCAAAGCGTGTGTTCTAGAGGTAACCCACAATCTAGCTCTGTATTAGTTGATTGAATGCATTGCGTTTCATTTCTCATTGTTCCAGCTGCACTCATTCCTTGTTAGAAAATGTGGGGGCAAACAGCACTAAGATAATTATTGGTTGTTGGAGGGTCGAATGTATAATGCCTAAAGTATTCACCAATTGCTGTGATATGGAGATATCAAGCTCCTTGTCATCATTCAGAGATGTCATTTTGTTAGAATACCTAGTATCCTCTCCTGTATTTCAAGATTCTCGACTTGATTTTCTTGGAGCTTCCAGAATTAAATGATGAGTTCACAAATTCATCAGACTCTTTCAACATGCTTGACCAAGAACCTAATATGGTGCATGTATGTTTTTTCCAATTCTTTATACATGTCAAGACTTCCTCTCGTCGTACTGGGGTCCTAAGAAAAGTTGGCTGCTGTCATAAAGAATGAGTTAGTAATTTGCAAGTTTACAAGCCCAGAAAAAGCAAAGGGGTCATTGCCCCACGAACTGCATCTCATACTCACTCAAACTAATAATAGAGCTCCCTTCTGAGATGGATCTGTGCAGGGAACACTCATGCAAACTCGTTTCTGTATGAATGACGAGAGAGACCTGAAGGTTCTAGGCTATGGATGAATTGATTTATGTCATTTCCTATTCCCATGGATCTTAATGTTGGTGCCATTTTCCTAAACACAGCTTCAACATTGCATTGGGCCCTCTGTCTTGACATTTCTTGCAGCATACTTGTGACTTATTTTGATCCTAGAACTTTCATGTAAGAAAGATCTATAAATTTCAAGAGGCCAAAGTTGCAGTCCCTGCAAAACCCTCAAGATCGATCTTTTCTTAAGGCAGCCTGATGTTTTCCTCCTTCGTCCAAGACTCTACACAGTGTGGGATAATGCTCCAGGGGCATGACATTGAATAGACTGCTCATAAATGAAATTTACTCCAAAATTTTCTCTGGCATCTGTCCTAAATTTTGCAGCCCTCAAAATGTGTGCTGCCTTTAGTTTTTCAAAGTCCTTGAATTGTTGAATTATAAAGAATTTGCAGCCCTCAAAATATGTGCTGACTTTAGTATTTCAATTTCCTTGAATTTTTGAATTATAATTTATGGGAATATGCACTTCCTTTAGTTTTTCAAAGTCCTTGAATTCTTGAATTACGAGGGCTATTGGATTGTCTACCTTCCACAATGTGAATTTTGATTTGAAGTTTTTATTGATACACGATTTATTCAAAACTAATTGAACTCCTTTATACCATTAGAAGGAGGATTTTTTGTTCTCAATTTACGACCTTGTAATAGTGTATAGGCCTCAGTAACATTATATGAGCATTTTTGTTCTCTAGTTAATTTAAGATCTTGTAATAGTGTACAGGCCTCAGTAACATTATATGTAGTCTTTTATAGCTTCACCTTTGTGAGCTCTAATCAAGCAACCTGATCCTGCTATTCCCAGATTTGAGTTGCTGGCATTATCAATGTTTAACTTAAAGAATTTGGAGGTGGTGAGATTCAGCTTGGCTTTGGAGGAACTTTGAATTTTAGCACTGAGAAGCAGATTGTATGAGCATTTTATATTAAAATCATAATCAAAACAATTTGAGACCACATTGGATACTTTTTTTTTTTTAACCATCGTCATGCTTCTAACTTGGGCTTAAAATGTAATTATAATGTTCTCTGGCGACTGGAATACATTCCTGAGAATCTGATGAATTTGTTCCAACCAAATATTCCATTACACAAAGATTTGATTAATTTGCAAAGATAGTTCCTCACAACCTAACTGTGATTTGATCTTTTACTAGTGTTTTATAAGTCTTCCAGTCTAATAATATTGAAATCTGAAACCTTTAATATCACATCAGCTTGTGTATTCTTTCCATACCTGCCCAGTGTAGGTATATGTGATGACTAGGTGAGATATCGTTTCTTCTGCCCACTCATCTAACCCACAGATGGATGTCCATACCCATCCTTTCAAGTGAACACTTCCGTAACTAGGATTTTAGTATACTCTGCTAGCCACATAAACAATTTTATTTTTGGTTAAGCCATACTATTACAGAGTTTTTAGTATTTTACCATATATGTTGCAATGTGGTTGTTTGATTTTTTTTCTTATAAGACTAACATACTGACCTTATTGTACAATTGCAGGACCCATATGATGATGCCTTGAATCTCTTGGTAAAAGACACGTCTCTTTTGAGCTCCTTTATCAAATCATGGATTATATTTTGGGTCTAATGTGAATAGCTCAAAATTCCATTTTCTCAAGGTTGGAAAGTGCTAGTTTCGTATTGTATAGACTCTTACCTCCAATTTGCTCCCATTTCCTGTTGGAGTGAGTCATATTGGATTTTCACTCAGTTTCCCACACCTATCCGACTCATCAGTCCAAAATATTGTTCTTTTCCCATCCTTTAAATCTCATTATAATTCTGCTTTAGGCATTGTATACCTTCTTTTATTTGCTTACATGCCAATCGAGTCTCAACAACCTAATAAGAAATGAGAAACAAAAATTTAAAAAAATTGAAAACTTTTGAATACTATATTTTAAAAATAAAAAAACTTACATTATTTATAAATAAAAAAAGGTAGCTTCCTTACCTTTAGCAACTCCAAATGTGAGAAGGATCTAAAGATGCCTTGTGATTGGTGATGGTTGGTCACAAACATTTGGATCTCTTCACCCTCTACATACACTTGTTGAATCCACTCTATTTTACTAGCCAATTTTTTTAGCATTAAATTGAGTGAATGGACAACACATGGTGTCCAAAAAATATGCCCATACCTTGCCTCAACTAACATCCCTACAGCTTTGCAATTCTTGGCATTGTTCGTTATGACTTGGACAACATTTTGAGGCCCCACCGCCTCAATGGCTTCAAAGAGGATGTTGGCAATGAATTGAGCATCCTTTACTTGCCTCTCACAATCAACTGCTTTCAAATACAATGACCCTTTAGGGCATACTGCCACCACATTGATCAAAGGGTGGGTTCATCCATCAAAAACGATGGACACACCCGTTTTGGCCCATGAGTCTCTAATTGGCTGCAATGAGGTTTCCAGATACTTTCTTTGCTTTTCTCATAGGGTGGTGCCGATCTTCTCATAGCCTGGCCCATTGTACCCTTTTGGGGTCTTGTTGATTGCTTTCACCATCTCTTGCCAATATGGTGATCTCACAACATTGAATGACAATTCATTCGCATACACACATATTGTGATGTACTTATCCGCAATATCCTGTTCTCATTTTAAAAGGCCTTTTTCAATGATATTTTTGTGCTAGTCCTCATTCGTGAAAGAGGTGAATCCTCATCATGCATGGAGGTAGCCATCACAAATGGATGTGGCATGGTCACAACTGAGGAGCCGATACTAGATGGGGCAATAGGAGGCCTCGTTGATTGAGATGAACTTCTTTTTTGACAATGGATGACCCGTTTTCAAAGCCAAGGTTGCATCTGCATCTTCTTGTTCTTTGATATATCCCAAAACCTTTGTTGTTGGCACCCCTATGTTATTTTTCCCCTTGCATGTTCTTATACCATGACCCGATATTGCACACAAGTGGCCTTTCACCCAACTATATGAGCCTTTGAATACCGTTTCACACTCATTGCATCTAAAAACAAAACACCCACCACCGGAAGTTGCTCTAGTATTGTGACATGCCTCCATAATGGTGAATTTGGGTCAAATTCTTTGATCAGAGATTGCCCAGAGGAGGTGGAACTTGTTGCCATTGTACTTCTACCTACAAGTTTAAAAACCAATAGCATAAGCAAAGAAAACAATGGTTAAAAATAAAACTTAAACCCTATGCCCTAGGGCATAGCATGTATTAAAAATTTAAAATGAAAAAACTGTTTTAAATTTCAAAATGAAAAATAATAAAACATAAAAAGAAGCATGAAGTGTGTGAAAGATTAAAAACAAAACAAAAACAAAAATGAAAATCAAACTTGAAAGTTAAAACTTAAAACCTTACCTTCACTGAATAATCCACAAATCCTCCTCCTTTGAAGCTCCTCAATGACCTTGGCAGCGAATAGGCACTCGTACTAGCTTAGGAAAATGATTGCAATGCTTGTTGATGAAGTATCAAACCCTAAATAAGTAAAATGAAAGCTTAGAGAGGCAAGTATGTAATGAGGGAATGAGAGGTAAGTTTATTTGCTTTTATGTTTTGTTTTTATGTTTTACTTTTGTTTTATTCATTCTAATTCACTTTTAGGGTTACAAATAATAAAATATTATGTTTTTTATGTTACTTTGTATAAAAAAGAGTGAAAAACAATTAAAAAGGTTTTGGTCTCGAAACGTACTCAGGAACAGCTAGGGTATGGCCAGGGACCCCCGATACAACAATCCTAGCCGTACCTAGCCACTCCCCCAAGTACGTTTCTGGGATGATTTTGTACTTAGAGATACATACCGTCACATTGCCAAGCTACCCCCGTTGTATCGCTACTTAGCATTTTCTTCATCATGAGAGCTTCTTATCACTCCGGCTCTTCTACATAATTATTTGACACAATACTATTTATATCTACATGTTGCACAACATGGTTGCTAAGCATCATACCTTCTCACACCACTATTTTGTGCTACTTACAAACATTCAATGCATGATACCCGACTTCTCCACAGCAGAAACATGCTCTATTGAATCCTCTTCCACATCATCTTCCTCTAAAACAAGATATACCTCCTCTCTCTACATGACTCTACTCATGTGAGGAACCTGATTCCACCGCCGTACAGATGATTTCGCTTACCATTGTGCAATCTCCCACTTTTTCATGGGAACTTTATTTTCCCTTGCACACTACTTTGTTATCCGTGTGGCAACTTATCTTCTGCCTTTAATGTAAAATGATAGGATTCCTACACAAATCTCAATCTAATCACACTAAACTCTTCTTGAATGGAAATAAGATCCCAACAAAACTCATAAGAAACAATAGAAAGCTTCTTCTATTAATATGTGGAAAAGATCATAGACAGGCACAATCACATTACCCACTTTGCCACAATCTTATGAGAAGATTGCAGAAATTCCCTAAAAATTTCAATCATATGACTTACCCTAGCTAAGCTTGAAGACTCTACAAGGCTTCTACAAAACCAGACCTGACTCCTGAGGCAATGGAGCTTTACAATATTATCTAGATGCTTAATTTGGTAACTCGGCCTTCCTCTAAGCTCGACTCTCCAGCTCACACTCTATACTTCATAGGATCTGCCCATTCTTGGCTTGATCTCGGATCTCTCTATTGCCCCATTCCACCTTGCACATGTTACAATATGTGGCGAGGAAAGAAAAAATAAAGAATAAAATGAACAAAGAATAAATGAAGAGTAATTGGAATGCACACGTTATTCATTGTGTGTTCATCCTTTTATTATGTGAGAGATGGTTACAAAATGGTTGAAGTGGTTACAATTGTTTATTAGTTAACACTTAACTACTAGTAACATAACATTAATTTATAAGCCTTAATTTTAAAAGATATATGCTAATACCCCCTCTTAAGGCTTACACTATAGAACATACTTACAAAAGATTAAGGTAATAAAACCAAATAAGATCACTCATTCTTCAGAAGCTTCCTCTTTCAACACAATGCTTTGACCAAGTAGAACTCCATCAAGCTACCTCCCTGACCCTTGTAAAGGTGTAGTTCTTGAGTTGAATTCCCGAGTTCCCGGATTCCACCTTCCCGAACTCCCAAATTACAGAATCTTCAATTGATGGACAACCATCCATACTTGATCTACTCCCACAATGCTCCATCAAGTTGTCTCATGACCCTCATAAGGATAAATTCTCGAGATCCACAAGACTCCCGAACTATCTGGGTAGCCATCCATGTTAAGTTTTACCTACACTGGATCCCTTACTATCTTCAAAGTGTGAGGCTTCTTTTAAAATACGTATTCTCTATCAGTGAGTTCATCACTTTCAACATCCGGTGGATTTTCAACAATGGCTAAATTAACTTCATTCAATTTGTCTTTCATCTAGATTTTTACTTACCAACTATGAAAGTTGAGGCCCAAATATTTGTTTGAAAACACATCCAAAATTGATGAAAGTTGAATGCCCTTGAATGGTGTTTGCATGGTTTCTTTCTTTTTCTTTGCACCTTTCAATGGCGTCAACCGTGTTTTGTAGTTATGTTTGTTGTAAGTGCCCTTGAACTGAAATTGGGTCGTGCTTTTCCCTTTTTAATAACGTTTTTTCTGCCATATGTTATTGCTCGCTTCCCTACAATATTGCTCTTGCATCTAGCGTTTGAACTAGTTTTTGCTCTTTCGTGCCCTTGAACTTTTTCCATTCTCTTTCTCCTTGCTTTCCCTCTAATACCAATGTTAGAATATGTGGAGAGAGAGAATAAAATGTACAAAGAACAAATGAAGAGTAACCGGAATGTATACGTTATTCATTGTGTGTTTGTCCTTTTATCATGTGAGAGATGGTTACAAAATGGTTGAAGTGGTTACAACCGTTTATTAGTTAACAAATATTAACACGATGCTAATTTATAACTTAAATTTAAACCTTATATTCTAATAGCACATTCATCTCTCCCTTAATAGAATCAGGGAGGATAAAGATGTCTTTGCAAGTAAAGATTCCTCAATGTTCTCAACTTGCCATCGATGTCATCAACTAGTTTGTGGGTAGTCTCATATGGAATCATTTCCATTGGATCAAAGTGCACCAGGTTGCTTGGTTAGTACTTGGGCAAGGAAAATGGATCGAGGTCCATGTGTGTTTGCTTGATCAGTATCAATGTTGATAGGCACACAAAAGAATAGGCTCCATGAAGGTTGTAAGCGAACATTCGTCGTAGGCGCAAAATTCTAAAGGACCCAAAAGAGTGATAATTCTCCAAGTGAGGCGTAAACTAAAATCTTTGCAAAATGTGTGGGTTTGCGGTTTCGCACCGTTTCTACACAAGAGCTTCACACCGCACAAAACTTCCAATTCCTCCTACATTGTCTTCCTCTTATTCAAACGACAAAATGTGCAAGGTTTGCGCAAAGGCTGCACAAAATTGAGAAAGCTTTATTTTCCTCACTCTAATTTTTTTGTCTGACGTAGGATTACAAGCGAAACCGGATGCTCCAATTCCTTTTACATTATCTTCCTCTTATTCAAACAACGTGTAATGTCCTCTTTTTCGAACTAATCCATTTGAAGGCTTCTTGCCCATTCTTCTTCCCGTGGGCAAGAAGAAGATGAACAAGGGAAGCCCTTGGATTATATTTTTAGTCTTTCTTTAATTAATAATTATATTTTCCTTTTGTATTTCCCTTCCTAAGCAGGTTGGTTGGGTTGGAGAGCTTTTAATAAGCTTAAAAGAAGAAATAAGCTTCTAAGGAGGTCGGTCTTGGGAATCTCCCCAAGGACTCTTACCGCCACCATAAGGTTATGTAAGGGTCGCATCGCGCTCATTTTGGGCATGCTTTTTGCTTATATACTTTTATCTACTTGGTTTTGGAGTTGGTTGTTCTATTCCAATCCACTACGGGGCGAAAATACATCGCAGGCAAGCAAGGAATACGAAACACTTCCTTGTTGAAGGTCGGAGAAACGAAAACTCTACAATTTGATGGTGTTAAGGTATTCTATGAAGACTATCTTTCTGGTTGGGCAGTTAGGGCATTGAAAAAAAGAAATATCAATGATTCTTCATCACTTTGGCACCCTCTCCTAAGGTGGCGACTTGGGTGTGAGTGTGTTTGGGTGCCTTCTAGAGCGCTTTTGACATTCCAAATTGATATTCAAATTTCTACATATTTATAAGGTTGATCTATCACTTATTTGGTATTTATTAGGGTTTGGAGACCTCATTTTCAGTCACTTTTGATAGATGTACTTCTGTTGTTATTTAATTAACAGCCAACTATGTTTGTGGCTGAGTTTTTGAGTGATAATTTCTCTAAAATATTCCGTAAGTGTTTCTACATGTGGTAGATGATGTTCATGGTGGTATTTTGTTGAATTAGTGCTCTTTCATAGTTGTTCTAAAAATCAGTTCAGTTGTGCACTGCTGTTCCATTTTTTTGTTGGCTGGTATAAAAATTAGAATATACTTCAATTTGGGTTTGTGTGATTTCACTATTTTTGTGGTTCAGCCCTAGAAAGGGACATTACACAACAAAATGCGTTAGGTTTGCACAAAGGATGCACAAACTTAAGAAAGTTTTATTTTCCTCACTTTAATTCTTTTTGTTAACACAAGAGGTGAACCCGGATGCTCCTACATCGTGATGCAATTGAATTCAATGGTGTAATACCCCTTTATTAGTACCAATCAAGAAACCTATTCTTGGCAATTATTATTAATGTCATCAAATAGCTAAAGGCCAACAACCACCATCGTCAACTTTCTAAAGGCTAGCAACAACTTCTTGGTCACATACTACCTCTTCGTGTTTACCGGATAACACACAACAATAACTCGAGAGACTTATGGCCTTGATGAATGAAGTTGTTCCTTTAGTTCCTCGTGGTTGCTCAAATGAATGGGCAGGTAGATCAAGTTATTCAATTTCATTCATTGAAGCTTTTTCTAAAATAGGAACATAAGATATAATTAATGGCAGAAATCTACATATGAAATGAATGATGCAAAAGTCAAGGAATACTTTCTAGGCCAAATATTACCCCAGATATGCATGGCGACATTCTTCAAAATTCTTTAAATGAATTGGATAACCTTGACATTCAACATGTGTTAGTGCAATAAGGAATTGTTTGTACTATCCCTGAAAAAATACTTCTAGCAAATCTGGATATTTTTGTTAAATCCTAGGGCAGCAGTATTGATAAAATTAACTTTTATAACAGCAACGATAATCTGATTTTTATAAATAAAAACAGCAAACCATAATGCGTAAAAATCAGTCTTTTATTTAATTATTTCCAACCAGCTACAATAAAAAATACCAGTGTCTAAATACAATTGTCTGGAGCTGAACTGGCGGAACACTTGCACCCTGAATGACCACTACAACCCCTGAATGGAATTGCCCAGCTGAGAAGTGAGGGATTCCGTCCTCAAATCCGTATGCAAATGAGGGATTTCATCCTCTATTGCTGTTGCAGAAGCAGAAGCTACTTGCAGACAAAGAAAATAACTCATAAATTTCCAAGATGTATTTACAATGATCCCCAAATCTGCCTTTATAACCTCCCTTCCTTCTTCCAAAGTGGCTGCCCCTTCTGGATTACATGCATGCTCCCAAAAACAATTAAAATAATGACTTTATTCCCCTCAAGTTGGCGCCCATCCTAATAATAGGAATATGCAAAATTAAAGGCTTGATCTTCACTTCATCCTAAAAATAGGATCTGTTCCTCATGCAGCCCATTCTATACTTGGCGCCCCCATTATAGAATGTTTTATTTAATTAGAAACTTTGACTTTGGCGCCTAATAATAGAAGTACATCTTTCTATTATTATTTTATTCTATTTCAGCTATTTAAATATAATTTAAGTGTCCCTTTTCCAAATAAAATATAAAAATACCCTTGGACCACTTAATTAATTTATTTTCCCTCTTTTAATCACCCCTTAGCCTACGGAAAATAATAAAAATAGGTTTCAGGTATCCAGAATTAATTAATTCTGAAAAGGGGGCATTACATTGTTGCCAAATGTACAAAAATAGAATTCAATTCTGCCGGCTGAAAGGATTACAAAACAGGTTGAAGTCATTGTTAAGTGGCAAGAACATTCAGTAAAATTCCAAGATAAGTATCTACAAACTGTGATTGAATACAGAACATTATGAAAATCTTAAACAGAATTCAAGAAATAAGATCGTTCAGGATTAGCCTGCCAAAACAGCACCTGATGAGCTAGCGGTGTCTGCTCCACCTCCTCCAGTTTAAGAATCATTAATCAGGACTCCTTTAACACTTCTAGAGGGTGTAGATGTTGGCTAATTATGGGTAGTTGGTAAGAGCCAGTTGATTCCAGAAACAAACTAAAAATCTCTATATGTGGAAATCTGAAAAATCTACTATGGGTAATTGATTATTTTGAAAGACGTGGTCAGTTTTGACAAAGGGGCTTCCGTGAAATGCAGCCATTGGAAGTTTCTTATTTTGTATACAGAGACTTTTACTGTTTTGCATTTACCCTGAATAGAGATAGCCTTATATGTTTGTGTGCATGTGTGCATGTGTGCATGCGCACACAGATATATAAGTTGATAAAAACATGAGAATTCACCATTATGCCTGATTCGGTGGATCATACGTGGAATATGCTTATGCTTTTCCTTGCTTCTATCTTCTACTTTTGAACTGCCAACAGTTCATAGATTTTGTAACTTGTATAATGGTTGAATCTCAGTTGTGGATGTTTTTTTATTTTCTGTTTACTCTATGAAACATTCACAGATTTGATATTGAATGTCAACGTATTTTTAATGTTTTCATTGTTCAATGCCATTTATAACTTTGTATGTATCACGCAGCCTCAGCAAGATTTTAAATCTTGAAATTCTTTATACACTTTAACTGTCATTTTGTAATGTAAAAGAACAAATATGTTTTTCATTTTCTGAAGTTTTTAATTTTATGTAGGTAATACACAAGGAAATCCCTTCACTTGTGTACCCAAATTTTAGGGATCTGCACCAGGTGCCCTGTACATGTACCTTGTGCACCCTTGCAGGAGAAATTGCATAAACAACAATAAAAGATATATATTTTAACTTCAAATCTGTTTGGACATTTGCATCAGCTTGAAGTTTCTACAGCATATGATTAAATGTTGAATTACGCGAAAACAATCATATATGTAGTGACACATTTACACGTGGAATAATATCAATGACACTGAATTGTACTTTGAAACACCAACAGTATAAGAACTCGAATAATTATAAAATGAACTAGCAATACCCCTGTCCATCCTGGATTATTTGTATGCCCGTCACCCAAATTGATAGAAGAATAAGGTATCCCAGTTGGTGTGTTCCAAGCAGGTAGCAACCTATCGGCAATCTGTTTTGCCTTCTCAAGAAATACATTGTCTCCTTCTAAATCATATGCACTAAGAAGTCCTCCTAGAACCCTGCATTTTCAGAGTATGAAAGATATACAATATTATACCACTAACTATAAAGCAAAAAGCTTGACTAAACAGGACTGCAAGTTGCAAAACACAGAAATGTAACTTTATCATTGACCATTGTGCACAGCAAAGTAAACTAAACTGTAATAAATATCTACAGTAGAACAAAGCCACTTCCATGGCTAAAACCTTAGTTCGATCTTTGTTTCTAATCAACCTATTTTGTAGCAGGCTGGAATGTTTTTCAATTCCAACTCTTGAGCATGAATGATTTGGTAGCCATTTCAATCATTCAGCTATACAAAGAACAAATAAAATGCACATTGCATGGCACAGCCTTATGGACAAACCTAATCGTAGTCTCGAAAACACTTGCATCAACACCCTTGTTGAAATCGAGTGAAGTAATCCAACTGCCAAAAGTATCAAAAACTCATTTCAGACATTTGCTTTCAAATAAATTAAATAGGTTGATGATTTAAATTCTTGGAACAATGAAATTAAAAAACCAACTCAGTTTCAAACAAGGCTAAACACTACCTTTTAGCTTTTGGAACTGCTTATCTAGTCCCATTATGTAAAGTGTGTCGAGAGAATCTATAATGGTTGCTCCAATTCCCCCAAAGTTATTTACTCCTCTCCTCGATTGGGGCTGTTCCAATATAAAACAGTGCCCATTAAGTCATAAACAGAATGCCAAAAACACGACTTCATCATTTGTAAATTTCAATTTATTAATAGAAGGAATTAAAAATAATAAGTAATATAAGTCATAAGTGGTCATGCGTGACTTGCTCAATTGGTGCTCAAAATTGACCACCTGAACTTAACAAGTATATCCATTCAACTATGGGAAGAAAGAACCTGAATCTTCCAACAACAATGTTTTACCTCCTCACAAAGTACAACAGTTGTGAATTAACTAAGAACTGGATTTCTGGATTGAATATGTTGAGAGGTAAACCATGACAAATATTCATGTATCAACAACAATCCCTGATCTGAGATTGTTCAGTGGTTGTACTGGCAAGAAGTGCAAAGGTGTTCTGTCTACTTCACCAAACATTAAGATACCAACTCATGCAAACCATAATAGAGCATAGAGAATGAACGTAAAGTCATCGACATATAATCACAAGGGCAGATTATGTTAAAAAGAAGTAAGAATTGCATCCTACTTGACACTTACAGACCATAATAGTGCATAAGACAGCAAAAATGCAAAACCACCAAGTTACAAACATGAGAACAGATTAAGAGTAGAAGCAAGTACTGTGTCCCCTTACACACTTGGATACTTCTTATAAGCAGTAAAAAATAGTTACTCTCAGTTGATATATTACTAGGTGACCGCTAACTGGCTACCTAATCTGGCAAACCCATGCAAACTGACCTTGTAAAAATTGTGGTCAACATGGATCTAATAATGACCAATATGGTCAATCTGTCTATATAAACCAACTGAAGTCTAGCTCATATTTATAGCTGAAAATGGTTGGGACAACCCCAAAGCTTGATCAGAATGACTTCCTAGACATTAGCAAATCTAGAAATTACAATATGAATAGTCAAAGGTTATGCATGAAATTGAATACTCTATAACCCGATAATACATAGTGACAGACGAATGATCAGGGGCGTAGCATGCCCTCCCCCTTCTAAAAAAAGTTGCTCTCAGCACTTGCCAGTAAAGGATATTTTTGCATGAAGTGATCATCCTCTTGAAGAGCATCATAGTATTGTTATATTTTAGTGGCCAATGTGTTATGTGGTTAATGATTGGATTGTTGGCCTTAGGTATTTTTGTAATGATTCTCATAGGTATATTCAATGGTTGCAATTGTGTTTAACCGACAACCAACTGGGTCTTCTTGTTATTTAAATAGAATGATATATGTCAAGGAAAGGGCACTTGTATCAGACCCTCCCGTACTGCACTTCATGTACTGAGTACTACCTTCTGTTAATGAGAAGTTATCGTTATTACCATTCTCTTCTATGCTCTATGATATGTAATGTTATCAATGAGTGTTCTTGGTAGCTTAATTTCTCTATAAAAACCTCCCATGTAGCTTATTATAAAGGAAAATTCTTCCACCTGATCAGGTTCTCCTTGATGGCCCAATTGTGTAGTTGTTTCACTCATCGCTTGAGCACCACTTCTGTGTCCAAAATGAGATTTCCTTCCTTACCAAGCTCTACTAGCTCCTACTTCACTGGAATTTTATCACCTATGACCTCTAAACTCTACCATTTCTCCTGCCCTTCTAATTCCAAAATGAGTTCTCCTTCCAATGAGCTCTAGCATCATCTTCTCCTCTTTCTTTACTACCAAACATACATTTTTTTAGTACCAAAAATTTGACAAGTGCACTTGGCAATATCACTTGAAATTTATTCTGAAATTATTCCATTTACCTATTAATTAACCCAATTAAGGCTCCTGCTCTACAAAGATTCTCTAGCCTAGCACTTCAAAAATTGATGCACACTTTACAGAACACATCTACAAACTATCACCTAGCTCAAATTTGATTCCAGCTTTAGCATGGACAAGTTCTTGTGGCCGAAGTTCGAACATGTCCCGCCTTCTACGAACCTGTCCCTTGTACTTGCAACGGTCATATTTTCAAATCCACGATTTAACTTAGTTGGCCTAGGTGGTACTTTTGGGTCGGTTGAGCAGAAATTATTTGAATGGTCACCTATATAAACACATCCACCCTAACTCTTTAGGAGCATCTAGGGATCTCATATCAAAGGCACACTCTAAGAAGGACATGAGCAAGCATTGAAGCACCCATTCCTTAGAGCACCATTACAACAAGCTACTCAAATTCTAAATACATCTTTATTGCTGCCCTAGATCACAAATCCATGAGCTACAACTAAGTCACAAGTGTCTATTTCCAAGTGTGAGGGCCAAATCGAGGGCTCCATATTCTTTGCATTCCTTATTAAACTCCATCTCATCATAGAGTTGGGGGAACTTCATGTGACTTGATCCCTTTTTGGAGTACTAGTACATAATACAACACTCATCACACTAGCAAGGGTGTGGTGAGGTCAGTTCAACTCAAATCATTAATTAATTCTTTTTAGGTTTACAAGTGAGGGGTTGTATTGAATTACAGGATGGCAATCATGCAGATCCAAGCCCAAAGTGACTCTACAGAGAGAAACACAACCAATTGAGACTGTATATACTCTTGTAGCATCATTCCACCAAGAAAAGATGAATTTAATCTATGAAGACCAATATAAGGATGATACTACACATCATAAGTTAGTTGTGATTAGAGGCAAGTCCAATCTAAAGATTATTGGGACCATAAATGGCATACTTGCCAAGTACTCACTAACTTTTTAACCAGCTGAGTAAGCTCCTAGAAAACTCATCGAGTCCTACAGGTGAGCTTTCCCCCAAAACTCAACAAGCACTCGCCACTTATATTCACCAAAAACTAGGCAATTTTCCCATGCGATCTCATTAGACATGGCTAGGACCCGAACACGGCTGGGACGTAGAAAAAATGCTCAAAAACACTACATTTTGTCTTCTCGAAAGCCCCACACCTCCACACTTTGTAAGCATACAACTATTGAGCATTCTTTGACTGATTTGAAGGGCTTTTTCAGTGAAATCAAAGAGTAAATTTGATGAATTTCATTTGGAAGTTGGTTTTTTTTTTCCTCCTTCTTTTCAAGCATGTAAAGTTTTTCTATATTGTTAAAATTAAGTTTCCAAACATGATTTGCAAATTTGCATGCATTCCATTCAATTCCGATTAATTTTAATTGTGATTTATGCTAGTTTATCATCATTAATGAGCAAAATTGTTGGAATGTTATTTTTATAATTTTGTTGTTTTTATTCTTGTTTGTTGGGTTTACGATTACAATTACATAGGGTTTCCTTCTACTTAACACAAATCTTTTTTTTTTAATTTTTTAACAATTAAATTATAAATTTAAAGATTTTTAATTTTTTAATTTGAACGTGTTGTAGGTTAGAACTTAGCATACAATGGCATCTAGCTCCACATTAGGATCAACATCACTAGCAAGAAGTGTTCTTGCTAATGCCCATATGGTTCGGGAAGACGGTTTATGAAGGCATCGGTCGCCTCAAGTACTTGTTATCCAATTTGGCCGCTTAGGCGAAATTGGAAAAACAAGACCCCACGAGAGAAAATGAAGGATCAATTCGGCCAAGGGAGATCACATTTCGAGAGGACCAAACACATTGCAGAGGAGCTCAAGAGTTTGAGCTAGTTCGAAATGATGAAATTCCGAAGTCCGAATTCGACTTCAAGGTGTGGTCGTTCGGTGGTAGGCTGAAGCAAAATTTGGGGACTTGGCGGAATGAAGCACGAAAAGAAGAGAGAAGTCCGAAACCCGGCCCGAAATCGGACATCGGGGTTTCGAAGTTTCGGAGGTTTCACGAGCTCACGGTGAACAGTGCCGCGTAGGGAGAAGAAAAGTCCGAAACCCGAAGTCTAAAATTCAAACTTCGGGCTTTCAAGATTTCAAAGGTTTCATGTGTCAGGCCGAAACCCGATCCTCAAAACCCGAAGTCCCGAAAACCCCGAAAACCTAAACGTCAAAACCCGAAGTCCAAATTTTGGACTTCGGGGTTTCAAGTTTCGGAGGTTTCACGAGCTCACGATGAACAGTGTCGCACAATACAATTTCAGAGTCCAAAACCCGAAGTCCGAATTTTGGACTTCGGGTTTCAACATTTCGGAGGTTTCATGAGCTCAAAGCGATGAATAGTAACGGCGATCTCCAAGCACAAACTCTCGAAGCTCTGAATCCCAAAAGTAATAAATTTCGGATTTTGGAGGTTGCGATGCATTGTCGGAGTCCGAAAAGAGGCAGATAACCACCCACATTTATTGCAGTATGGCACCCTCATCTTCAGATGGCCATAACTTTTGATTGGGAGCTCGGATTTGCACAAAATAGGACTTTTTGGAAAGCTCTCAATGTCCTCTACACAACTACGACTGGTTTTCTTAATTTTAGTAAGACTAAGTATTTCAAAATGAAGAAATACAGTCCACCATTTTAGAGGATGTTTCCAGATTTCTCACCTACCAAAATGATGAGGGTATGGGCTTCCTTTCTTCCCAACAAGGCAAAGTACATGGAGGCATGGGTTTTGCAGTGGCACCCATCATTGTTGTAAGTGATTTTAATGCATTTTTGGGTGGTTGAAGCAAGATTTCAAATTCCTCTCTCTCCCTTCTCTCATTCTTCCTATATATTATAAGGTGGTGTTTATTTCAAAGGGTTGGATAATTTTGCTTTGCACCTCCCTTCTTCTCTTGTCTATAAGTGAATTTGTGGAGTTCAAACCTCCCATTCAAGCTATAATGCAAATTAGTGCCTCTTGGCCATTGTAATGCATTGTATCAAATATATGGAGCAATAATATAAGTTTGTGGATGAAGTTCAACCCTCTCTTGTGTTCATTGCATTCTCCTAATCTCTCATTGCAATTTTGGTTAACTATGCATGTTAAATTGTGTTGCATATTTAATGGTCTGATGTTTAATGGTGAATGAATTCATAACAATTGGTTGACTTGTGGTGTGTATTCATCCCCTTCAAACTTATTGGTTTTCATCTCCATGCAAAGCAGGTGTTCAACATTCCTCTTGGTGCATCACCTCCTGTAGATTAGGTTTAATTTCTTGCAATCTTTTCAACCCTGTCTCCTTGGCAAGTTAGAGTAGATTTTAGGATAGATCCTCTACAATTTGAATGTGTGTATTAGAATAGAGGAATAGGAACCGGCCTTCATCCGGTTATTGGAATAGATGAATAGAACCACCTTCTCGATTGCAAAGTCCCACACTTTGGGAAAAGCTCCATGTTGTGCAATCGCACCGATAGTTTCACTCATTCGAGTTACAATCGGGGTGTTGTGATTCTGCATCAATAGTACTATCTTTCATACATTGTTTGCCCCAAAGATCACGACATGTCCCACTGCTTCTGAGAAAAGGCACAATGGGAGATGAGGGCGAGCTTGCCTTGCTGGATGAAAAGAAACTAGTGAGGACAAGGGTGCAATCAACTATTAGACCTAAAATGGAAGTAGAACCGGAGGGAGATGCTTCAATGATTGTGGGCTCTAGTCGTGGTCCATGGATACAAGGCATATCCACTTCATCGAGTTCGAGTAAATGCCGAGATATATATATAAAATGTACCTAGAAACATACCTGGACACAACCTTAACTGCAAGACACAAGTTGGAACAAGGATATGCATGACAAAGTAGATAAGGCGTGTGTCAAATTTTTAGTATTACAACCTTCCCTTTGTGGTGGCGAAGAACCGGTACTTGGGAGTATTCGGTGACATCACTGCGATTGCACGAGGAAAGGGTACAAACCACTCTCTCCAAAAGACTTAAGTGAGAGGTTGCTCCAAGATGCAGTTGCAGAGGCACAGTCATTTGCGGAAAATCGAATAAGCAGTGGCAGAAGTTTAGATGCACCATTCTTTCAGTTGGGTGGACGGATGGAAGAAACCGCACCCTCATCAATTTTTTGGTGGCTTCAAATGGTGAAATGGTTTTTTTGAAGTCAATTGATGCCTTTAAAATAGTAAAGAATGCAAAAAAATTGAGCCTTATGTCAAGGAGGTTGTCTTAAAGGTGGGCATCAAAAATGTTGTGCAAGTTGCTACTAACAATGCAACAACATATGTGGTGGTTAGAAGATTGCTTCAAGAGAGGCGTCCATCACTCGTTTGGACCCCTTATACAACTCATTGCCTTGTAGTTCTTTTGGAGGACATAGGCAAAATTGATTGGATGAGACAGGTTTGTAGAAGATGCGAAAAATATAACGAAATAAATATATAGTCACCCTTGGGTTCTCAACTTGATGAGAGAGCACACCAAGAGAAAAAGCAGACGAGCAAGTGTCACAAGGTTTGCATCTAACTTCCTAACATTGCAAAATATTTATGG
Source organism: Taxus wallichiana var. yunnanensis (assembly GCA_018340775.1). Lineage (NCBI taxonomy): Eukaryota > Viridiplantae > Streptophyta > Pinopsida > Cupressales > Taxaceae > Taxus > Taxus wallichiana. Next base: position 517,994,438 of record CM031236.1, on the reverse strand, counting down.
TTTGTTGACAACATTGAAGCATATGTTTGTGAGTCAAGCATGGTTAGACTCACAATATTCAAATAAAATCAATGGAGAGAGGACTGCAGAGACAATTTTTGATGATGTATTTGCGAGAAGAGATGCAAAGATCATCAAAATAACTACAAATTTTGATATAAATTTCGAGTTGATTCCTTTATTTTTGTTTTTTATATGTATTGTTATTTACTTTATTTGTAATTTTGTAACTTCAAATTTTAATTTGTTTGTAGGTGTTAGAGACGTTGGTGAGGGTTTTGCTCTGGGTTCATGAAGAGCAAAACCCAATGAGATACATTTATGAGGCCATGGATAGGGCCAAAGAGGCCATCCAAACCTATTACTCGGGGATATAGCCAATTTGGTCCCTTTTGAGAGCTAATTGATCGGAGATGAAAAAATCAACTTCACCAACCCATTCATGCAACATATTACTACCTCAACCCCAAGTTTTCTTCTTTGATGGCTTCATAGATGTTAACGGGAGGTTATGGAGGGTCTCTCAACAATGCATTGAGAGGATGACACCTGAGGTTGCGGTGAGGGACTTCATTATGTTAGAGATGCAGAATTACAAACATGCTTGGGGAGGCTCTTTTCTTCGGCATTAGCTGTCCAGAGGGGATCCACCCAACCACCAAGTAACAAAAATTAGAGTATTTATTTATATGTTACAAGTTACAAATTTACAATTATTAATTACTTACAAACGAGATAAACAAAGGTTTGTAAATTTACAATTATTAATTACTTACAACTAACAACTTTACAATTATTAATTACTTACAAGCTACAAATTTACAATTACTAATTACAAAGGCAGAGAAGTCATTGCGATCTACTACCAAGGTGGAGCCACAGGTCACAATCTTCTAAGAGGAGTGAGTAGTCGCAACCGAGTGTGTGGGGAAAGCAGAGGCATTACACCCTCTCCCCAATATTTCACTAGAATGAGGAAGGGGAAATTGTAGATTATTTCAATTTGTAATTTAGATAGATATGCAATTTACGATAATAATTTTGAATGACAATCATCGTAAATTTATAAAACATATTAGTCGATTGTTCATGTTGTATTCACATGATGATGTAGTTTTGTACTCTATTTGTATTCAAATCTAATAGAAAACACTTCCCCAACGTTTTACAAACCCATTTAATACATTTTATAACTATATTTTGCATAAAATATATGTTTTCAAAATAAATTTAAGTATTTTTTAAGTTGTCAGTATTTGCATGAGTATTGCAAGTGGTAGGAATATTTATCTTGTAACTAGTTAGTGCTCAAATTATGTGTTGGGTGAATATATTTGTAATAGTTAATAATATGTAAATGAGTTGTTGAGAAAACAACTCATATTGAGTGTGTGTACGTTGAGTTATAACAACTCAACTTACGATAGGATGTGTGAAATATTATTGGGATTAGGAGAGATTCATGGGGAGAGAGAATAAGAATTGGGAGATAACGATAAAACTCCTTAAATCAAGGAAATTGTTTTCCTATATATTCTAATCTCTTCTATTGAATAAATCCTGGAGTTTCCAATGTTATATTCTTGGTTATAACTCTATGCCAAATTACATTTGGTATCGTGAGCGACTAGATCCATGGTAAAAATATTGAGAATTTGAACAAATATTATTTTATGATGAAAGATTAAATTATTATGGGGCTTCTCTAATTACTTGAGTGCCCCAGTAAATGATAAATCAGTTCTGATGTTTTTCATTTAGATCAGTTTAGTTTCTATATTTTATTCTTGGAGCTCGTGTATTGCTTTGTAAATTTGCCAGCTCAACACTAAGTAAACTCACCAACTCCACTCTTTCCAGCTCGCCCTCTGAATTGGCAAGTTGAGTTAGCCTTGTCTGCGCAGAAAGACTTTAAATTTAAATCCTAAAAGTTAGTGCTTGAAGTGCATGGTTGGCGCAATGGTTAGCTGAGTTTTTTGGGCCTTGCTTGACAGCTTTTGCATTGGATTTGACGCCATTGGACGTTTTTTGTGCCTGCATTAATCACTGTGTATTTCGATTTGGAGTGGTATAGCAATTGGAAGTCTATGCATTCATCCTCACCGGTTTTGGATCCAACTACATAGGAATGTGCATTGACTACCAGATCGGCAACCTCAGGCACGTACCTATCAAATCGACATTCAGTTCTGACAAGTTTGTGTTTCATCCTCTGCCAGTCAATTCGCATCTGACGTCCCTTGCCTGCGTTCTGCTACATTAGTCAATTCTGCCAGAATTATTATAGAAATAATTGAAAAACAAGATTGTTATCTCTGCCATCCATCTTCCAAATACTCAAGCTGTTGAAGAAATAGCAGGGGTTTCAATTTAAATCCGGTGGCTGTCTACAATGTCTGGTAAACTGAAATCTCAGAGTTGGCTGTTTGGAAAACCAAGGCCATAATGCATGGCATCAGGTTTGTTGATTGATCTGAGTTTGTCAGTGCCTCTACACACTCTTCAGTGCTACATCAAATCTATCTTGCCTGCCCTGTTTTGTCTACATTGCTATTTGGTTGGTAAACGTATTTTGAATATGTCAATTTAAGTGTTTTAAGTTTAGTCAGTGTTAAAAATAGTATGTATTTTTCTTAGATATTTATTTGTGGTCAATAGAGTAAGGTATATTTTGCATATTTTGCAATAATAGCCTTTGGCTATATTAGTAAATAGTGTCAATTAGTGTGTATAATCTTTTGATCTATTGTCATAGTCATTATTATAAGAGTATCATAGGTTGTTTGTTTTTAGTCGTGTCAAGGTCTATATATTGTAATCGAACGCACTATCAGTTGAAATTGACATTCAAGTAGTGCTCAAATTGGTAAAAAATTAAATTAAAAATTGCCCAAATTGCAATTGGACACATTTTCGCGTAATCCACCATCCATATTATGGGGGCATTATAAAATTGAGCCTCAAAGTTATATCTGGCTGAGTTAGCAGAACCTCATTGGAGGATGGAGGCAACGGAAGGAGGACTTTCAACGTCCTCTCGTTAGTCACCAACGATGGGGTCGCGTATAGCAGCATTGGTGGCATATTTTTCAGTATGTTTTCTTTCGCTTATATTTCATCTTTCGAGTTCCCGCTTTGTGTGGTAGTGAAAAAGAATGAAGCAAAGATCCCCTGTTCGAATTTGTAATAAGCGAACATTATTTCCTTATGTAACCTCCTGATGTAAAAATGTTGTAGAGAACAAAAGCACAAGTGTAATGCAGATCATGGATCTTGAAAAGGTTAATGGTAATCCAAAAAACCATATGAGGTGAACAATTGAGTGTGTTCCTTTTCATGTCCAGGTTTGTGGTAAACCTGTAGAAAACCGTGGAAGGATGATGAAAAATACCTTTCGTTTGGATCAAGATCATGAGCCGCAAGAATCAAGTGTGCCACAAGAGTCGGGCATACTTCAGTTGAAAGTGGAAAAAAATCTACTATGTTTGCACTAAGGGGAAGAATGTTAGGAATATTTGTTGTAGTTAGTGCTCACATTATGTGTTGGGTGAATATATTTGTAATAGTTAATAATATGCAAATAAGTTGTTGAGAAAACAACTCATATTGAGTGTGTGTACGTTGAATTATAACAACAACTCAACTTAAGATAGGATGTGTGAGATATTATTGGGATTAGGAGAGATTCATGGGAAGAGAGAATAGGGATTGGGTGATAAGGATAGAACTCCTTAAATCAAGAAACTATCTTTCCGTATATTGTAATCTCTTCTATTGAATAAATCATGGAGTTTTAAATGTTATATTCTTGTTTATAACTCTATACCAAAATACATTGCCGAGTTTTTGCCAAGTCAATTTTTTTGGCCTGCCGAGTATTGTCCAAGTACAAGTATGCAAACTATGGTTGGGACATTTGCATGGTAGCAACAGCAAAAGAAGTCTTCTCAATGCATTCTTAAACATAAGAACAGAACTAAATTCAATAACCTTTATAATTTAGCACTCAATAGCCATACTCGATTATATTAGCTAGAAAAACAAAATTAACATTCATAGATGATACACAAGAATAAGTTTTGAGAACGTTGAGCTCAATGTGGCAGCATTAGTAATTAAAGAACTCGCAATCTGCCAAGGCAGACTACAAATACAACCAATAACAGCATAGTTTTCCCACCTATAGAAAAATATTCTCTCCAGAACAAGTCTTTGAGGCAAACCTGAAGTTCATCAAAGCCCCATGCGTACTTTTCATAGGAGGTCCAAGCATGTAGCATAGCCTCCTTTACTGTATTTCTCCTTTCAATATTAACAGGGTCCTCATTAAACCATTTTCCAAGTTGGATTTTTTTCCCGCGTCTCTAGGTGGTTACTAAGCTCTTCCAACTGCAAAAAGCTGATTGCTTACAAGTTAAGAATTCATTTTAAAAATTATGAGGCAAGAAAGACTTCAGAACATGAACCACAACAATTGATTTAATTGCAGATATCATATTAAATCAGGATACCAAGAAAAAGATCAATTCCTTGTGATGTATACTGAAAGTGAATAAACGGATGTTTTAGAAGCCCTTCACATCAAATCAGAAAGAACGGAAACATGAACTGCTCAATATATCACAAGGATTTTAATGATCAAATAACCGAACAGAGAAATTGTAATCTTAAAATTCCACTGAAGCTGTCAATGCAAAATAGAACTTTCATCTGGCACGATATCCTAACTTGCCTGACTTTGAAGTTGTTGCTTTTCTTCTATCAGCCTAGTGATTTCAGCCTGTAAATCATATAAAATAAACAATTAAGCATCTGATTCTTCAAAATAATACATGAATATTATAAAAATCATTCATCACATCGAACTGTCAATCCAGATTTCGTACCAAACAATAAATCTCCCTCATAAAAATAAATGACCTCTAAATTATACTCCACAACTGCAATAACATGGTAATTCTAGCTTCCAAATTAATCTACTCAATTCTACAAACATGCCGAACAAGGATTGTACAGCACTATAAATTTTATGTTTTTTTGGACAATATTCACAAGTTAGAGTGATTTTAATATTTTAGGCTAGTTATTCACGGTTACATTTGTTGTAACTAGTTTGAGAACAGAATGCTAAAGTCAAGTTAAACTGATCCAGTGGCCCAAACTGCCTCTTGGGCTGCTCATCTGACAGTATGCCAAAGTTTGAAGGCAATAGAGATGAAAATAACAAATAAATGATGAGACCTTAGCAAATGCAACAACAAAAGGCTAATTGGATTATCCCACTAACTGATCTCACTATCCTGTGTTCCTCTTATCAAAATCATTATCTATTATTCACCATGGGAAAAAGGAGGGGTGTGAACTAGCTACACCATTTTTGTTATCTAGAAGAAGCCCCGAGACATCAATTTTATTCGTTCATGTACATTATCAACACCTGATGTTGAGGTGGAAAGCCAGCAGTCATCTTGGTTTTGGTACTCATAACAGCTTCATGAAGTCAAGTTGAGAGGACTGAGGAATGGATGTTAGAGGGGGTTCCTTTAAGGAAGCTGATACAAGTAACTACTGACATTGTCATCGTGTGAATCATCCAAATTTAAAACTAGTAGAAATATCTTAAATACATCTATTTGAAAAACACCAATAGATGCCAATCGCAAGGCTCTTATTTTGGATTTTACACATACCTCATTGATTAATAATTCCATTATATTCTCTTCATATTTCCCACTGACTGATGACAAAAGAGTCTTTCGGAGAAAAAGGAGGGGGTCCCAAACTCTACCATATGGCCAAGATATTACTATTTCTAGATTGACTTCTTACAGATCTTAATAAAAACTTTTAAGTGACAGTCAAATGGACGTCCAATTTATGGTAAAAAAATTAACTTGTGATGGTCAAATGGATGTCAAATTTAATGTACAAAATAAAAGTATACACAGTCACACCATTAAGAACCACCCTTTGCTGCCATTGTAGAATGCCAATCAGCATCACAAGAGTATCAACAGAAAAAGAGGATAACCCAATAGCAAGGCTCCTTTGTCCTCATTCAGTTTTTCTCAAAATCATTTGATCGATCCCCATCACGATCTTCTAACTCATACCAGTCCTCCATATTGGGATTGATATTAGATGCTGTCTCAATCTGTTCCTCTTCATCTTCCTCTACCACTTTCCTTCAGCTTCTTTCTATTTGAAGGTTGGCTTGGAAGCGACTCTACTGTACCTCTTGGTCTTCCTCGTCAGATCAAATATGTGAAATCGATGGTTGTCATTCTCCTCCTAATGGGTTTGTTTGCTAGTAGTTTGAGATAGAGCATTTTGGACAGCCGTGTGGTCCCACTTAAAATCTAAACCCCTTCCCTCTACAGTTCCCCAAGCAATCAGGTGCCACCTCTATCAATTGTATTCGAAAATAGTGCCAAAGCATGCAAACATAAGTTCAAACCTTTGTATGAGCAGCTGAGTGATTTTTTCATCTTACCTGCCAAACAACCTGCAGGCAAGCCCCTTGAGATGAGGTATGAGACAAAAAGGTGTCTTCATATGCTTGAGATTCAATCCTCAAGTACCATATCATAACACTATTTCCTTGTCTTATTCCTTCACTATAAGTTATATTTTTGTAATTTTAAATTAGATACAACTATGGACAGCCCGCATGCCATATCCAGTTGTATCTGATATGGCTAAGTTACGAACCTATATGTGGATATGGCCAAGTATGGTATTTGGGTCGTATCCGAGCTGCACCGCACCCACAACCATATTTGGCACGCAGATACACATGCCCAAGCTGTACAGGTGGTGTATCCTGCAACCTTGGTTTCATGGTGTCCGTAGACCATTATGATTATGCTTGCCAAAACAAGATCAATGGATCTCATAGATGATCGTCATGTGTATGATTGTATGGCTGGATGTATCAAAGTATGAGGACAGCAACTAGATCTAATGAGGATCTCCTTAAAATCACAAAAACAGAGACAGTTTTGCAGGTTATTGTTACTTGCATTAGACTATAAATGACGTCTATCTATCATAACCAAGTACTATAGGTTGTTGATAAGAGTATGCAAGCAAATATGGAAGACAGCACTAATTTCCAAGTTTGTACATTATCATATAATTTCCCCATACAACACTACAATGCCTTACTAAGCTTAAATAAGCTTTCCGGGAACAGTTTGCCTATGGGACCCAAAGGTCCAACTAGCCCAACTAACACCGATGCAACTAGCTTAGGTAAATTAGTGATAAACATTAATTTCCTAAAATTGTCTACTAGCAAGGGGGTGTCCCACTAGGGAAGTATGCACCATACAATAATAAATAACATACTGAAAAACTAAACAACCACTTGGATCAAATGACCCAGCAAACCCCCTTGATCCAAAGGGATATAGAAGATGATCCAGAGCATAGGACTATGAAGTCATCCAATAGTCTTTGTCACACTTGAAATTGGCACATTGTACATCGCAGTACTAATCAACCAATGCCGCTTCACTCAGAAGCCTGCTACCCACAAGTTGTGACATGAATGATGAACATCTTGCTGGCATACCCATCTCCTCTGACCATTTTGTACCTGTACTGCAGTATAAGCACAATCAAGGTTTGTCCAGTGGCTACCCCACACTATGTATGGCACATCTCCTTGATGCCCAACAATGTTAACGTACATTTGCTCAACATCGTTGGTGCTAGAAACTCCTTGCCAACTCGTACAATCACCAACGACTGATCAAAGGCCAATGTAGTATCATTCCACCTATCAAGCAAGAGGTGAGAAGTCCTTGCAATGGAGAACAAATTCAAACTACTATGTCTGCTCCTGAGTCCTCAATGATATCAAGAAACTGAAAACCACAATTTGATAAAAAACAATACATATATCTATCCAAAATTGTCACTATAGCATAACCCATTCTTGGACCTAGCAGCTAGCTCAAGATGGTTGTCATGTTGGCTTTGTTAGCCTGTCAAATCCCTAGTGACCTGTAAACCCGGAAGTGCAACTGTCGTGTCTCCAACAGCACAAGCAGCGGGAAACAATATTATTTCCATGGTTTTAAGGTATATCAACCTTCGAGTAAAATGAGGGTGTCAGTTTTTATACATTAAAGCTTCCTCCTTTCTCCAAAAGATATGGAAAATGCATCTGCAAGTGCTAGAATAAAAAATTGTCAGCGTAAAAGCGCTTAAATATTGCATTCCATGAAAATGAGTGGTCATATGCAAGTTTTGACCATCCTATGCAAAAGTTATGCCAAATACAAGTTTTCCACTAGTTGTAAGCTAGATATACCCCTCACCAATGCAAATTTAAAAATGTATATGTTTTATGGGGATTAATATTTATTAAAAGTGACTTTCATAACAAAATATGATCGGACAAAAAATATAGTGATAATTGTGACTATGGGTACTTATTTTCTTGGTTTTGACAATTAATTCAATTTACCCATTTCAAAAAAATGAATTGTGGCACGTGTGAGGTTTGAACTCTTGATCAATGGACTGACAAGGGATAGTCTTAGGAGATGAATGATAACCAACTTGTCCAAGCACTTTGGTGAGATCTAAACTTAGCAAACTAATATATATCCTCTGTTTTGACTGTGGGAACAACTAAATTAAAAAAACAATACCCGACATTTTAAAAAATGCAGCATTAGTAGAATAATTTTACCAGGCAGTTATCACATGCAGCAGTAGAAGTGCCCAGCAAGTGTTTTACCAGCAAGATGGGACCCGCAATGTTTCAGATCAGAACAGGAAAAAAAAGCATTCCAACGCCACCTCATACATCAAAATGCTGGGCTATATATAGCTCACACCATGCTGTAAAAATCATGCCAAGTCTATGTGAACAGCATATTTACCAGGTCCAGGAATCTGGATCCATTCGGGAGGGCAAAATAATCCGAAATCCAGAATTCTTGAAAAAGTTCGGAAAAATCAGGTCCGAAATATGTGTTAAATTTTATAAATATGAAAAATTGACAAGTACATTAAACTTTTAATAATATAATGTAAAATGTTATATTTTTTTATATATAAGGTTGATAGTTGACTGTTTTTTCCAGAAAACTACAGATAAATTTAAAAAATAAAAAATATTTTATTTCCTAAGTTAGGGCCGACCTGGACAGAATTTATTCGGGTCAGCTGAAAATTTTGGATCCGGCCGGATTTGGTAACTATGGTGAACAGTGCTTTGAATCTGAATGTTGATGTTCTAATTGGTTTTCAGGCTCTTCCTTCACTTCAGAATGCCTCTACAACATTTTCACACTACATCAAAGTGTCCTCTGGTTCCAACACCCTCCAAACAGGCTAAATCAGCAATTTTCAGCAGATAGTTAACTCCAACACTTCCTCTCACCCTTTCAACACTTCTCTTCTCCGTTTCAACACCTTTGGAAACAATGCAATGCTTCAGGTAAGACACGTCACACTCTTGGCAAAAATTATCTTTCCGGCTTCCAGTCAGCAATAAACTCCAGGCAGAATTTAACAAATTTCGGATGCGCACAGCAACCTGGCAGAGGTATAAACTTCTAGGCAAGATTCAAAAAAAAAAACCCTGAAAATAAACTTAACCGAATAAATTTTTCAGGCAAACTTGCTTCTTCTCATGGCTCTTCCAGTTGCATATTGCTTTCTCCCGATTCATTTGCCAACCGTTGGGCTCTGATACCATTGTTGATGAGAATACACGGATATATGGAAGACAAACCTAATTTCAAAGCTTGCACATTATCATACAATTTCTCCGTACAACATTACAATGCCTTACTAAGCTTAACTAAACTTTTCAGAATAGTTTGCCAACAGCTATAATATCCCCTTCCCATTTGAACCTTTTCGGCCTATTTTGTCAACCCAACGGCCAAAAAAAAATATAAGGGTGACTTAAGTTATATTTAATTATTATAAAGTGCCATTAATAAAAGAAAAATATATATAGAGCACTTATAATAATTTATATGACTTAATAATTATTAAATCTAGGATGGAAAAGGCCCAAATATAAATTGTTATCCATCCTAGGTGAAAAGGCGACTTGCCTTAGAAAGGGGAATGGGAACATAGAAAGGATAAATGCCCATTTTACTATGTATTTCCCCTAGAAAAATGCGACTTGCATTAGGAGGGAAAAAGTTGTTGGGAAAAGCATTTAATATGGGAAAATATTAAATGCTTGCATAGGGAAAATCCTTGTGAACTAATTGGATATTGTAGAGGTTGTTTTGAGTCTCTTCTTCCTTTATAAGGAGAAGTTGACTTGAGGGGAAGGTATTCCATAACCATTTGATATTTTCTGATTTGTGTCTTAAGCTTATAGCTTTTGCATACACACTTAGATTTTCTTTAGCTTGTGGAGTAAGATCCCACAGGGACCCTAGCTTCGGTGGTGAGAGATCCATTCCTAGCTAGTAGGGCACTCTTTGGTGGTGAAAGATCCACCCTAGTTTGTCATTATTGGAGTTGATTCAGGGCTGATTTGTAGAGATTAATTTCAGAGGAGTTTTTGGCAGATTTTTGTAGCAAGGATTTAAAGAAATATTGCAACGGTTGTTCTTCTATTAATCTCTAGTGGAGCGACCCACTTGTTGGCTGATTTGTGTGCTTTGGAGATCTACGTGATACTTGTTTGGTATTTTGTCTACAAGTTGCATTTAAAGTTGGGATTTCCTAAAATCCGTTTATTTAGTAAAATAATGTCCATTGAGGACATTACTACAACATTACAATGCCTTACTAAGCTTAAATAAACTTTCCGAGAATAGTTTGCCAACAGACCCAACACCCAATGGGCCCACCTAACAACCATGCAACTAACTTAGGTAAATTAATAATAAACATTAGTTTACTACTATTATCCATTAACAAAGGGGTGTCCCGCTAGGGGAAGCATGCCCCGTAATAATAAATAGCATACTCACAAACTAAACAACCACTTGGATCAAATGATCCAACATAGGTCTTACATATATCCATGAGACTCTCACTTAGCTTGGATAGGACATGGAAAGACTTCAAATAGATCCGATGAATTAGTTAATTTATATTGCATGGTTAGTAGGACTTAGAAAGGAAGGGGCAAGGATGTGGGTTAGTCTATTAGACACTACAGGCCTCCTTACCTACTCTCTTAAGTGATCCCCAAAGTTTGAAATCCCATGACATGTTTTACACAGTTGTATTTGGATTCCAACATGTGGCAGGGCAATGCTAGGAGTCGCAGCCAGTGATATATTAGTGATATGCGCCTAGCAGAGTTAAACTACCAGCTTACTCATAGAGCGCAATGCCAACTTACTAGTAGGGCAGAATAAACCAGCTTTTTGGATGATTGTCAAGGCCTAGTAGGGTTAAGCTGCCAACTTATTCATATGCCATGAGGCCATCTTACCATTAGGGCAATATAACAAGATTACTATGTGATCTAATTGGGCTTCATGCCAATGGCTGAGATGCCATGTACCTTTAACTTTTGTGATTGTCTAATTCATTTTCATGTTCTATTTCCACATCATGATAAATTGTAATTTCATATAAATGTAGGTGTATTTTTGAGCATGCTATAGTTGACTGATGGTAAACGTGATATGGGTATTTTTATGATGACGGTTAGCCATATGGTTGGTATACTCTTCGTTATGAATGTGGCACTTACTACCGTGATTGCAATAGTTTACTCTTGATTGATGCAGATGTGACGGGGTATTTTATGATAATCGATATTCATATGGGTGGGTATGCTCTTTCATTATAAATGTTGTACATGTTACCGTGGTTACTGTATTGTGTAACGTGATAAGATATTTTATGTGATTGGACATGCTATACTTGCATATAGGATGTTGCACTTATATTGTATCTCTTATAGATAAATATGTGATTCGATATGAATGCATGGTGCATGAGTGAATTGGTTCCTATGGTATTAATTCCCAATGTGCATTCCTCTGAGATTTCTTCCACTGATGGTGGGGGTGGTCAAGGTATGATTGCATTGGATAAGCATGAGTAGATTCCCTCCTCTCCCCACTGTCTTGGGGTTCTACATTCAAGCAACGAGGACAGAGTTGTAGAGACGAGACTTTACAAGTAAAAATTACTTACAATGAGATGTTTTACTTGTCTCACCCAGTAGTCTTATGTATTATTTTGAACTGATGATTACAGTGTACCCTGGATCATGGGAACATGTGTTGTATTTTACATAAAATTAATGGCTTGATGTGCCACTTACAATTGAACTTATTTAATCGCGTGAACCAGTAATGAACCTGTTGTACTTTTAATGGAAATAACCACTGGATTTCATATAAAAATGATGTTAAAAATAAAAGTTTGCAAAAAAATTGATAAGTTTTTGGGGCTAATCGTACACCTTAGGATCCATCTTTGAGATGCTTCAATCGTCCATTGGTTATTGAGTTGCTTATTGTCTGATTTGCATTACTCAAAAATCCTTCATTGTTAGCTCTTGTCATCCTAGAATTCATTTTCCATTTGTATCCTTAGACTGTAAAAAAATAAATTCCATATGGATAACCATCCCTTGCCGATACATGAGATGAAAAGGGGAATGCCTTGAGGTGACTATGTAAGTAATTCTATATGCCCAGGGCCACAACACAACCACCAATTTCTCTTCGTGTTCCCTTAAATACTTCAAGACTTTTAGATGACTTCAACCAAAACCTTATTTGCAGATTTTGCATGATCATTTACTTGGATATATTATGTAATACAAAGGAGTCTGCTATCTTGACCTCTCAATTCAATTATTGTTTAATCTCATTGACAGAACTGAGTGACTTCAATCACTATCAAATGCAACGAGCAACCAAATTTAGTTATAATATGTTCATATTGAATATTTGTTGTACTTCTTCCATATTATTAAGTAACATTCATGCCTCAGCCCACTTGATTAGATAGTCTCCTGAAACTATAATATATCTTTATCTTCAAGCCCAACTTGGGTATTTGAATGAGCCAACAAAGTCCAAACCCTATTTCTCAAAAATGCTCATGCAATTGATATGTTACAACCAGATTTGGTTGCAAAGCAAAAGATGTTGGGCAAGTTTCAAGAGGAATGTTAAGTGAAGAGGAAGGAAAAGTCTTAATCCAAAGGAAAGATGCTCAAAACATGACAAAGGAAAGCATCATAAGCACCTTAAAAAAATCCGTTTCACACAATGAAATATTACATGTGTTCTTTGGTAATTTTAAACTAGCACTTGCACCAAAAGGAGGTGCAATGTTATGCCAATAGTAAAAATATGAGGGTTTGTAGAGTCGTTGAAGCAATTTCAAGATGCACTAAAGAGGTATGTTCGCCTTGGGTAGTAAGGCACGTAAGGTTTGTAGGGTCGGCAAAGCAATTCCAAGATGCATTAAAGAGGCATATTTGACTTGGTAGCAAGGCAACAAACATACGTATCACACAACCAATTGACCATTATGTTAGTGAGAGAGTCACCTACAATGCGACATTGCCCCTATTGGCATACAAATAGTAATATATTATCGTGGGCAAGGCCAACCAACCTAGGTGGGATTGTTTTTTTGATTGAATGAGGAGTGTTAGAGTCGTAGAAGAAATTCCAAGATGCATGGAACCCACAACACCAACCATGGCAGCCATCACCGCCTCCAACAGCATCGGCGGTGTTGCCTAAATCAAGACGAAGGAGCAATGCTCGAAGTGGCCTAGATTTATTCCAAACTTTTCGAACAATTCAGAGCCATTGCTTCTCGTGCTAAATAGAAAACTCCCAAAAACAATTGCATATCACATACGCCTGATTTCAAACTCAACACACCAACATTAATAATCTTTTATTGTGTTAAATTGTTACTTTCTATTTACTTATTTTAGATCTAATTTCTTTTTGGATATTATTTATCATGTTAATATTATTTGCTTTACGATCCCATTAACCAATATTGGTCTTCGGTGAACATTAATATTTAAATAAAATAAAATATACAATCATCTAAGAAATTCCTATTTTGTAGCGAGTAAACAATTTCTCTAATATTTCACTTAATTACAGCACACCAATATCTCAACAAGCACATCGGAAAAAAACCTTTAATTTTTCCCCTCAAATATCCTACTGCGTCATTTTTTCATGAGGTACTGTAGTAATCAATTCAAAAACCTGTGGATATGTATGCTATCTAGAACGCACCACATGTGGACATGGCTTCATCCTTTGTCGATGTAGACCTAAGTTTATTAGTTGTGAAGGTATTCCAGCAAACAGACTTGTTACAGACCAAATGTTGGTAGGCTAGAATGCTGGAAATTTGGAATTCCAGCTTAGTTGTGCCTGTCAATTCAAAATTTATTGACCTAGTCAAATCTAAGCTAGCAGTATGGTGTTGCAGAAATTTATGGCCGTATATTAGATTTTAAAATGTATGGAAGCTGGCATTTAACACAATTTAAAATTCATAACCATCTAAAATAAACCAATGATCCATGCGATTTGACAGGAAATTATTAAAAATGCTCTTATTTTGATATTTTAAATCTAGATTTCCAGCAGCAGCCAGTGATCGCTGATTTGACAGTGACTGTGTCGGATGATATTGTTGACAGGTATTTTTCAACTCAGCCCTTTTTGACACTTATGATCGTTGCAAGGAACCACCACTACATTTTGTGAAGGATTTATTCTGAGCATTTATTCAGGTGTGAGGCCTCTTTTGGGAGGCAGCATTTGTTCACCTTATATATCCTATAGGTTGATAACATACTAGAGGGGCTGGATCCAATTTGCTAAGGAAAATGGGCTACAATGGCCAAGGGCTTGGCGAGGAAGGCCAAGCAATGAGAAATCCATATAAGCTGAGATTGGGCCACACCATATTACTTGTTAACACTCATAATATTACGGGTATATGTACATAACAAATTATGTAGTACAAACTTGTCAACCCATTTGAGATTATACCATGTTGATCTCTCGATGTCCATTGGTTCACAATTGTGTAGCAGAGTGTACACATTGCACACACATATACAAGGAAAGTCTTGCATGCCAAAGTGATTCACTCAAAGAATCTAGAGGAATGTTAGTGCTAGACGAAAAAATCCATACCCAAGAGTTTGAGCAGCAGAGCATCCCTACACAAGGAGATCAAACATGATGTGTTGGAAAGCGTGCACTCCTATGATGCACATTTTAAAACATTTTTTTCAAAGACATTTGATGAAATTCACCCTTCGCAACATAAGCAATGGTTTGGAGGATTGCTACCTCAATTTTGAACATAGTTGGCAATGAAGACCTTTGTGGATGCATGTGAAGCATTGGAGGCAACACTTAGGATGGACGTAGCGGGAAACTTTGAAACATTGATAAGCCCCTTTTTGATGTCTCATATTTCTACTATGGCCCCGTAGTTGTTAGAATATGTGGAGAGAGAACGAATAGAATGTACAAAGAACAAATGAAGAGTAATTGGAATGCACACATTATTCATTGTGTTTGTCCTTTTATCATGTGAGAGATGGTTACAAAATGGTTGAAGTAGTTACAACCATTTATTAGCTAACACTTAACTAATATTAACATAATACTAATTTATAAGCCTTATATTTTAATACCCCCTCTTAACGCTTACACTATAGAACATACTGACAAAACATTGAAGTAAATAAACCAAACAAGAGCATGCATTATTCATACGCTTTTCCCTTTGAAAACAAGTTTTGACCAAGTAGAACTTCATCAAGCTACCTCCCTGACCCTTGTAAAGGTGTAGTTCCCGAGCTGAATTCCGAGTTCCCGGATTCCACCTCCCGAACTCCCGAATTACAGAATCTCCCGAATTGTTGGACAACCATCCATACTTGAGCTACTCCCACAATGCTCCATCAAGTTGTCTCATGACCCTCGTAAGGGTAAATTCCCAAGATCCATAGACTCTCGAACTATCTGGGCAGCCATCCATGCCGAGTTTTACCTACACTAGATCCCTTATTGTCTTCAAAGTGTGAGGCTTCTTTTAAAATACGTATTCTCTATTAGTGAGTTCGTCACTTTTAACATCCGGTGGATTTTTCAACAATGGCTACATTAATTTCATTTGATTTTTCTTTCATCTCGATTTTTACTTTCCAAGTATGAAAGTTGAGGCCAAAATATTTGTCTAATGGAATTTCCATTCTATGACAAAATACTTCAAAAATAACCCTTTTTCCCAAAATAAAGAATGACTAACAAATTAATGTAGCAAGATTTTAAAAACTGATTTTTTATTTTTTAAAAGCAAAGAAAAGAAACTATACCAGGCAAGTTTGTGCCCTAGATATTGGTTGTGACTGAAAATTGATAAACTATGTGCCCTAACAACAAATGACCCTTGAAAAATTGCAAATTTGGAAATGCATGACTGTATTTTCTTTGTTTTGCACTAGCTACCTTCAAAATCACATTTTTCCTCTTTCTTGTGATTTTGGATTGTGTTTTCTAAAAAAACATGCCCTAACTAACTTTTCTTTGTTGCATTTTACCTGTTGTGTTTTGCCTTGAAATGTCTTATTTTCATGCCCTAACTGCACGAACAGCCCCAAATAATTCTTCAAAATGGCAAATTCCTATTTTTGTGCCCTAGCACTTTGAAAATGCCCTAAAATTTGTCTGAAAACACAACCAAAATTGTGCCCTTGAATGGTGTTTTCATATTTTTTTTTATTTTGCACCTTTGCAATGGCGTGATTATGTTCATTGTAATGCCCTTTTTGATGACGTTATTTTTTTTAATTTGCCCTACGATATTGCTCGTGTCTAGCATTAGAACTGGTCTTTTGCTCTTTCGTGCCCTAACGAGACTGGTTTGAACTTCTTCCTTCTCTTTCTCCTTGCTTGCCTCGCTTTGATACCAATGTTAGAATATGTGAAGAGAGAAAGAATAGAATGTACAAAGAACAAATGAAAAGTAACCAAAATGCACACATTATTCATTGTGTGTTTGTCTTTTATTGTGTGTTTGTCTTTTATTGTGTGAGAGATGGTTACAAAATGGTTGATGTGGTTATACCCATTTATTAGTTATCACTTAACTAATATTAACAAAATGCTAATTTATAAGAGCCTTATATTCTAATAGTAGTTACTATAATTGAATGCAAGAAGTGCACAAAAACACAGAGCATTGTGGTACACTAACAATGAGATTGAGGGTCGTGCGAAAAATAATTCCACTAGAGAGTGATCCATGAAATTGTGATGCAAGGTCTTCCATGGAAATCATGAGATACAATTTTGTTCATTTTTGCAACACACGGAGTAGACAAAACACTTGTTGGTGTAACATTTGTGAAGTTTACACACATGATATAGTAGAGTGTAAAGTCATTAATAAAATGTGTCAAGCAAGAGAGCATGGATTGAGGCGGATACTACCGCACGGATCCAAAAAAACTTACTATACAACAAGGGAGATACTATGGGCACAAGAGAGGTAGTTGAAGTGGAGGCCGGATCCCGGAACGCGTTAAGTTTGGGGTGACCGACCCACTACTAGTGGAAATGCCCAAATGAAGATTGTCTTGATATTTTCCATAGGATCTTGCAAAGATATCAAGTGCAAAAAGGCATTGGTTTCTCCCACGTCGGTTGTAAAATGAAGATAACACCCTAGAATGTTTGGTTTTCTCATCTTGGGAACTCGAAAGGGTCATTGGTCTTCCAAGGCATCTCCAAAAGGCATAAAGGAAGGTTCTTGTGGATGCAAAAGGCAATTTTCGGTGTGATTGTCTCGAAAGGGAGTGTGATGAGAGATGACATGAAAACTTCGTGAGAGTATATTCAATCCGAACAATGTGAGTGTCTTGGTTCATTGAGCAACTCTTTGTACTCTATTTTCTCGCATTCATGTTATAACTCAATAGAAGAATATAGGTGGGTGTGTGTGTGAGTGCATGTAAATCTCTATAATTCAATCACCAATGCAATAAAGAATCGATTTGTGTTCAATTTTGACTAAGTGCCATTGAGAGAGAGTGTCCATTGATGTGTGTTTACTTATTTGAGGTTTGGCTATGTGGAAAGATGTTATACTCTTAACCCTAGTTCATATATCAAGATATGGATAGCCGACACTGTGGCTAACATAATCTCTTATCATGTCATATCATAATTATTTATGCTTTCATATGCTTAGTGGGTTGGCCTTAGGGCTTTGGATAGTATAGTAGGGTATATATAGGAGTTAGAGAGTAGGATATTATCATCATATTAAGCACTTGAGTCTTATTGTATGGTTTGGAGCATAGTAGGAAAACTCGCCAAAACCAAAAACTCGCCAGACCCCCAAAAAAAAAACTCGCCAAAAACTCGCCAATATTCGGCCAATACTCGGGAATACTCGACAACTTAAAAAATACTCAATTTTTTTTAAAAAACATAAATTTTAAGCAACACATAGCTACAAAATGTATCAAATGAGCCCATAAAATGTTGAAAGTGTTTTCTATTAGATTTGAATACAAATACAATACAAAATCGCATCATCATGCAAATACGACAACCGACTGATAAGTAATATGAATTTATGATGATTGACATTGAAAAATATCATCATAAATTTCATATCTATGCAAGTTACAATATACAATAAATTACATTTTCCTCTTCCCCAATCTAGAGAAATATTGGGGAGAGGGTCTAGTGCCTCTCGGCTCCACTAGTCCCCACACTCTACCGCGTCTCCACGCTCCTCCTAAGGCTGCGAACTCCGCTCGATCATAGAACTAGATGGTGGTGCCGGTGGCTCCTCTGCTACATGTTGGAGATCACCTCCAAAGATGTCATCCACTCCAATATCTCCTGAGTCCCGCTAGTGCTTCTCCCTCCATAGCCTCCCTCTCAAAAGAAGCAATCTCGTCCGCTGTGAATGCAGGGTTTTCCTCTTCTTGCCCACTCCACTCACTATATGGATCTATCTCATCCAAATCAATGAGCTCCTCTGATGTCGCCTCAACTTTTTTTGGCGGCCGGAGATCAGTATTACACAAAACCAAGTCGTTGAGTCTTTTTTGAGTCAACTTGTTGCGCTTCTTCGTGTGAATGGCCTCAAACAAACTCCAGTTGCGTTCACATCCAGAAGCGCTACAAGGTTGAGATAGAATTCTGAGGGCTAACTTTTGAAGATTTGGGGTATTCCCTCCCCAATCCTCCCACCAAGAACCTACAAACATTTAACAAGATAATCAAAAATTTATAATTAATTAATAAAATCAAATATGTAACTAATAAGTAACTTGGTAAACATTCTAAGTAACTTGGTATTACCTGGTGACTGTGTGGTTCTCCTCGAATAACTAAAGACCGAGAAAAGAGTCTCCCCTACCATGTTCAGAATTTCTGCAGCTTCTAAAATGACGAGGTCCCTCGTCTCAACATCCGTATCATCCTCTCAATACATGTCGAAAGGCCCTCCATAACCTCTCCATTCACATCTGTGAAGCTGTCAGAGTAGAAATACTTGGGGTTGAGGTAGTACCCCACTGCATGAATAGGTTGGTGGAGTTGATTGTTCCACCTCCGATCAATAATCTCCCAAAAGGGACCATATCTGACGATATCCCCCCTGTAATAGTTTTGGATAGACTCTTTGGTCCTATCCATGGCCTCATATACAAACCCCATGGGGTTTTGCTCCCCATCAACCAAACGCAAAACTCTCACCAACGGCTCTGACACCTACACACAAATTAAAATGTAAGATTGCAAACTTACAAGTTACAATACATATTAGAAATGAAATAAAAAAGTGAAAAGTAGAACAATATATTTAATATTTATAATTTAACAAATTAAAATAAAGGAATGAAATATGAATCGAAGTTTGAAATTACCTTGATGATCTCTATAGCTCTCTTTGCAAAGATATCATCAAAAACTATCTTTGCAACCCTCTCTCCATCAGCTTTCTTTGAATATTGTGAGTCTAGCCATGCTTGACTCACAAACATTTGTTTCAAAGATGTCAACAAACTAGAAATACTTTCGCAACGCCGAAGTTAGTTCAAACCTCATGACACCGGCTCAACAAGTTCTTTCCCCTTTGTGTGTACTCTCATCAAGCTCAGAACCCAAGGGTGATTGTATATGTACTTCGTTATAGATCTTGCATCTTCTACAACCGGCCTCACCCAATCAATTTTGCCTATGTCCTCCAAAAGAAGGTCAATGCAATGAGCTGCACAAGGAGTCCAAAAGAGTGATGGATGTCTCTCCTGCAATAGTCTCCCAGCTGCCACATATGCTGCTGCATTGTCTGTGACAACTTGCACAACATTCTGTACACCAACCTCTAATACAACTGTCTCTAACATAACACTCAAATTTTCTACATTTTTTATTATGTCAGAGGCATCAATAGATTTTAAAAACACCATCTCACCATTTGGAGCCGCTAAAAATTAACAAGGTGGTGGTTCCTTCCATCCGTCCACCCATCTGAAAGAATGGTGCATCCAAATTTTTTGTTTTTTCTTGTGCTTTCTTACAGCATGGTAGTGGCATCTCGTATCACACCCTCAAGTAATTTCCCGCCTCAAATCTTTTGGAGAGAGTGCCTTGTACTTTTCCCTACAACCACCAACACCGTCACCAAGTACTCCCAAGATGGGCTTTTTTGCCACATTGAATGGCAGGTCATTGTTGTAGTACCAAAAATTTGCACAAGTTTTATCCACTTCCTCGTGCATATCTTTGTTCCAGAATGTACCATCCAATGAAGGTTGTGCTCCGTGTGTGTCCTCCCACAAAAAAACTCGGTATGCCTTTGCTCAAACTCGATGAAGATGAGCCTCTTCCGGCTCTTCCTCTTCGTATGCGTGGACCACGAGTAGAGCCCACAATCAAGTGCCGCATCATCGTCTAAATTCTCTTCCATCGCAACCCCAAGTCTAATAGCTTTGTCTATGGCCGCCTTCACCTTGGCTTCTCCAGTTTTTCTCCTCTAACTCGCTTTCCTCTCTTTAATCTCTCGCGCTCTCTCTTTCGACACGCTCTTAAACCGAACATCTTGGGGCAAGGTAACATCTCGGCAAGGAATAGTTGAAAGGTGATATTTCAAACGATTGATGCCTCCATTCATTTTCTTGTTACAGAAAGTGCAAAAAATTTCGCCCGCACAAGTTCCACGTACAGCATACTTCCATGCTATGGAACGGGCATTCGGAGGAACGGTCCCTGCTAGTGATCCAGATGCCGAACCTGATGCCGAGCCTGATGCCATTGTTAAACTCTAATCTGCAACACAATGCACATTTAAAAAATTAGAAAACGTAAACTTAATTTAATTTTAAAAACAAAACATGCCTGAATAACAAATTTGCGTAAGTAAAAAAAATACATTACAAGCATTCAATTTTACATTACATGTATTTAGAATTACACAACGAATCGATTACAATACACATACATAAAATTTAACTAATTTACAATGAATTTGCGTTAATTAAAAAAAAAAATACATACCTCTACCGCTTTAAAATGAGTATTAAAAATTACAAGCATTCAATTTTACATTACATGTATTTAGAATTACACAACGAATCGATTACAATACACATACATAAAATTTAACTAATTTACAATGAATTTGCGTTAAAATAAAATAAAATTACATACCTCTGGCTGCAAATGAGTATAAAAAAAGTACAAGCATTCGATTTTACATTACATGTATTTAGAATCACAATAGGAATCTATAAAACCTAAATAATATATTCAAAATTTGGAAAAACTTCAAAGAATTAAAAAAAAAAAAAACCTACCTCCAAATGCAAATCTCCAAATTCTCTCCTCGAATTCGCTCCAAAATCCACTCAACACAAGCAATGCAAGCTCAAATGGTTGTGTGAGTGACAATGAGGGAGTTGAGGGCCTTAAAAAGAGCCAAAACCGCGTAAAATCAGTGTTTTTTTCCTTTGAAAGCCGTGTTTCCGCGTCCAAGCCGCGTCTGGCGAGTTTTTTGCACGGCTCGCCGAGTAACTTGCCAAAACTCGGCAAGCCCTTTTTTCATGGTTTTGGCGAGTTTTTTGGCGGTTTAACCGTTTTCCTATTTTTTGGCGAGTTTTTAAAAACCGGCGAGTTTTTGGCGAGTTTTCCATCTATGGTTTGGAGGTTGCCCACTCGAAGTGGCTAAGTTATTCTACTTGCATCTTGTGATCATTTCTCTATATTTTGGTGTTATTTGGTGTTATATTGCTTGATATTAAGATCTATCTAAGTAATTTCATCAAAAAGACTGTCTTTAATTCACCAACCACATCCTGACCTGCATCAGCAACTGAATCTAGTGAAAATGTATTCATATAGAAAAAAATTGTACGCCTTCCATATTATCGAGTGAAATTCATGCCTCAACCCACTTGAATAGATATTCACTTGGAACTGTAATGTATCTCCATCTGAAGCCCAATTTGGGTGTTTGAATGAGCCCACAAAGTCCAGACCCTGTCTCTCATAAAAGCTCGCACAAATGAAATGCTGCAGCAAGATTTGGTTGCAAATGAAAAGATGACTGCGTTTTAAGAGGAATGTAAGGTGGAGAGGAAAGAAAATTATTCATCCAAAGGAGCCGATCTCTAGACAAGATGCTGTAAACATGAGAAAGGAAAACATCGTAGCACCTAACTATTAGCCCTTTCACACAATGAAATATTACATTAGTTCTTTGGTAATTTAAATTTCATAATCAAGGGGTTGGCCCAAATTTGTTCAGGAAAAGGGGCTACAGTGGCCAAGGGCTTGACAAGGAAGGCCAAGAAATGAAAAATCCATAGCAGCTGAGATTAGAACACAACATATTACATGTTAACACTCATAATATTATGGATATGTGTAAATAACAAATTACGTATGACAAATTACATGCTGACACTCATAATATTATGGGTATGTGTACATAGCAAATTACGTATGACAGACCTGGCAACCCATTTGAGATTATACCATGTTGATCTCTTGATGTACATTGGCTCACACTTGTGTGGCAGGGTGTTCATACTCGGAAAGTGCTGCAAGCCAAAGCCATTCACTCAAAGAACCTAGAGGAATGTTAGTACTAAATGAATGAATCAAATGAAGTTCTCTTTGGCTATCCTATTAGCATTGATAAGAACTCTTCCCCCAATAAATTAATTCTATGAGATATGCTAGAACCTAGATGAATGTCAGTACCAGATGATTTTAATATTCTCACTAGGAATGATAGTCTATTTTAGGTCCTTATTGTGTGTTGTTGATCTACTCTGTATTGTTCTTGAGGTTTGTGGTTTTACATCAATATGTGCCCCAGAATAAGCTTTAGTGAACCATATAATTGAAAAATAGTCTATGCTAATATTAGTCGTATCTTCGTGTTAAGGCCCTTTGTTACAATTGTTGAAAATTACGGCTGCACATCCAAACAAAAGGCAACGCACACAAACTTTAGGTTTTACTCATTAAGGCAGCTGTGACAATATTTTGGCCATATTTGATAAGGTAGTTGTTACAATATTTTGGTTGCATTCATTAAGGCAACTGCTACAATATTATGATTATATTCAATTGTCTTTAATGACTGTTCCTTTCATTTCAGCAGTAATATTTTGGGGAAGGTGGAAGTTTAGAGGTTTCAATCAGCTTGTATAAGCGACTGGTTCTATCTTCTTGAGCTCAAAAGCTCGGGGAATCATCAATATCAATGCCCGTAAGGGCTGCTATTTGTATCCAAGGAGAAGTTACTTTGTGAATCACTATCGTTGGTTTCCTTTAATCTTCTACTGGTCTGTTATTTGTATCAGAGGTGGGGCCAGGGCGGCTGGGCAGGTGGGGTTAATTTACGAATCATAATTTGTTGATTCCCTCTAATCTTCTAATGGGATGCTATTTATATCCGGGAGAAGCAACTTAGTGAATCACTATTGTTGATTTCCTTTAATCATCTAAGGGTCTGCAATTGGTATCCAGGGAGAAGTTGACTTGTGAATTATAATTGTTGATAACCTCTAATCTTCTACTGACCTGGTATTTGTATTCCAAGTGAAGTTACTTTGAGAATCACCACTGTTGATTTCCTTTAATCTTATACTGGTCTGCTGTTTGTATTTGGGGAGAGGTTAATATGTGAATCACAGTGTTATGCGGGACACATCCCCTAGATGTTGGTGACATCCTGAATGTTTGGGGACTTGGAGGGGACATCCCCTATTTTTTAAAATCTTTCAAAAAAATTCTGATGTTTTTTACTTTTAAATAGCTGTTATTTTTACCAAGAACACTAAATTATAATTTTGAAAGTACCTAAAATACATTACATACAGTTTAAATCTCTAAATATCATTGAATAAAGTTAAAAGATTAAAATATTAATTTTAATATGTTATTTAATAGTCATCCCCTGCCATCCCAGAAACCCCATTAGGTAACTTAGGTAACTATGAATTATCATAATTGCTGATTTCCTCTAATCTTCTCATGGATCACTGTTGTTGATTTCCTTTAATTTTCTACTGGTCTGTTATTGTATCTAGGAGAAGCTAATATATGAATCATAATTGTTGATTTCCTTTAATCTCCTACGGGACGTCGGGACCGCTATATGCATCCATGGAGAAGTTACTTTGTTAATCACTATTGTTCATTTCCTTTAATCTTCTGATCCACTTTTTGTATCCGAGGAGACGTTTATATGTCCATTATTATTTTTGTTTTCTTCTAATCTTCTACTGGGCTGTTATTCTATCGGCGAAAAATTACTTTGTGCATCAATATTGTGATGTCCTATTATCTTCTACTGGTCTGTTATTTGTATCCGGAGATAAGTTACTTGTAAATCATTATTGTTGATTACCTCTGATCTTCTACTCTCGTTAGTTGTCTACGGATCTGTGTCCTCTGTTTTCTTCCAGCTGAGATTAATTTATATATATTTATGTATTTAGGTTTGCGGTTGCTGCTGTAAAGTTTGTACATGATACTTGCATACCGTCCTAGCATAAACCCCATGTTTTAAGAACAATCATGCACTGAAACACGAAAAGTCTGGACTTTTCTTAAGAAATTTCCATTAAGATGCAGATACAAAAATTGAGACAACGGGGTCAGGCCCGCTTACCTCGTGTTCTTTTGTAATGGTGAAACGGTCCCATACAACGAAGGTCACGCAGAAGAGGAGAATGCATAGAGAAGCTAAGCGTTGGGGTTTCTTAAAGTAATACGAAACTGTCAAATAGGGCCACGCTGATGAAGCAGATGAAGATCTGGCACGACCCATTAATTGCTGCTATATTATTTGCACTGCAACTGCTCTATTATTTACTGTTATTTGCCCTGTACTTATACAAACACAGGGAGAAGACTTACGCCTCGGTCAATAAAAAAAATCTAGTTTTTTCTCGACTTGTGAATGGATTTTTCCAAGCACTGATGTGTACGTCACGATAATCTGATTTTCTTCACTGTTAAGATTAATCACGCTTCCCTCCATTAATAGATCTTGATCTGACCATTTCTTGTTCATTAATCGCATTCGCGATCCATAAACGAGTAGACGGCGACGCTTTGCTCGGATTTTCATTGTTCCATATTTAATTTAACTTAGTTTAGATATTAACGCCCATGATTGACAAAGAATGACAAATGGAAGTTAAGGAAAATATATTATCTTAGCTGAAAAGTTGTGAAAAAGGGGGTATAAAGTGTATTTATTAAATACAAATCTACATAAATTTCAAATGATTTTGATTCAGTCTCCACATTTAATAGTTTATCTATTTCAACAATGTTTTTTTTAATTTTTGAGTTACTCTAATTTGTGGTGAAATATATGCTATCTTAAATTGTTTCAAGTTCATATTATTACACCTGAGGGCAATGTTTAGGGGTGGTGAAATATAGTATCAACTACAAGTTCATCCGGGGGGGAAAATATAATAAAACAATTCTTATTATGCTTTGGTGAAAGTCCACGACCTGTTTTGAAGCTCCTTTTTTCTCACAGGATGTGAGCATGTGCTAGAAAAAGATTAGACACATGTTGGTTGTATTAGGTGAAACAATGTCAACATTTGACTAACATTGAAGATTTCACATGCCATGTGTAAATCTCCCATTGTGAAATGTGGCACTCGTTATTATAAATCATTCAGACTAAGTACCTTGGTTCCATAATCACCCTCCTCGCCCGTGAACTAACATTTATGAGCTTGGCATAAGATTTAACATCGAATTATTTTCAAACTTTAGACCAATTCAAGTTTGTTATTAAGGAATGGTGTAGACAACTCCCAATCTCAAACAGACTCTCTTAGCTCTGCATTTTATAAAATAGCAAACTCTCTTAAGCATAGGTTTTTAGACTTGCATGACATAGACATGCCAATCACAAAAATTATCTATGAACTTGTTCATCATATTAATATTAATTACACCCTATAGTTGTGGGATCCAATCAACCATACAAGGAAAAGTTGGAGAATTCTTGATAATAATAAGCATGGTAGATACATGCAACGATCACTTTTATTTGTTTGGATGCTAAGTTGATGATGTGTCCAATTCGAAGGGTAGGTGGGGGTAGATTTCCGATGTGCATTGAGTGTGGCACTATGCCAACTCGTGCAAGTGCAAGATAGTCAGTAGTCGCTTGCCTTTTTTTATTTTCTTGGATTGAATCTGAACGTTCGTTGCGTTTTCGTACCTGGTGATTTTTTCTATACCAAGGAAAGGAGGATTATGAGACATTCCCTACCTGAGACAGTCACTTACGACAATGAATCCATAGTAGTATGCAAACAACCATCGAAATGAATCAAGAAAATAGAGATTGCGGACAAAGGGGAAGAATACAATGTAGGCAGTAAATAACAATTGCATTTGTTGAAAATAATGCACCTTAATCAGTTGTCCCACACCCCCCGTTCACACCTTCCTTATGATGTGTGATGCATTTGATCTGCCCTATATAAATTGTCTGACTGACACATCTAATCCATTCAATTCGCCCAAGTCTCCGATGCGACATTGGCAGGAAGAAGTTCCGTTAAAATGGCACCTAGAAAGGCTAAAGTTTTAGCGGTGGTGAATTTAATTATTTGCTTACACCGTTCCATTTATAAGGATGATGAGAAAGGTAGATACATGCAACGATCACTTTTTTTTTTTGGACGCTAAGTTGTTGATGTGTCCAATTCGAAGGGTAGGTGGGGGTAGATTTCCGATGTGCATTGAGTGCGGCACTATGCCAACTCGTGCAAGTGCAAGATAGTCAGTAGTCGTTTGCCTTTTTTTATTTTCTTGGATTGAATCTAAACGTTCGTTGCGTTTTCATACCTGGTGATTTTTTCTATGCCAAGGAAAGGAGGATTATGAGACATTCCCTACCTGAGATAGTCACCTACGACAATGAATCCATAGTAGTATGCAAACAACCATCGAAACGAATCAAGAAAATAGAGATTGTGGACAAAGGGGAAGAATACAATGTAGGCAGTAAATAACAATTGCGTCTGTTGAAAATAATGCACCTTAATCAGTTGTCCCGCACCCCCATTCACACCTTCCTTATGATGTGTGATGCATTTGATCTGCCCTATATAAATTGTCTGTCTGACACATCTAATCCATTCAATTCGCCCAAGTCTCCGATGTGACATTGGAAGGAAGAAGTTCTGTTAAAATGGTACCTAGAAAGGCTAAAGTTTTAGTGGTGGTGAATTTAATTATTTGCTTACACAGTTCCATTTATAAGGATGATGAGAAAGAGCCTAAATTTATCATTGAGTGTATGTTATTCATTCATCTAATAATTCTTTGCAGTGACAACGAAGAATACAAAGGGAAGGTGAAGCGATGTGAAATTTTATATAAATGCAACAAGAGATGGCAAAACCAAAAGGCAATTGACCAAATTAATATGTCAATTATTGCCAACAGAAATAGATGTCATTGAAAGTAAAATATGTATGATATGAAATTTTTATGTGAAAGACCAGATAAACTAAAAAGTAAAAATATCACAAATGAGAGTCCACCTTTCAACAAAATTATAGAGAAAGATTCTGGAAAAATTCAATGCCAAAAGAGAGGTACCTTTTACCCTTTATGCCTAACTCTCACGTATGTTCTCATATGTGAATAAATTTGACTTTTTCAAAACATTTTCTTGAAATGATGTGTGGCGCAGAGGATGGCGTATGCGGTGGTGTCACGGCCACGCAGGCGCTAGGCTCGATTTTGCTGGGGCCTGTGCTAACGTAAGTGATAGTTAGGCATGGCCCCTTTTACCATAAGAGACACCTCCAAAATGACGACGGTCATCAATAGGAGAAAGAAAATTAGTAAAGCATTTTTAAGACGACAAATGTACTAAGCCTTACGACTGACATCACTTTTTGATATTTCACGGGCGGACTTCGCGGAATACCGCCTTGATGCGTGCCGGCAACGTATACAATTGCGTGGAATGTGCGTAACTACCACTTTTTATCATCTCGGAAAGCCACATGCAACTTCCTCTTCACAGATATGACGGCATGAAATTATTTGTTATGATACGCAAACAACCTTGTCTCTCCTGTCAATGGTAATGCCATTGCACCGACTCACATGTATAATTTTCTCCCACAATGCCTCGTACATTTCTATTTTTCAAGAATAGTAATGCCTTCCACAAGACCATTCCAGACGACATGGAAGAACAGTTGTTACTAAACTGCAATGGCTTCGAGGCTGAGGAAGTCTGCACAGACATGAGCCGCGGTGATGAAGTTATAGCGGTGGCTATGATTCTTTTCTGCTTCGGATTTCTCAGCATGTTTACACTCCCAATGGCCCAATGGGGCTCGAGACGGAGCTTATTAAAATATTTTAGGGCACTACACTAACAGGCCCTTATTAAAATATTTTGGAAAGAGATGTTTGTGCAAATTTAGTGCAGAAATTTAACTAAAAATCAAATACAATGAAACACCCTCCCTTTTGGTCTACAATACAATTTTATTTTATTTATATCCTCTCTTCCTCCTCAGAGGGCTACTCTCAACCCTTTTCCTGTCACCTAAAATTATATCTGCAATTCAATATTTTACACTTAATTGGCTCAAGGATCAAACTTCCTCCCCAAACCCCTTTGTATTTGCCTGCAAAGTACAAAAAACAGAGAACATAATACCCTTCACAATTGAGAAAATAAAATTAATAAAAAAACACCTAGGGTCCTTGTCATCCTCCCTCGTGTGTTCCACTGTAACCTCAGCTGAATCCAAATCTCGGGCACACAGAGCCCCCTCTGTATGTGATACCCAAGGTATTCCCAATACTAAGTAGCAGCATGAATCCCAACAAATATCTTTTCCAGATTTTACTATCTTAAAAATTCATGTTTACCTTAACATCTTTAATTCAGATTTCAATATTATAGTAAGATTTAACAGCTATAAAAACGTTGCAAAACCTTCCCAAAATACACAAATCAGTCATTAGATATTTTTTCTGTTAATGCAGAAGATACATGCCATTTTTCTCACCTTGCAAGATAGTTTACCCGGCTAAGTTTTCTATATACCATACCAAGAACATTAAAGCATTGTGGAAATAGTTAATTATAATGAAAAATATGCTTTCAAGAAACAGGGTCAATTTAAAAATCTAAAAAATGCTTGGTGCCAAAGAGAGAATCAAGGTTCTGTTAAACATTAAGCATCGTGTCATTGAATTGTAACAGGGATGCATTGTTTGATATTAACCTTACAGGCAGCTGTTTTGGTAACATACAGTAAATGGTAAAAACCAGAAACTGTAGCCTCCGATCTTGTACTCACCATTGCTTCCTTTCTTCCACATGTCTCCATATCATCCTGTTATTACACCCAATTTCTCCTTTGTTCATCTCCTCCCAAGTCACTTCACACCTGCCTATGTATCTACACGCCTCAAATCCGATCATATCAATATCTGGCATGCTACTTTTATTACTGCTACACGTTCATGATAACTGTAAACGCATGAAACGGGGTTTGTCTTTTCATTGTTTTCTGCTTAGAGTATTTTGGCGCTACGGTAAGACATTCAGACATGTAGAAAACAACACTTTTAATGATCAATTCATTACATTTCATATCGTCATTTACATTAGAAACAGTCATACTGGTTACAACAGTTGCTTCTATTACACGCCTTAAAACAATCACTCCACACAACTTACATGGATGGAATGCTTAAGCGGCAGCACGTCCAAGGCCGTAGCAATGTCCTGTGTCAACTGGTGAAATTGCACAGACACGGCCTCCGTCTGCATCAGCAGCCAAACGCTACTCGCACTATTCCATTCCTCCATAGCACGCTTCGTTCGCTGGAACATAACGTGCATTTCCCTGAGGCAGAGCAGGGCAACTTAACTGAAAATATTACTTACAATCATAAGAATACGAAGAAGGTGATGAAGGTGTGCAAAATAGTCGCACACATCGCAAATGCAATGGTATCCGCTGCCATTGCCTTCGTTTCTGCAGTGACATTCACCAGGCATTCGTAATCTGTATATTGTCATTGCGTGGATAAGAAACCCAATTTAATTTGAAAATGTTTTTTCCGGTGCCGGAAATAATTCCGTGAAGAGTTATGCCGGAGTTTGACTCTTTCCAGCAGAGTCATCTTCAAAGGAACACCTCCGGTGTAATTAGTAAAATAAAATAGGAGAAATATAGATGCTTTTGCAAAGATTCCTCAACTTAATCAAATCCTCGTATTTTGACTCATTTAATTTCAAAAATTAACATATAAACTTTCTTCCTATGATCAAAATATAGTAGGTCGTTTGATTATCCCATTAAAAAGAGAAAAATATGAAGTGCCCATTTGTTCGAAGTCCAATTGTGTAAATTTTGATGAGATAGGTACACAAGGGAACATTTCCATGAAGTGGTGCAAAAATGTACATTAGGTGGATAAAAGAACATAATTTCATGAAAGAGAGTGTAAATGTGTCCAACATTTACTTGATACATGTGTAAATAAGCCCATAATATGGAGAATGACAAGTTGTGGAAGGCGCAAAACCTCAAAACAAACACGGAATACAAATCCTTATAAATATAAGAGCGGAAATTATCGTTGCACAACAAGCTCCAATGGCGTAACTTTTGAAATTCTACACAAAAACCACCTCCAACTTTTATGTTCTCTTTTAATCTAATAAGATGAGGATGTACATAGAAAATTGCAATGTAAGATTACTAAATAAATTCGAATTATACTCGAATGTTAAACCCTCACCACCATATTCTTTCATGGAGTTTAAAAAGACTTACTTGAAGATTACTAATGAAACCAACATCAATATATTCTTTTAATGAAAACCAAATGCTCTCCCAACAGCGACACCCTTATATTCTTTTTATAGAGTTAAAAGACTCGTTTTCAGCCATTTGTGTTATATTATATGTTTAAACGAAAAATATCGGGACAACATGATTGGAGTTGCTTGGTGCCGCATATTTATTAACATATATATCATGAATTAATACAAATAATGAAAAGCATAACCACAAAATTTAGAAGTCGCCCGACACCGCGACAAAACCACAACGCACGATATATGCTGTCTAAACACAACCGGAAAAAGGCTATAAAGAAAGTAACGTATATACAATCCGTCAAACGACGGCAGGTTTAGCAGAAGAATGGAAGAGGGCAACCGACTCCTCCAGCACGCTCGAGCTTTATCGTAATTAACAAATCCCATTAACCAGAACTCGTGATAATCCACCGTCGTTACTTGAATATATTTTTGTGCCGGCTTATCCTTGCTCGCCGAGGATTCCACAGACTTCACGTTCGCCAACGGTGTAGCTACCTGCACACAACACAGTAAATATCACTCTCTGTCATCTAACAGAAAACTTAATGTGGCTTAAGCATAGCCGGATGAGATGAGAGGGGTTAAGTAGCTAACCCTGTAGTAGCTCCATCCCTCATCTCCAGAAGGAACTTTGAAGGACAAGGGTCGGTCGCTGCAGAAGGCAATCTTGACGGTCGAAATATACAGAGTCCCTGCAACGGGACCAGTCGAAGTTGACAGATAACAGGCGAACGTTTTCCGTAATTTCTCGTTGGGATCGACGGAAAATGTCTGTTTGAACAGAGCTTCGAATCCTCCCTCTGTCAATGCTTTCGCGCCGAGGCTCAGCTTTCCCCACGACGCGTCCGGCACGCTTGTCCCCGTTTTAACTGCATTTAAAACCCTAATGTTATGCCTAGGAAATAATTCCGTGAAGAGTTATGCTTGGAGTTTGACTCTTTCCAAAGCAGAGTCATCTTCGAAGGAACACCTCCGGTGTAATTAAAAATGGTATTGTTTTTATTTTTTCAATTTTATGAAGTTAAAATTTATAGACTTGTAATTCGATTGATAATTTGAATACGTAAAAAATGATTTATTTAAATATTTATTGGCTAAAAATGTTTGAGATCTTTTTTTACTTTCATTTGAATCGAAATAATTGAGAAAATGACATATATATCTTGTCTAACATTAATCCACCGCTTTTATGACACTTGTCGGTGCATTTGATATATAGTTGAAAGAGTCTTTAGGAGAGGTTGAAATTCATTCAAATAGAACATTTCATCACTATATAATTGCAAATTTCATAACAAATTATGTCATTTTCTTTTTGTCGTCTCAAGTGGTTACCATAAAATTAGAGCCCATTTTCGATACGAAGATGCTTTGAATTCCACGAGGTTATTTAAATTGACAAAATATATTCATTAGATGAAAAGAAAAGCATTCGCCATAATTTAGCTAAACAAGGAAGAAGTATAGAAAATTAAGGCATTTCATAATAACAACATATGGAAAGATAAGAAGATTAGTGCAAAGGCCAGACTCTCTAACAATAACTTTGTTCTCCATGAGAGGCAAGTCGGTTGTTCAACAACATGGACTGAAAGGGGAGATTGACGTTGTTCTAATATCAATTCCAACTGCTAATAGAAATATAATTGCTCCTCACTTAAATTTTAGGTCTTGCACAAATACGATGAACTAAGTTTTGTCAAATTTTAGCACACAAAAGCACTCGGACTAGGGGTGATGTCGTGGAAGCAAAAATAATTCTAAAAATTATCTTAAAATGAGATTTAAATAGTGCTTTGATAAAAATTTGGATACTTTAGTGGAAAATTTATATCTAACGAAAGGTTTGATTGTTTACTCATTAAACACCCAGAAATGGCAAAAATCTAAAGTCATTGTTTTCAAACATTGGACGTCTAAAAATCTCAAAATTACTTTTATAAATGTACTATATCTTCAAATGGATCGAACAATTTAGATTTTTGTTGTCCTCAAATTTTAACCTCCTAATAATTTCAAATTTTTGTCCCAACACGAAGAGTAGGTTGAAAGGACAATTTTTGTTATAAACACTTAAACCAAAATCTTGTTGTCTTCTTATTTCATTTCTTAGATTTTGTTATTAAGTTTTTATCTCTCCCAAACCTAATCACTTTATCTTGCCTTGGTGGGAACTTCAAACTTGTTTGTTATGTTTTGCAATGTTAGTCATGTCTCGGCGATCTTAAGCCCTCAAATCTAATGTCGACTCGTCACTAACCCTTCGTACCTCATAAGGGTGTTTGACACTTGTTATGAGGGTTCACTTGTTCCATGAGGGCATGTAAGGAGTGATCGATACATCTTAAAGTCTTTGTTTCACCTTAGCCTCAAAAAATCGATTAAGCCTTATTTAAATTTTGTTGCGTATAACAACCCGAACGACATAACTAGAGGTATGAATTCCACAATGGGGAAGAGACATGACCCAACCTTGACAAGTTGGGTTCTACATTGCAACATGAGGCCCGACCTAGTTTTACTTTCCTTGAGTTTCTCATTGCCTTCCAAGGCACAAATAAGGTTAGTTCTACGTTGTTTCCCATGTGCGATAGGGCTTTGTTAAACTAGTTCTAACTTATTCCCAAAATTGTTAGCATATCATACTTTTATTGTCGAGCGACATATATAAGTGTTTGTTGTGGTGTGACTCGACCATTATGTCCATATAAACATATATTCATTAAATACCACATGTCAAACTATCGTACTCCATTAAAGGAAGTGATATATGCACTTGGAGGTCCCTAGCTTTTGGGATTCTACTTTTAAGCTTTTGGTACTTCTAGACCTTGTGTTGAGTGTTTCGCACATGAATTTTTAGAATCGATGAATTTTTGGTCCTACACGAACTCCATAAGAATCACAAATTTATTGTTCATTCCCTTTCCTTGAGTCATTGAATGAGTTTTGGAGACTAATAGAGCATAAAAATCTCAAAGTCATGTGCACGAAATGTATTTTATAGGTCTCAATACTTATGGAGAACCATGGCACTTTCCTCAATCACCTCTAAAGTAAATCAATGAGCTTGTTTATGGATTTGCTTTCAATAGACGTGTTGATGAGATTACTTTTTTGATTGTGTACCAATGGTGGGAAGGTTTCGTATATAGAAAATTACTACTACTTTCTTATTTGTTTACTTGGTCATACAGAATAGTGGCATCGCAAAAGGAAAGTTCAAAGTGCCTTTAAGAATTTCGTTGATCAAAGTATGACCATGTGTATATTCGCTTCTATCAATCACAAGATATATATGAATGCCTTAATGTAGATATTATGCTAGATTTAATTGTTGTGTATGTTGATCCGGGAAGAAGAGAACAGTGCTAGACCCTTCCTTCCCACCTCCGTAAAAGATATCCTATGTGTATCATTTTAGGGGAGATAGAAGTTGCAGACAAACATTTTAGGGCGGTGTGCTCCGAAAACTATGTTATCAAATATAATTGGCCCTATAAAGGACATGGAACCTGAGTTTGGTGAAGGATAAACTACAAAATTAATCCACTCCCAAACCAATTCTCATGTAAAGATAATCTAAAATCATCCATGAACCGTAAATCGTGAAATGCACCACAAACTCAAGAAAAAAACATGTTGTAAGTCGTGGATAAAGTGAAAGGTGACTTAATTCCCTACCGAACTAGGTGATGTGTATCCTGTTAGGCATCATGTGGAAAATGACTAATGGCCAATTAATTATAAAATGAATTTACCTTTTAAGTTGTACTAATTCATTTGAATAGATCGACTTAATTAAAATTCATAAAGTGTAATTAATTCGTTATTTTATTGAATTAATTAAAATGTTATAATGTGCAAGACTTAAAGTAACATAAGTGCCAACTCAAGTCATAGTCGAGTTAGGGTTAGGTTAGGTCAAAAAGTAGTTATTTAACTATTTAGGTGCAAGTGCTTATAAAAGGCTTGAATGCAATTATAAGAATGATCAATCTTTTCTCGTAACCCTAAAGAGTGCCTGTGTAAGTTTCATCAGTATATGCTCTCCTCTAGTTTTATGAATATGAGGAATACAAGAAAGTGGGATGAATTTCATCACATGTTATAAATGTTTTATAGTTATGAAATATGCTTTGTGGTCCATTGTCAAAGATCTATTAATAGTTCAATGTTCCTTCATCAGATGTGATGTTTTTATATGCAAACTTTGTGGTGTATATCTTTGTACATGAACTTCATGCCATATCCATGTAATTTTAATATTGGGGGATCATCCTCTTGCATTTTTTTGTTAGTCACGTTCTCATTTTTCACTCGAGAGAAAGGATTATCACTCACTTTTATTCTAC
This sequence comes from Taxus wallichiana var. yunnanensis, assembly GCA_018340775.1. NCBI lineage: Eukaryota > Viridiplantae > Streptophyta > Pinopsida > Cupressales > Taxaceae > Taxus > Taxus wallichiana. Next base: position 517,958,667 of record CM031236.1, on the reverse strand, counting down.
TTGATTCATCTAAACATTCCTCTACAATTTGTTTGTTGTGGATTTATCCATTTCACTTCCTCTTATTCTCTCTCCATTCTCTCTCCTTTTTCCCATTT